>CAJNDT010003001.1:599759-709343 GCA_905221615.1 Symbiodinium sp. CCMP2592 | reverse complement strand
GGGACACAGACACAAGACTATGTGAGAGATAAGACAAAAGAGTAAGGGAGACAGAGAGAGACACACACGCACACACAGAGACCTGGATTTTGCGAGGAGGCGTCGTCTGGTGGAGTCCGGCATGCAACCTCTGGTTGAACTATCTCTCTGCCAGTGTGCACAGCCGCAGTGCAGATCATCCGGAAGGAGACATGAAAAATTATGGAGTTCGTGGCTAGTTGGCACTGGAGGGAGGTCTTTGGCTCGGGCAGGTCATTACATGCTGTGTTAAGGTGCTGCTAACTCCTGTGCGGTCCTGGTCGGCGCACTGGTCCGAATGCTTGGGGCCCGAGGAGCAACTGGGCTATGAGAAGATCTTGAGGTTTGGCTTTGGCTTAGTGGCTTAGTGACTTAGTGGCTTAGTGTATCTGCAACATGCCCTGCCGGCACTGCCCCACCCCTCCCCGCTTGCACATCCCCGCCCCACCCGGCTCGAGACCCTGCTTGCTAGCAGTCAGAGCACTTTTCTTTGACATGGCAACACATGCTTCCATCCTTCAAGCATTAGAACAACAAACTGAGATGTAGATATTTAAATTTAAATGAAAATTACATATCAGAATTTGTATTTAAATCCTGACATGGCAGTCAATTCATCGTCCTGCATGCAAGGTGCAACAGGTGGTGGAGAACCCGCACAACTCCTGGCTCTTCAAATTTCCAGTGCTGGAAGAAGCAGCACAGTTTTCACAAAGCATGGATCATTGCTGAGCACTCACGTGCAGTCTACTCCCGCAGTGGAGTATTAAGAAAAAATAAAACCATGTGGCAGGAAGGTGTGTTTTGCAAGAACAGCCAAGGCACTGGCCCAAATCTCAGCGCAGAAATGGACGACTCAACTGCGTTGCTATGGCATGGCCATTGACAAAAAAATCACCTTGATGGGGACGATTTCTTTTGGGCAAGCCTTATACAGGCAGCTCCCTGTGAAAAGAGGGTCCGACGAGAAGGGAGGCTGAGCTGCAAAGAGCTTCTGCAAGTAGAACATGCATGATAGGATCTCTGAAAAAACGGCATGCTCTGACTTTGCATTCAAGAACCCGATTCGTTAACAAAGGTGATGACGCCAGTGAGTATTACTCACGCAGCGCAGATGGCCGAGTGTGGGGCAAGAAAAAGCTGCAGGAGACAGCGGAGTACCCAGACAAGTTCCTCATTGAGGATGCTTGGTTTGCACTTGCCATTACAAATGTGCCGTTGCATCGTCCATTGCAGAAACTGCAGCAGGGCTCCTGCATGACACAGCTAAGGTGGCCCGAGTGTTCTCGGCGTCTGCATCACTGCGTGCGGACTGGGCAACCGCTTTGCTGAAGCTTCCGGAAGCAGAGCCCGAGCAAGCATATCCGCATGGTAGCATGGTCTTCTTCGAAAAGTGAAGAAGGGGCCCCATGTTGTGCGATGTCGGCCCGATTTTGTGATAAAGTCTGGAGGCCCGAGGTTCAAGGTATCTGGCTCGAACACAATGTCTTTAACATCCAGAAGACGTTTTTGACTGGGGGCCCGATTTTGTGCAATGTCGGCCCGATGCAGTCATTGTGTCTGCAGGCCCGATGGTCGAATTATCTGTTGCCACAGAGCTGGCTCGAACACACTCTCGCCGCAGACGAAAATAAATCAGCATTGTGCAAGGCCTTCAGCCATGCATCCAGCGTAAGGAAGCATGCAGAGCTGACATGATGGCTATAGTCCGAGTAACATGTCTCCGGAAAGACTCTTGCAGTGGCATTCATTGCTTCTGATATACCTGCCATCAGGCCTGAAGCTGCAAGTGTGTTGGAGAAGGACTGCTGCTGGCATCCAAGTTTCCCAAACTACTAGTACTATTGAATACTATACTGAAAGGAAATTGTGCTCAATGGTATATGTAGCTGCGGTTACGTAGGCTGCTAATGTAAGTTAGCTGTTGTTGTACAGTGATAGGCATAGGAACACAGCAGTGTCAACTACACGGAATACGACCGGTTTTCACAACTGCTCATGCTACTACCTTTACTAGTACTTACTTAGTACTTACTAAATCAAACCTGCTGCTACTCATACTACTTTTGCGACTACCACTGCAATTCTACTCCTAGTGCAGGTAGGACTTAGTGCTGGGAATAGCAGTGCTACTCTACTACTACAGCTACTGATACTTGTGGCGCTAGTACTACCAGGGCCAGAAGTAATTCTCCTACTGCTGCTAGTGCTAATGCTGGTATGAGTAAATACGGAATGATGATCCCTGGTGGTGCTAACTAGTGGTCCTGGTAATTCAACTAGTGCTTCTTGTAAAAAGCTACAACTGTTCCGCCTCTACTGCTGCTTCTAATTGGTGCTAGGTGCTTGGTACTGCTTACTGCAAGCGACATAAGCATAATACTACTGCAGATCCTACTGTTGCGACCCTCTTCAAAAACAGGCGTCCTGCTCATAGGCATCCCTACAACTGCAAGGTCTCCATACACAGTCTCCTCCCGGTACATAACGCAACTAATAATAAGTCTGGCGGAAACAGATCACTCACTGATATTTCTACCTGCTTGCCTAGGACCCAGACTTTCGGACAGCTTTGATATCCCCGGCATCTGTAACTCCAGAGGACCGGGTCTTAGTCTGCCACCGGCACTATGGCTGGGACAGACGATGGGATGGCCAGACCCGCAGAGCCGGAGCAGGGACATCCATCTGTTTCAGGGGTATCGGATTGATTGATTGTGATTCAGTGATTGGGACTCATTGGGTCAGGACCCTGTCAGAGGGTACAAAGGGATGTGTTCATGTGGCACAACGACTTATAAGTGAATCTATTGAGGCCTCCTGCTGGAATCCCAACAAACAGAGAGAGCAAGCAAGCACCGGCAGAAATCCAGCTTTCAGAAAGGACTGAGACTAAGACTATCTCTTGTAAGTTAAATGAGGCCTCTAATTTGGACCAGTCTTCAGTTTCAGGACCCTAAACCCTGAACCCTAGGGCCCTAGACGTCGAGTGTGAGCACAGTCGCGGCGGACAAATCCCAGACACATTCCCGAACTTGATCGACGACCTGTCCGACAGAGGACTGCGCAAAACCCATGGCCAGAAGCGAAGAAAAGCCTTCAAATGCTTCATGGCACTTCGTGGTACAATGTGCACCTCATCGCCAAGCATGGCTTCGATGAGCACCTTGCATGGGTCCGGAGTCTTCCGGTATTCCGGCAACAGCTCAGTCACGGCTGCTGATCATGAGCCGCGTGGCACTCGGCGAACCTTACTATGCTCATGAAGCCAGAAGTTCACACTGGTGACATGGGTCACAGTGAGAAACGACCGGCTCTGAGCCATCGGGAAAGCAGCTTCTGGCACTACGGCGGCTTCGACCTGGACAAGCTCTGGTCTTTCTCTTTCCCTCATACTTGCTTCCGTTGCTTCATATGCCTTGCTGCAGAACCACTGCTCCCGACTAGTTCTGCCGTTTTCGGTTGCCTTCGCACCTTCGCCATTCCATTTTCTTCCGGCCCAGGTCGGCAGTGCAGCTGCCAGACACTGAGCTGGTCGGTGGTCGGTTTAGTTAGTTCCCTAACCCGCCGTGGAATCTAAGTCAGTGGGTTTCCCTAAGGCCCCTAGGCTGCTGCTGTTACTCTTTGCCTGCTTGTCACTCGTCATCCAAGTCCCATCTCGACTCCGATCGTCAATCCCTCATCATTGAAGCCAAGCCCTCGAGACCCCCAGCCAAAACATAGCCGGGATCTCAGACCAGACTCACTGCATGAATGAAACTCCTTACTGAGTAATCGGCACTCTCCCCCAGCTCGGTTGAAATAATTCATATTATTACAAAACAGCTACCTTCGCCCCAAGTCTCCTGTATGACTCGAAGTTAAAATTCAGAAGTAAGTCACTGTAAAAGCCTTAAACTCCATTATGTCTCATGATAACAGAGATTTCAGGCCCGAATTCTATCGCTAGTTCCATCTGAAGTAGGGAAGTAATTACTGATGTTGGACATTTAGATACTGAGACGGCTACTACCGACTGCAGCCCATTTTCAGCATTGATAGATAGCTTACTTCCTTGTGGAGTCTTCATTATCAGCTATCAAGCATTCTTTGTCCCTCCCAAACCCCACCCATAAATTAAGAACGTGACTAAGAATTCCCTTTCCAAAACACAAGCACATCCAAAATGCCTCCACTGCCTAAACTTGCTCTAGTCAACCCTGAGAAAACTAAACCAGGATTCTCAAGTCTGATGTTGACAAGAATGTTGGTATTTCTTAAACCTGTAACCTGATCCTGAACCCTGATCTGTTCAGTTCCCGACCGACCCTGAAGCCTGAAGTGACCGCCGTCACATGCAAGCCTGAGCCTTGAACTGACTTGTTAATTTTACATTCTAATAAGATAACCTGACAACTGGGGGTGGTCAGTGGATTTGGCCTTTTGCTCCATCGCTGGTCTGGGCATTCGGTCTGGCTGCCCAGGTCCGGCGGTGCTGCTAGCTTGACGTAGGCGACGTGGCCCGACAATAATAACTATAATGTGTCGTTTACGATGAATTCAAAATGAACTGGAATCAGAGTCAAATATACCCGTCACTCTGTAGTAAGGTTTGCAGCTTTAAATTACTTATATTGCATCTGACACCAAGCTTGACACCTCTGCCTAAGATTGCCGCAGGAAATCCCCTCAACAGCAGGGTACTGGTCTTCAAAGACATGGCCATTATTTAACGAACTCTCGGCTTACTTCAATAATTTAATTTGAGATCACATTTGCTCACGGCTTCTAGCAACGAGGTGAGTTCCTGGTGTTACTTCCTCCTCTATAGGGCCTCTAGGGTTGCTGTGCTGCAACTGCAGTTGCGCCCGTCAGTGATGCAATCCATGATGTATAATTTGAAAAGGTTTCGAAGTTCAATTTGAAAACTTGCCGGGCAGGCCCGAAGCGCCTCCCGAAGTCCGTCACGGGGCTCCAGGTGGGTGGGTGCCAGAAGAAGCCTAGGCTTGCGATGCTTTGGGGGAAATGTCGTTGAAGATGAGGTCTAAGTGTGATATGAGGGATGCCTGTGTTCAGCACATCTTCTTTACACCGTTGTGGGTGCAACCCTTCGTGGTCTGCATTTAAAGTTAAGCTTTGGGAAAGCACTAGCACATCATGCATTTGTTGGCGGACGAGCATGTGTACTGGGCCAGGCGGCTGATGTCGCTTGTCCTTTGCCTGGTGCCGGCTAGGGCCTCAGTCAGTGCTGGCTAAGTCTGTCGTAAAGCGGATGACTAATGTGTTGGGTTCGGACGAGTGTGTGACATGCGTGTGCTGTGGGTGGAGAGTCTGAATCTGCTCATGAAGATGCAAGATCATGTGTGCATGCTCTAGTCTAGATTGCTGTTGAGTTGTGGCCCGAAAAAAGCTTATATAAGCCATTTTGATTTGTCGTTGGCACTCGCGACCTGCAACCATGGCCAACAACAAACAGCTGACTGTATGTACTTCACTTATGTTTTGGAATCAGCTTTTTGGTGGGGCCCCCACCGCAGCAGCTTGTCATCGAGTGAATTGGCAGCAAAGCATTACAGCACAGTACAGCATAGTACTTTTTATTTTCACCCGACCTGGCCATTATGCCTTCACTGCCACAGTTCCGGCATCTGCTTTCGGACCGACGCCGCCAAGTTCGTCTGACCCGATCCCTTGAGGATAGCGGAGCCAGTACTTTGTGGCAGCGCGAATGGGGCCGAATATTCATGTATCGGCCGTTCATCTTGCGGTTCATCGCAGGCTCTGTCCAGATGCAACTCCAGGACGATGGCACGTGGTACATCGCCGTGTGGCCCGAAATATCGTTCACAGGCCCCGTGCATGCACCGCACATTTCTTTGGGACGCTTCGAGCTCAGCGGGTCCGATGTGCCGGTTGCTTGGCAACAGATTGCTTTCATCGAGTCCCTGGGCTGGTCCGAAGTTTTCTACGAACCGTATGGACGGGGACTGGATTGGCTCATCACCCCAGGGTGTGAGCTCTATTTTGCATGTCGTCTTGCTCAACAACGACTTCGTCGGGTTGCAAGACGTGCTGTCCTCGTAGAGGACCTACATATCACTTGGCAGCGTGTACAGTCCTGGTCAGGCTGGTAGGCCCGAATCGGCAGTGTGGTAGGCCCGAATCGGCAGTGTGGCCATTGCACTGATGAACTGGAAACGTCCGGAGTTTCAAGGGCAGCAGGGGTCTCCGAGAGTCTCTTCCAAGTCGCGACGTGGACCCAAGACCCACAACCCCGCCTGAAATGGGCCTGGCACTGTGACATTGAAGGGTTTGACTCCCGGCCACGGCCCCCGATTGCAGCCCGAATGCCGCAGCTGTAGTGACTGTGTGAAAAGTAGGTGCGGGCTTATGGAAGTGCTGCAAAGTTTGGGATAGACCCGACTTGTACATTCTACAGAAGGTGAGAGAACCACTGTGTGGTGAAGAAGGGTTGCAGTTGGGGTTTCACTTTGTAGTCTGCAGTCTGCAAGGTTTGGGTTTCAGGACTTTAGGGGTTAATCGATAGGCTTGAGTGTGTGGAAGAAGCTGAGCTTAGTTGGAGTTTGTTGTTAGTTGGATGATTACAACAACTACAATGCTCCCTAAGGGTGGTCTTTGGAAAAGGCACGTCTGGCGGGAATGGGTGCTGAGGGGCCAGAACATGCAGCTGCCATCAAACATTCCCAGTCCTGCTTGGAATCCCACTGAAGAGTCCAACTCCAGCCCCCATCCTGCCTTGCATCTCCTGGACCCCTACATGTCCCCGGCGTCCACTGGCTTCTGTTCAGCTCAGACACAAACAATCCTTAGACAGTCAGACAGGGCCAATCCTTTCTGTGAAAAGACGGATTTGTATGCATGGCCGGCTTCCCTTACCAACCGGCCGCCTAGCCCGTTCGGGGACACCCCAGCAGCAGTCCCATCGTGGCCAACATGCCAAGCCCGAATGGAAGGCACACATGGCCTGTGGGGTGGAAGCCCGAAAAACCTATCCTGAGGCACGTGGTTCAGGGGGGCTGGGGGCTCACAGACACCGTTTCACTGCATGGATTACCAAGGTCGACCGGCCTGTTAACTGCCTGGCCTCTGGAAAGCAGTGGTCCCGTTCTTGGGCCAGCACCTTCTGCAGGTTCCACTTTCCCTGAACCACAGCCCACTGGTCTCATGTCCTGTTTGTTTCACTGCACCAAGTCGTCATAGACGCTTGCAGCCCTGCTTCGTTTCGGCCCGAGTACCACAGTACATGGCTCACAATCGAGAACATGGATTAAACAAGGCTCTGGTGCGGTCCAGATACTAGTGGTGGTGCCTCGGCTTCTTGTCTCCTCCATTCGAGACTCTGCCTTATGGCCATGATTATCTGTGCTGCGAACTGCGAGCAGAATTTTTAAAAGTAATGCAGAGCAAGGCCGGTCTGATAAAAATACAAAGGGTCCATAGAGGTTCATCGAGGTCCATAGAAATCCATCGGGGTCTTTAGGGGTCCATAGGGGTTCAGAGAAGTCCATAGTAGGGTCCACATGCAGCAGTCCATAGGTGTTGGTGTGCCCCCGTGCCACTTGCTCGGCATCTGTCCCGTTAAAGCTTTACAGGTTAGTGGAAGCTAGTTCCAAGCCAGGCCTTGTTGGGACTCCTGAAGCCTAGCAAGAAAGACATCCCCCACGAGTCTCATTTCAACCAAGCATTAGTGATTCAGAGGCCCCAGGCTTTGCTGTAATGTGCCCCCCCCACCGACTGCCCACCAGCACCCCCTAGGTCTTCCTTCAACCGGAAGGACGGCTCGGCAGCCAGGGTTTAGGATACCAGGGTTTTAGTTGTGTTGTATTCAGAAAAAAATAAACGTTTAGGCCGGTTTAGGGTTTTAGGAATCCAAGGGTTGAACTTGTGCACAGGGTCTCAGGGTTAAAAGGTTTGAGAAGGCCTCGGTGGTGTTCCCTGTCTTGGAATTGACAAGGTCGTTTACTGGCCCTGGT
The DNA here is from genome assembly GCA_905221615.1 of Symbiodinium sp. CCMP2592. Classification (NCBI taxonomy): domain Eukaryota; class Dinophyceae; order Suessiales; family Symbiodiniaceae; genus Symbiodinium; species Symbiodinium sp. CCMP2592. Next base: position 701,352 of record CAJNDT010003001.1, on the reverse strand, counting down.
TTAGCTGGCGGGGTGTCGGTGCTTGGGTTGAAGACTTAGTTCATTGACTTGACTATTGGTGTTGGGGTCCAGTGACTGCAGTTTCCCTCTTTGGAGCCGAAGACGGAAACTACATTCACCACAAGTTCTCACCCCAGGCTCCTTCTGGCTCCTGTCGACCGTGGCAGAACAGGAGCCAGAAAGGCCTCCCGAAGCCCAAGCTAAATAAGCCTTGTGGATTCCAGGCCCCAGAGAAAGAAGGCCCGATCCACGTCGTACCCAGGAACCGTCATCAATCCTGCAGAGGTTAAAGCGCACCCAAGTAAAAGCATGAAACACTGAAGCCGCACTAACCCTAAACCCTAGACTCTCAGCTGATTGGAAACGGAGACGGAGATGCCTGCCCAGCCAGAATCACCTGCAGCCAGCTGCTCAAAACAAGCAGCTTTGAGCAGGTACTTCAGATTCCGTGGCCACTGCAAGAAATCGGCTACCGTCCGGAGTGGGCCAAAGGTTCGGAACCTCAAGGAAGCCATCGCAGAACATGCAAGCTGGACAAGACCGGATGTTGAATCTGTCCGTACCAGCCTCTGCACTTTCGCCGACAACCTTTATTCATTGCGCCAGAGCTCACATCCAGCTCACCAGCCGCATCGACACCGGCGGACGACGGGCTGTGTGGTGGTGTTCCTGGCATCACTGGCAGGATCTCCGTGCTGAGAGCAGGCAAGGCCCTAAACCCTAAGCCTTCCAAAAGTCAAAATACGGAAATTAAGACATCTGTAGTAGTGGGCGTTAACTGGCAACCGGCTAGCACTGCCCACTTGCAGGCTTCTTAGAGTCAACAACCAAACTCTTCAGCGACTGTGCCCCATGGCAGCCCATATGGGAATCTGCAAATTCCTACAGACCGTGTGTAGGGACAAGGTCGCCGAGATTTCGTTCTCCCTCATTGCAGGGCGAAACAGAAACAGAGTCCTTGCATGCCCCAACAGAGATGAGAATGCATCATGGCTGCAGCTCCGAGAATGCAAACAGCTTCCCTTGAAATGTGCTTTCCAGCAAAAGGCATCATGGGTCCAAGTCGCCCTATGTCATCCTACTCTAGATGACTGTAGCTCATGGTGCCCTGGCAGCTCATGAACTAGTGAGGCCAGCCAAGCCATCCTGCACCGTCATCATCCCTTTGCCTCATTTTCTGCATCCATTCACTGTGCCCCTGGTTTCTTCTTAGATTTTAACCCACAGTGCAACAGGACGGAAACACTTCGGTGTGGGATGCCAAAGGCCCGGCACTTGGAGGCTGTGTGTGTGTGTGAGTGTGTGTGTGTGTGTGTGTGTGTGTGTGTGTGTGTGTGTGTGTCTGTGCTGACGTTGGCGTGGCATGCTGCCGCCATGGCCTGCTGGTGTCCAGACTTGCCGCTTTGGTGTGACAGTGTTGATTGCAGGCACACATGTTGAGTACAACTGCAAGGATGCCATGTGAATGTAATTCATTGCCTCCTTCCCAGTCCGCAGCCATGATCACGCCTCCAAGAAATATCCGGCGGTTCGGCGAGTCGCCATGGTCGAAGTCCTACCCTAGACTCAATGGCCGTCGACGTAGGGTACAGCCTGAACCTGTGCTTCAAGGAGCCTCGTCGACGATATCGGTTTCTTTCTGTGGTTTTGTCTCCATGGCTTTAAGTTGCACACATGACATGTCTACTGAAGACACCCCCTTCCAGCCGCCCACAAAGTCATGAGCTGCAACCCCTTCAATTCCTAAAGCCCTAGCCCTAGGCGAACATCATGGTGAGGATACCACCAGTCACAGGCCCGAAGATGATGGTGCTGGTGCACTTGTCCCAGCAGGCGAACATCCAGGTCCTAAAGCGCTAGCCCTAGGCGAACATCATGGTGAGGATACCGCCAGTCACAGGCCCGAAGATGATGGTGCTGCTGCACTTGTCCCAGCAGGCGAACATCCAGGTCCTAAAGCCCTAGCCCTAGGCGAACATCATGGTGAGGATACCGCCAGTCACAGGCCCGAAGATGATGGTGCTGGTGCACTTGTCCCAGCAGGCGAACATCCAGTGAAAACAGTGTTTCCTTCAATCTCTCGAGGTCAACATATGCTAGACATTGAGGGCCGAATGGACATGGTGAAGCCAGAAGGTGAAGAGCAGCAGAAGCTTCGGGATGGCCGCGAAGAGACAAGATCACTGAAGAAGAAGCGGGCAGGGGAGAAAGATCCGCTAGAGAGAGAGGTCCGACCGCGATTCTTGGACCTCATTGATTTTTGGAGGGTTGTTGACTTTGGCAGGGCAGCACATGCTTTCCTGTTGCAGACCCCACCTCATCCGAGGACTCACAGAAGGGCACTATTTGCACCTTCTCCGTTGTGCTGAAGAGCACGAAAGCCTGCTGCGAGATTCAGAGCAGCTCAAGGCTGTGCTGCCGGAATTGGCAAATGCCAAGCGTACAATTTCAGTTCTCGAGAGCGCTCTCGAGAAACTACGTGCAGAGCATGGCTGCTAGCTGCTAGTGACTTGCGACTTCGGACTTAGTAATTTGCCCAGATCTGGCCGAGGGAGGGGGATTCCATGGCCCGAGGTGTTGCACAGATGAAAAACAAATTCCAGAGTGCACCAATCACTGCTGCATGTGCATTTGGGCCTGCATTGAAGCTTGCCTTGTCCTTGGACCCATGTGTGGATTCAATGAGATTGTCCTGGCTGTGCTTCCGGCAAGGCTACCGTGCTTGCAAGTTTCAGCTCTAGATGTTGAAATGGGTTACAGCATCTGTTCTTTAGGACCATCAAAGCTTCAGTGTTCATTCCCAAATACTCCTGAGTCCGTTAGGTGACTAGCTAATCTACAAAACTTTTACTGAGTGGCCGCGATAGAAACTTCCGGTGCAGTCGCAGCCCGGGAAAACGAGGCAAGCTCACATTGTGTCACATCTCGGTGTGCTTGGCCGTGTTGTGCTGTGCCATACCAATTTCGTGGTCAGGCTTAAATCCTACCGAGCTCTGACCTCGTGTCCTCCTTTGGGCAGAACGAAAACCATGTCAGTCACGTGGCACACCGTCCTGATGAGTGCATTCTCAGCTAAAACTGCTAGGACTAATTTCTGAAGCCCAGAAGCCAGAGCCCGACGATGTGAGGTTTGAGGAAGTGGCCCCAAAGACGCGGCTGACCTCGATTCTGAGGCCGGGGGTTCGTCGTTCAGGAGTTGAAAAAAACTCTAGATTCTAGATGAGCACCAAGCCCCAGATAGCAGATCCTCCAGATCCTCGCTTTTAAATGGAAGATGAGGGCCGGGTGTCCTGTTTTTCCTGTTGGCTTGCTGCGGTTGTGGACTGTATGTCTGTACGTACTGTAATACTTTCCATTGGGCCGATTCCTTTGGAATCTTAAAGTCTTCAAGTCTTAAAGCGAAGGTAGTAGGTGGTTTCATGTAGTGACTCACGGCATTGTAAGCCCCAGTGGGCACTGAAACAGTAATAAAAATCGATCGTTGCACGAAAAGCTGCAGTGTCAGGGGCAGTCTCACGGCTTGCGGTTGTCCTAGGTCTCGCCGGGTCGAATTGCTTGGCAGTGGCAGGGTTTCTGGTTTTCGTCGCCTCGTGCAGATTTCCAGGTTTGCAAATTTCGGGAGTCCGGCCATACGTCGCCTTTGGAAAGGCTTAGATAGGATAGAGCTTCAGGGGCATTGTCGGGGCTTCTGGTGCCTGTCCTACTCTCGGGTCGATGTTGCAGCTTAGCAACATTCCTCACGTTTACACTAGAAGTAGTCGCTGTCGCTATGGCTTGCGGCGTCAGGGGTCGTGTCAGGGCTTGCGATTCTCCGAGCATCGGGGCCAGTGGCTGCTTTGCAATAGTCTGGTTTCTTCGGTTTAGAAATTAGAGAAACCCATATGCCATATGTCTCACCTGGATTGTCCGAGTGTCATTGCCGAAACCTAAGCAGCCTCGTCCTCTTGACAATGAAGTCCTGATGCTGGTGGTTCTACCTGCAGTACCAGAATGTATTTCTGAAACAAACATCAACGTGTTACCCTGAACCAGATGCCCTCTCTGCACTTCAACAAGGCAAGTACATGAGCCTCTCGAAGCCGTAGCCACAAAGAGCTTTGAACTCCAGTGCCCAAGAACCGCATCAAGACCCAACCCTGAACCCTGTCCCTAATTCTTTCTTCGTGGTCGAGAACCTGACGGTGGCAAGCTTTGGTGCTGAAACACCGGGTCTTGGCCCAATTCATCTACTGCCAGGTGCAGTCGAAGCACCTTCTCAGCACAAGGGTCAGAAAGTGCCCCATTGCTTCACAGTGGCTGCATACACAGCCCCAGGGATGCCAAGTACCTACACTGACCTACAGCCAGAAACAGAAGCCGTGGCAGGAGGACGCACAGTGGAAAGGTCCTGCTTCGGCCAAGGAGTGTACTTCCCGGACCAGCCGTGGAAAGCATCCGGCACAACCGGCAAAGCCCACACTGCCGAGGAGCGCCTTAGTGTCCTTGACGGGCCATCCGCCCAGCTCCGAGAAGGTGTCAAAGCAGAAGCACGAGGACGAGGCTCGAAATCCTACAGACTACAGCAAGGACAAGGAGACGACGGACATCGCACAGCTAGACCCGAGCCCTTCGACCACACCCACCATTAATTTTTCTAGACTGGAGCTAGACTAAGCCTTGTGGCTGGATAGCAAGAAGGCGGCACAGGGTAAGCACCTCACCCTAGGCCCGAGTGATTTTGTAAACATGCCTGCCGGCTTTGGGTCTTAGCCCCAGCCCTCCTCGGCCACATGCCAGCGACTGCCACCGCCGCTGCCGGCCGCCGGGTCAGCCGACATGCTTGCTGGTTTAGTCTAGTCTAGACCTGGTAGACCCTACGAGAGGACGAGAGTTTGATGAATTTTCAGTTTTCAGGTTTTTTAATTTGGCGTGCCGCCATAGGCCAGCCGGTAGAGCTAGTAACTCTGATTTGGTACCGGGCCATGAAGATCAAAGGGTTTTGCATCCCAATCAACCATTCTTGCCAGGATTCCGGGACCCGCAACCAACAAGCCTGAAGTCTGGAATCACCCGGCTGCGACTCGCAGGTGCTACATGCAGATGGCACAACAGAAGGCTTCGTGGTGGAAGGGTTGGCAGCTGAGCAATTAATTACTTTGCGCAAAAAACTTGCTTACACTGCAGTGTCAGAACTGAATCGCTGGAAACTTTGGGCGGCCATGTAAAATACAAATTACCCGCTGTTGTGTTTACTAAGATCACAGTAGGAGATATTGCATTTCATCGTTGTCGCCAATTGGATCTTCCATGGTTATGTGCTCGGCATTCACATTGCATGGAGCTCAAGGCTTAAGGCCCCAGAATCAAGGCAAGGTAGAAATCTCAGGAGATGTAGTTCATCCTGCTCCTGTCACTTCTTTTGCATAACTGTTCCCAAGCCTTCAGTATTTGTTCACTAGCCCTCCTTGCTCCAGTCGATGCACGTGTGGCCTTTCTTTCCATTGCTGTTCTTTTTGCTGCCCCCTGGATTGCCGTTCGGATAGGGTCTCGTGCAGTGCTAGAATTTTCTGCCTTGGACCCGTGGGTGCGGGATCCACCGAACTTGCCATGCCACGTGCAGCTGGTCTTGTTGTCCATGGAAAGGTCGTTTCCGCTGACTCATCCGAATTTAACACAGTCGGCGAGCAGTCGCCCTCAGATTCGGGATAGAGATGAATGCCTTATCGTCGCTCTCATGTTGCTTTTGCTGTCTGTTTCATTGCCCTTTACTTCTTTTGAAGTCATTGGCACTGGCCATTGCCAAGTTATACACATCATGTTCCTTGGCCTCCGTCCCGGTGTCTGTCTCACCCCCTCCTCTTCTGTCTCTGTCTGATAGTGCTCGCAGCTTACAGCATCATGGACTTGTGCAAAAGTCTGGCAGTGGTGCAGATTTAGAAGTGTGTAGAGCGTAAAGTGTAAAGTGTAAAGTGCAAGTATAAGACTGCTGTTCGTGTCAGACAGAGTCAGTGACAAGTGTGCTACAGACACTAGTTTTGGTTGTTTCTGAGCATTGCATCATGCTGAAAGACGTGCCTTCCATGCACCATGTCCAGTGTTCTGGGTCTGTTGACTTCAGCTGGTCTGGACGTAGCAAGGGCTGCAGTTCCTGAGATGTCAGGGTTCTTAGAAACTGCAGGTGGTCAACATTAGACTGTACATGCTACATGAGTGCACCTGCAAGTTCTCCGAGGTCAGGCAGCAGGATTTCGGGGCCCGAGATTGCCTTGATGGCCTGGCATGTTTTACAGTCATTGCTAGGGTAACATGAGCTGACGTGCAGCACAATGCATGGGCTTAGGCCGTAGGCTTGGACTGAATATGCAGCATGCTGGGGTGCTTTGTGCTTGGCTTTCCCTGGACAATTGAACACACATGCTGCTGCTTGCCAGTGCCGTTGCCAAACACGGCAATCAGTCAAGGTGAGAAACCATAGATTGCCGTCAGTCGGGATGGATGGTACACCATCGAACTCCGGAGGTGCTTCTAATCTGTTCGGCGAGACAACGCCCACATCATTATCGAGGCCAGGTTCGGCAACTCCGAATGGCCCGAACACAGATGGTCCGAGCAGTGGCCCGAGTCCAGCCACGAAGCATGGCACGGTCAATTGGGACATTGTCCATTTTTAAGTATATTTTCCAACGTTTGAAATTAAAACACCATTGCTCATAAATGACTCATGTTCATGTGCTGACCAGTGCAGCTGCTTGAAATTGCAATCACCAACCAGATTCAAAGACCTCAGATGAGAAAGGGTTACAATGGTTACAGAAGGAAACTTTCTCTTGGCCTACGTCCCAGAAGTTTGTGGACTAGCAGAGGGAGCAAACGTGTTGCTTGTGAAGCAACACTTAGCAGTTTAAACCCAAACTGCAGAAACAAGTATAGCCCTCTTCTCATTCAGCCATGTACTGTAGACCTGCTGCTTGGGCCTACTCCTGTATTTTCCTGAGCACCCAGAGCTACAGCTGCAGCAAATTGTTGTTTTGCAAGATGGAAACCCAGGACGGGCAATGAAGATCCGACATTGAGGGCACTGAGTGGAGCAGCTGCTGCTGCAGCGGCATCGGCAGCAGCAGCAGCAAGTGCTGCTGCAGGCACTGCTGCCATCCTGGAGCGCATGCAGCAGTTGCAACGAGGGGAAGTTCCGGGAGAGTGGAATATGCAGAATGTGCTGCAATCCACCAAGAATGCTGCAGCAGCTGCGATGGAAGCAGCCCATCAACTGGGCAGCTGCTTTCAAGAGGCCAGGCAGTTCATAGCACAGTCGCCTTGGTAATCCTCTTAATCTAGGCAGCATCCTGCAAGTTAGCATGATGTGGGCAACTGCCCCCACTGTTCCTGTATCGTTTGCAGGTAAAGCAAACAAATAGCAGGTTTCTGGTCCGTCAGTAAGCCAAAGACACAACAAAGCAGTTTTGCCTGCAGGCCAACGGCTCGGCCCGAAGGCCCGATTTGTCGGCCATTCCAACATCTTGGCAAAGGCAACAAAGGCGCCGTCTGAGCCAGAGCAGCACGCCCAAGTCGACAACATCCGGCCCCAATTCGGACGAGCTGTCGGTGGAAAAGCTTCTTCTTGATCAGTGCCACAAGCCAAAAGTCACCTTGTATCACATGCGGGAGAGGGTGCCTGCCATGGAGAAAGCTGGCAAGGAAGAGGACCTGGCCCGATTCAAGAATCACTTGGCGGCCCTTCATGCGGCAGAGGCTCTTCGGCCTTCATCCGTCGGCAAACTCGAGGATGACCACATTGGCCAGCATCTTCTCACACTTCAACCCTTCTGGCCAGGCCCGCTGCCATTGGTTACTTGCAAGGGACTGGTGCAAAGAAGGTGTGAGAGATTGACGGCAGGCACGAATAAGAACATTGCTCGTTGCTTTGAGGTTCTGTGGCCCAAGTTGTCCGAAAACCTCTTCAATGCAGAAGAGGCCCGAGTGGCAACCCTGGCAATGAGTCAGGAGGACAAGGTCACATTTGCACACGACATTGTTGTGTCTTACTGTCTGCCGGAGATGATGCAAAACGATGATGTGGCTGGCCTGCAAGAGCTAAGCGAGACAATGCTGCAGAAGTCTGCGGATGAGCCCGAGTTGATGAAAATTGAGAAGGCAAAGCTCATGGTGCAAACGGTCCGAGCAGTGGGTGCTTTGGTGCAGAGCCTGCCGGTGAGAGATGATCAGCTGGAGGCATGGACCAAACGGAAGCACAATCCAGTGCTGTCCATTGCAGCCACCTCCAAGGTGGCGAAGCTCCTTCAGAGCGCCGCCTGGAGGAAAAGGTTGGACCGATTCTGGTTGGGCGCGAGTACCCAGGTGCTGCATGAGCCCGTGGTCCGAGACTGCTTGGAAGCTTTGAAGGGCGGTGATGAAGAGAAGCTGGATGCAGCCTGGGCCGACTTACAAGCCAATTGGGGGGCCTGGTCTCGAGAGTTGAACACTGAGACTCTGGCTTTTTTGGCTGAGGCAGTCCAAAAGCATTTGGCACTCGATTTGCAGAAGCTTCATTCAAGGCTGCTGCATGCAGAAGAGTCTGACCCGGAAGACACTGCAGATGCAAGGGCAGCAGAGCTGGAGTCTTGACTGGTGAATGATGTTTGCAGGCAGTGTCCAAATCATGAAATCCTTATACAGATGACATATAACCAGCTGTCGTTCTAACCTGTCATAAAGAGGTTAAATGAATTTAAATGGTAACCCCAGCAGCTATGCGGGTAAACTGCAGATGTGCAAATGCAAATACCAGTTACAAATGAAGTACTAGGGTCGTGCACAGTGCTTCTTCTCAATCCATGAACAAGGACCCAACGTTTGCTTGAAGAGAAAATTTGTGGGTACCACTGAGGTCCGAGTCTTCAACCTTCGAGAGGGCTGGGCCAGGAAAGTCGCGATCCTGGGTCAGAGCTTTTCTCTAGAAAGAGAGAACTTCCAGTCTACCATCGACAAGCTCAATGTGCGACTGAGAAGTCGCAAAGCACTGGCTTGGCTCGATGCTGCACTGGACCCAGGAAAAGAACTTTCGCCGGAAGATGTGGAGTCTGCTACAGCGGACATTAGCGCAACTTTCCTCGCAAATTGTTCTGTTGCAGTTGGTCTAATTTCACTTAGCCCATTTGTAGGACCTGGGACAGGACACAGGACTTAGACTCTCATGTCCCAGGTCTGGAAGCGGCCTTGACAGGGCAAGTCTTTATTCCTATTCTATGGAGATTGAAGTTCATAGCTTTGTCAACTTGATGTCTCATGTTGCAGAGAGCAATTCTGCCTGGGTCATGCCAGGCTGCTTGGACTCCCCGGCCGGTGTTCACATCCCTTCACTCCCATAATAAGCCGACAGCAACTTCCAGGACCCAAATTGCATAGCAAAAGCCATGGACATTCTCATAGAACTTGGAACCCTTAGAGTGCCTCAGAATCCTGAGGATGCAACAATTGACTTGGTTCATCTGCATCAGTTGAAGTGGATACATGGCTGTCGATCTATGCAGACCTACTTCCTATGTGTTCGGGCATACTGCCATCATGGAATGACTCTAGCTAGCGACCTTGGTCCCATTGCACAATAGGTTCAACAGTCAGTCACCAGCACTAGCCACTAGCCAGCCACTAACTACTAGTCAGCCACAACCCAGTTATCACATGTCGCAGTGTTTTAAAATGTGCGTAACGTTTAACGGGACGAGTTTGCATTATCCCGCCAACACAGGACAGTAGGACAGCTCAAGGTTTTTGGGACATCAAAGGCCTCGTCGTAGAGTGTGCATATTGCATTGGAACATCTCAGGCACTTTGCCACGTGGGTATTGCCGGCAAAAGCACCGAGGCCCGAGCCTGGTTGGACCGACTGGTCAATGATCCGGCTCTGGGAATTGCAACGTGCGAGCTGGCAATTGCGGTGGTGAAAGCTATGATGATTCCACAGGATTCAGAGCAGCTGCCGAGGCTTTCAAAGACTCTGACAGGGTTGAAGATTGAACACCATGTGTCGTCCGGGCCCGGTCATGACATCGAAAGCCTCAGTGCCCTGATCAAGTCTTGGGATGACTTGCAAGTGGCATCATATAAAGATCTCGAGGAGGCAGTTGCCCAGGCCCGAGTTTGTCTGCAGACGAGCAGCCATGATGCATTCCGCGTGCAGCTGCAAAGTTCATTCCAGGCCTTCTCGGACCTGAAGCTTCATGCAGGAGGGACCGAGAGCGGCGGAAACTGGAAGGCTGATTTGCCCAGCGGCCCGAGCGGCCCGATGTGGGATGCGCTGTGCACACTTGCAAGGCAGACAGTGCTCAGGGACCGACTCCAACCATTCCACAAGGTCTTGGACAAGCACTTTGCTTCAGTCCAGAAGTCCTTCGCCGAGCTGCAGGAGGCACTGTCGTGGCCAGATCTGCCGGCTGAGGCCCAGGAGGCCCGAGATCTTCTTGCTCAGGGGCCTGAGGTTTTCCAGCTCGCACGGATCACCGGGACCGAGGTCTATTTCATGGAGACCATTCTCTTGGTCCGATCCGACAGGCAGAGGGCCCGATTGAAGAAGCGGCTCGACTCGCTGAAGGAGTTTGATGTGCCTGTGAAGCAGGTGCATCCTTTGATTTCGCAGAAGGTCAATGAAATCCTAGGCGAGGAGTAAGGACTTGAGGCCGACCAGGAGGGCCGACTTCACAGGGCCCGACTGAAGAAACGGAGCGGCACTGTTCTGTTAATGATGGACTTGCGGCCGACCAGGGCCGACCATCTTCACAGGGCCCGACTCAAGAAACGGAGCGGCACTGTTTTGATACTGTTAATGATTAATGTGCCTTGAAAGCAGGTGCATAAGTTCATGCTGGGGGAAGCAATGCTGGGGGAAGCAGAAAAAAGAGCATCTGCATGAGTTTCAGTACATGGTTCAGGTTCTGTAGGTGGTGGCAGAATTTGGGCACAGAAAGTGCAGTGTCTCTCTCTTTCTCTCTCTTTGTCTCTCTCTTCTCCTCTCAAGTTTTTGATCTGCCAGGTGATCGCAAAGCTTCGATGATGCACGCATTTGTCGGCGAAAACAAGGGCCGTGTGTCATGCAGGGATCATGCCGGGGACATGGTTTAGGCTGCCGGTGTCAAGCCCTAGGGTAGGATGTTTATGGGCATGATCATGCCCATGATCATGCCTCATGTAGCCTGTAATAGGTTAGGCAGGAATGTGTCAAGCCTTAGCTTAGGGTTTATGTTCAAGCTTAGGGTTTAGGATGTATAAGGCTTGTAGGGTTTTGGGCTTAGGGCTTAGGGTTTAGCGTTTAGCCTCTCTTGGCGGGGTGGGTTGGGGGCTTCTTGAGTTATTGAAGTTTGGGTTTCCTGAGCTGCACAGGGCTTTGGCCTAAAGGATCGGCCCAGGGTCTTCTGAGTCGAAAACCCAAAACCTTAAACCTAGCAGGAAACCTAAACCTGAAGCCCTAAACCCTCAGTATATCAACCTGAACCTCAAGCATTGTTCAAATCTGAACTAAACCCCACCCAGCCATAATACCAAAATAAACAAGGTAGTTAATGCCTAGAGCCCCGAACCCGTTTATGAAGGTATACCTGGGTGCCGCCCAGGATTCGGCACAAGCGCTGACCCGCATGCACAGACCTTTTACAACCATGCCAAAACCCTTACAGGATCTAGGGTTTAGGGTTAGGAAAGCCTTGCCAAACAAACAATCCTATAAACCAGTGGTGCGAGCAATTCTATAACTACCTCCCTGAAGCATGAAAGCCACGCATCAGAAAGCCTAAGCCCTAAACCTCCAAGCCCTAAACCCCTAAAACCCTGAAGCCTAAACCCTAAACCCCTAAACCCTACTCCCTAAACCCAAATCCCGAAAGCCTAACCCTAAAGCCTAGAAGCCTAAAAGCCCTTAGCGCCCAAATTCAGAGCCATGGGAGCCGGGTAGTCTAAAAGGCCATACTTAAAGGATCCTGGGTTTAGGGTTTAGGAATTTAGGTTTAGGATTTAGGGTTTAGGGTTAAAGGATCATGGGACTTAGTAACTGGGGTTATAGATAAGGCAGCTATACCTATAGCCACTTATAGCTTATAAGCCCACTTAAGGTACTTATGACCTGACTTACTAAGTCCCATGATCCTCCAAGTAGAGGCACCAAGAACACCTACAGCAAGCACCCACAACACTCCGAACGCCCGTTTTGGTTTAGTGACCTAAAGTGCCCAGAGTCATCTTTAAGCACTATCTATGCATTTCTCTGAAGGAAATGAGAGCGTTAATTCCTACAAAACAACTTTGGAAGCTCCATGCCGGGATCGAAGGAGGCCGGCTACCTCGAGGATGCAGAGATCGCTGGCCTTTTGGGGCAGCCGATGTAGCTCCAATCACACAGGGAGGCTCGGGTTTCGGGTTTGGGGTTCTCTAGTTTAGGGTCACTTTTCATAAGAAATCTATACTATATTTAGGGTTACTTTATCAGGAGTACTTGAATCAATGAGGCTTTGCAACTTGTCCACCGTAGGGTTTCTGGAGGCGTTACTATGAGGGGTGTCTATAGGCCGTCCAGAGGTTTAGGAGCGTTTAGGATTTCGGGATTTAGGGTCCAGTCTCCTCAGTTTGGAGTCTTTAGGATCTATAGATACTCCACTCCACTTCGGGGTTCCTACATGCTCCAAGCAAAGGAAAATCCAAAATTTGCTGTCCGCCTCTGCCGAATTGTCAGGGTGTAGGATGTAGGGTTTCATCTCGAGACTAACGGGCGCTGCCCAGAATGTCCGACATTCCTTAACACCTAAATGAGAAGGAGCCCGAGTACATCCCACTGTTTAATAAGTAGTAAGCCATAAACCCTAAACCCTCACAAGGGCGGGTGGGAGTTCTATGATATACTTAGACCAGGAGACAGCGAGGAACACCGTTGCACTCCTTCCCTCAACCACCAAACCCATCTAGGACCCAGAGTAGGCCGTTGTATTCCCTTTTTTAGGGTTCAGGTTCCCTTACAAGCCCCTTTAAAGCAAAAAGGGCACCCTTTTTATTCCTGGGTTACTCTTGGGTCTAGCCATCTTTTTCATTCCCTGCAGAGGTGCCATCCTGAAGGAGGAGTCCGTCATATGCGCGGGTTTACAGCACAAGCTCCACTTGGGGCTTTCCCAGAGGGTCCTAGGTACTGTTATGGGGGGTACTTCAATAAATCATAATAGTAATTCCTAATATGGAAACCCTACATTCTACTATATAGGTACTTTGGACCCTTTGGGTTTGGAAGGCTGAGGGTCTACCTGTAGCCCCCGATGGGGTGTAAACCCCAACCCCTCACACCCTAAAACCTTAGCAGCCCTAGCAACAAAGAACGGCCCGATAATCAAATCCCTCAGGTATGCACAAATTTTAAAGCCCTATAACCCTGAGACGACCAATATCCCTCAACTAAGGAATATACCTTAACTTATAGTAGGACCCCTAACGTGATTTAAGGTATACTCCATAGTTCAGGGATAGTCTACTATTTGCTTAAGAAACCCCCAAAAAATAAAAATAATAATCCCTATATTACCCCAATAAGGAATATATTTTTAATTTTTTGGGGGCTCTTAAGCAAATAGTAGTAGTGGAGTCTCTGGGAACCCTAAACCCTAAACCCTAAACCCCTAAACCCTCTGGGAACCCTCAAACCAGCCAGGCCCTGGGTCTTTCTCTTCACATGACATTTGGTGTTCAGGCGATACCTTAACCCGGAAGAACCTACCTTTTTAAGGACTTATATAAGGAAACCATAATGAGGAACCCTAAAAAGGTAGGATATTCAGGGTTAAGGTAGTGCCCAGGACCCCCAGTAGTGCCTTTTACTGTATGGGCCTTCTGATGATTAGATCTGCATCGGTGAATATTTTTTTTTTCGGTCGTAAAGTCCGGAGCAGTGGTGTAAACCTCGGCTATGTGAAGCCAGTTTTCCGTCGGTTTTCACCACCACCAGCGTCAGTAGCGCTGGTACAAGACCGCGCGACATCGCAGCAAAGCAAAAGATTCAGATTATTCCCGCCTATGCAGCAGTAGGTAGGTTGAGCAGGACCTACAGTTACGAGCGCAACCTTACAGGTAGTGGCGCAAAGGGTAACGGGTATGTTATCCTTTTCGTATGTGCCTCGGTTCCTAGCTTGCATACTGGTACCTTGAAACAAATTCCGTAATTAGAGCTGTAGGAAACCAGGTAAGTCTTTCCAGTTCGTGCAAGGGAAAAGAACAAATAAATTAGCAAGATCTTTTTGACAAGACTCGCAATGAGAACGACCCTAAACCGTAAAGCCCTAAACCCTTCATCAGGGTCTAAGTTCAATGCTCGCTTCACTCCGAGAAGCCCTGGGTTGCGTGTATCCAAATACAGATTCCGAGAGAAACTACCGAGAAACGAGCCCACACAAAGCCGTATAATGAGCCGCCAATATGCCCCCAACCCTCAAAGTACGGTTTAGGGTTTGGGGTTTGGGTGCTTCGGGTTTGGCCCTAAACCCCTATAAATCTATAAACTCTAATGCCGTCTATAGGGCTGCAAGCCGCGGAAGATGCATGCTTCGCGATATTCGGGTTTGGGGTTTAAGATTTTAGGGTACCTGGACCCCAAAAGTATGTAGAATTCTAGCCTTTTTATAGGTTTTGGGCCATTATTTTACCTACTTTGGGGGGTCTAGGTATAGATCAAGTAAGCTACAATGCTTTTTTTTGTGTGCGGTCTCTCCAAGTGCCAAGTTCTCTTTGAAGGTTGTTGGTTGGCGCCTACGAGAGGCAGTGTACAGTCGATTGAGGCTGTTATGATCGTTGTTTTTGGGATCTAGGGCCTTCCTCCTGCTTTAGTGCTTGCTGCTGATGCTTCCGATCTTTCACTGCTGATGGCCACAATGAGGGAACAATCATGATATTTTCCTGAGGAACGCAGGATAAATTAGCCCTGAACCCTGTAAGACCTCAGGAACACTCTAGCCATAAATTTTCCCTGAAAACGTCAGGCACTCCGAATGCCAGCTTCTCGCCGGTCAGATCAGAAAGCCCGCGCCCGCGGCCCAGATTGCTTAAACCCTATAAACCCTAGATTGCAAGATGCGACCTCTCCGAACAAGACAAGGCAAGATTACTATAAGGGGCCTAAACAATTTCCTATACTATTTCGGGGCTCCTTATCTAAATATTAGGGTCCCTAGATTATAGAACCCTACTGTAGATCCCTTATAGACCCCCTTTAAGGACCCCTTTACAGGAAGCCTATTCCTATTATTGAGGCCCCTTTTTTTGAGCCACAGATCCCAACCCACTTCCGGCCCGACCAACAAGCACTTGCAGCATAGTCGTCGTCATCGTGACGAGGGATAGTTTAGAAGCTGCCCTCGCCCTGTAATAGTGACTATAAGGATTATTTCAGGGCCCTATTCTATTATACCACTATTACAGGGTGGGGGCCCCTTCTAAGGGATAGTCCTTAGTTCAGAGGTTTTGGGCTATTTCAGAAACACGACACCTATGGAGCCAAACGCTTGTTATGCTAGTGTTCAGGCCTGACAGCTGTGGCTTTACAACCTTCTATGCGTTGTAAGAATGGCGGCTGCAGGCGATGCATGGCCTTAAGACGCCTAGGTATCTGAGTAGTACCCCTTTACACCTATAGGTACCTGGGTAGTACCCTTTTGCCCTTTTTGTTTCAGGGCACCCTTAGTAAAACTGAATATTCGGCAGAAGGGCACCTTTATTCTAAAGGGGCTACTCAGGAACCTAGACACTTTTGCAGACGGCGCTCTACTCATTCCCTTCAACACATCGGCTTCCAACAAGCAACACTGGACACTCTCCAACCCAAACTCCAAATGCGGATGAACCCTACCTATAGCCTCCATTGTATCTCGTGGTTTAGGCTCCTAAATATGATACAGGTTTAACCAAAGCAGGAACTACAATGGACACTATAGGTAGGCCTAAACCCTCAACAGCTTGTCCGACAATCCCAAAGCTTCACTAAGGCCACTCGTTGCCTGAGTTTTGGAAGGTCTGGGGGCTAAGGTAGGCAAGCCCCTCAGAAGACACCCTAAACTATCAAGGGATTCGAACGTGCAACGTTTAAACGCAAACTTGTGAAGTTTGTGGTAGCTTAGATCCCCAAGACCCAACCTTTAAACTTTTCGGGTTCTTATAGTTTAGAGGAATCGGAAAGTTTAACCTTCAATTTCTGTGGCTTATTGGGGGAGTAAGGTAGCAGTCGATTGAGGGGTAAACCCTAAACCCTACACGGCAGCAGTTGATGGAGGGGTCGAAGGAGCATCGAAGGGTTCATGGTCGCCGGATCTCGGGTTTCCGGTTTTATGACTGGGAGGTTGGGGTTAAACCGGCAGCCTAAACTCCTTTTGAAACCATAAGCCATATAAAGGCCTTAAGAACACTGAAACCCGAATACAGACCTTTGAACCATAAACCCTAGAAGCCTTAAGACCCTAAACCCTAAGCCCTAAAAACCACTACCTAGACCCCCAAAAGTAGGTAAAATAATGGCCCAAAACGTATAAAAGGCTATTATTCTACGTACTCTTGGGGTCCAGGTAACACCCGAAAACGAAAGCACAGCCTGAATAAACCCTTGCCAAGGCACAGCGCAGGTATCCCAGCCGAAGCTGGACGGCGTCTCTCTTGCGCAGATTGCAGGGTGTATTGATTCTTTGGGCTTGGACCGTGCCATGCGGAGTTCAACTTCAGGTTGACATGGACAGATTGGTATATCGGTAGTTGAAGAGAAAGAAAGAGGGACGAAGAGAACGACTGCGAGAGAGAGACAGGGCAGGGGCACAGAGTGGGCACCGGGGCAGCGGGCAGGGCCCGGCAGAGAAGAGGGGAGGGCACAGGGCAGGCAGGCCCCAGAGACTCCAATATCCCTTTATTAAGGAATATACCTTAAATCATATAAGGGATCCTACCATAATTTAAGGAATATTCCGTAATTAAGGGATATTGGAGTCTCTGGGGCCAGGGAGGGCAGGGACCGGCCCCTACAGTTCCTTGAATTCTGCTCGCTGGACGGGTCCCTTTTGGGGGTGGGCCTGGGTTTCAGCAGGTTTCATCAGGTTTTGGTAGGGTTTCTCGAGCTAAACCCGAGAACCAATAAGTCCTAACCCAAGTCTAAATCCTAAACCCTAAACCGGAGCACTAAACCGCAAGCCCTACACCCTGACCCTAAACTTTAAGCCCTAGACGCCTTTACTGAACTGCAACTCTATCGAGCTGGGACGCTCCACATGAAAACGAAGGAGGCGGATGTTGCCATGGAGACTTCCACTCTCAGCGCAGCTCGTGAGGCAGACTGCAAATTCATGAACCCTAAACCCTAAACCGGAGACGTGCAGGACGGAGGCGATCCTCCTGACATCTGCAAATGAGAAGACCAAGGTCGATTTCAGTCCGCCGAAGACCTTGCTGGGTGAAGATATGTTCGAAGCACAGAAGACCATAGGCTCATCGGATCCCGGCCTGGTCCACAGCTGCGCTCGCAAGTGTGACGCTCCTATCTGCCGAGCTTCGAACACTGGAGCTGCTCATCTTTGTGAATCATGTTGACTAGGATGCCCAGTAGTACCCTTATTCCCTTTTTGTAGTCCTAGGTTCCTTATAAAGTTACCCAATACCAAAAAGAGAGGCCTTTTTATTCTTAGGTTACTGGGTATCCTAGTTGATGTGCAGCCTGTATAAGGTATGGCGTGGCTGATGAGATTGTGCAGGCTACTGATTGGGCCCCCAGTAGGGTGGAGTGGAGAAAAAACGGCATTCCAACAAAGACCCTAAACATTACCTATAGTCCCCATTGTAGTTCCTGTTCTGTTTAACCAATTCTATATTCAGGATCCTAAAAGGTAACCCCAAAAAGGAACTACAATGGAGACTAAAGGTAAACACTAAACAAAAGCCGTACACCACAGGGCCGTTGCGCTCGAGCATCCGGATCAGCCAGGCGCATGAGCGGCGAGTGCCCACCAAGACGGAGTCCGTAGAGGAGCGTCTGCCTCTGGCCGGGGTGTTTAATGTTTGTGACGCAGGTTTTTTTGGAGTTTGGTGTCTAGGGCCTGCCGTGGACCCTATGAAACATATGCCGAGCTCGCCCTCGCGATCTCCTGATATGCGTCCTGGTTTGAACGGGGAAGTTGCGTTGGAGTATGGCCGGGTTGAGGTTTCTTGGACCTGCGCCATCCACGGAACGAGAAACCCAGAGACTCCAATATCCGTTAATTATAAGGAATGTACCTTGAATCGTATTGGCCTAGGATGCCCAGTAGTACGCTTATTCCTTTTTTGTAGTCCTAGGTTCCTTATAAAGTTACCCAATACCCAAAAGAGAGGCCTTTTTATTCTTAGGTGACTGGGTATCCTAGTGGCGGTCCTAGTATGAATTAAGGTATATTCCTTAATTCAGGGATATTGGAGTCTCTGGGGACTCCACGGCTCCTATGGTCTAGGAGTCTCTTGGGAGTTATGTGGTATCTTCTTATCATAGAACCTAAGGGGATTCATAAGAACATTGTTCTTTGTTCTGGTTCTAAGGGCGGACAAGATGAATCTTGGACTTTAGGGCGCATGTTTTGGGTTTTGTAGGCCACCCCCCTGCAGAAAAAAATAGAGACAACAAGAGCGGAGCCCCCTGAAATCCTAAACCTAAACTCCTAAACCTTAAACCCCCAAGCACCAATTCCTGTACCCTAACCTCTTCACTCGAAACCATAGTCATAGCTTCTGAAACTTTTACCCAAAGTATGCCTTAACGCCCAAAACCACCTACAGCGGTTAACAGAAACAACCTATTAAAGCCTTAAGCCCCAAAGCCCTGCATCCTGAAACGGACCTTTAAACCGTGGTAATCTGATACTACAGTTGGACTCATTCCCATTTTTTCCCTTATAACCCTCAGTGAGTATAGTAGTATAATTATATACACCAAAACCGTATTCGAATTCTTAAGCCCTATATCTGGAAACCACGAGCCTAAACCCTAAACCCTAAAGGCCCCTGTATTGCCCCTCCCTAAGGGTCCAAGTACCTAATAATCATCTATAGTAAAAGCCAGAAAGTTGGAATATGAGTATCCTAAACCCTTCTATGGTAAATTATAGGGTGTCCTACCCTGAAACCATATTCCAACTTTCTGGAGTTCCCTCTACTCTCCCAAATATTAACCTACATAGCTACTTTCCCAAACCCAAGTACCTGGTTATCGGGTCCTTTGGACCCAGGGACTCTTAATCCCAAACTCTTACACTTGAAAGCCCTATACATAGACGTACTTCGAAATCCTAAACCCAGAAACCCCGAAACCCTAAACCCTTAAACCCTAAATCCTAACCTGATTATCGGGTCCTTTGGACCCATGCTTATTATAATTAGAGTATAATGGGCCCCAAAACCCTATTCTAGTTATTAAGGCCCCTATACTCTAGTACCCTACTATAGATCCCCTGTAGACCCCTTCAAAGGAACCCATGGGGTTTATTTAGAGACCCACGCGAGCCGCAGGACATTGGGCAGACGCAAGTCCCTCAACCTGCCCTTGGAGGGCAAGGCTTGCTTCCGGGGTTTCCGGGGTTTAGGATGTAGGGTTTAGGGTTTAGGATTTAGAGTTTAGGGTTTAGGATTTAGAGTTTAGGGTTTAGGATTTGGGATTTAGGATTTAGGGTTTAGGGTTTAGGATTTAGAGTTTAGGGTGTCCGGTTTAGGATTTAGGGTTTAGTTTAGGATTTAGGGTTTAGGGTTTAGGATTTAGGGTTTAGGCTTGCTTCCCCTAAGGCTCCATGTACATTCATAGTATATGCTTAAGCCTTAAAGTACCTGTATAGGGACCCCTTTAAGGCCTAAGTATCTACTATAAAGGTACATGGAGCCTTTGAGTTCCAGGGCTTCCGGGGTTTAGGATTGAGCGTTCAGGGTTGCTTACAGGGATTCCGGGATTTTGGATTTAGGGTTTAGGCTTGCTTCCAGGGATCCCGGTGTTTAGGAGTTTGAACCCTGTGGGTCCATGTACTCATGTGAAGATATACATTGGCCTTACTATAGTAGTTTCTTTGTAGGTACTTTGGGGCCAAAGTATATGCAATATGAGTACACGGACGCTTCGGGGAAGTTTTGCTTTAGGGTTTTGGGATGAGTTGGGTACGGTTTCTGTTTCTGGGTTCGACTTGTGCTCATTGTTGTGTTAGGCTTTTCTGAGACCATGCATGGGTTGTAGTGGAGTGGATACCTGTTTGTGTTTGCCACGTTTTCTCCTGCTGCGCGGTCAGAATCGCAAGAAGTTAGATGATCCAACAGGTGCTGCCGTTTTTTTTTCAGTGGTTTTGGGTGCGGTGTAGGGTTCGGGGATTAAAGTGTCCGGAATCATCCATGTCTCCTAGCAATGCCGGTTACTTGCAAAAGGAACATCCAGATAACATACTAATCAAACACCAAGCCCTACTTGGAGAATCATGGGGCTTAGTAAGTCAGGTTATAAATACCTCAAGTGGGCTTATAAGTGGTTATAAGTATAGTAACCTTGTTTATAACCCCAGTTACTAAGTCCCATGATCCTTTAAGTACATCCCAAACCCTATGCACTTCGAAGATTGCGCCGAAGCTTGCGATCGAGGTTATCGATTTGTGGTGTTACTGTTGGTGATATAAATCCTGCATTACCTTAAGGACCCTAAACTATGGGATTTATGGTATATTCCTTATTATGGGTCATGCAGGATTTATATCATCAGCCGTAGGGCTTTGGGGGGGTTCGGGGAAGACCACAAGAAGAGCCCCCTAGCCTGCAAGAGCTTGATTCCCGAACCCCGAACTTCAGGGCTCCAGTTACCCACATAGATTAAGGAATATACGGTTTAGGGTTTAGGGTTTAGGGGTTTAGGGTTTAGGGTTTAGGGTTTAGGGTTTAGGGTTTAGGGGTTTAGGGTTTAGGGTTTAGGGGTTTAGGGTTTAGGGTTTAGGGTTTATATTCCTTAAATCATATTAGGGGTCCTATTATATTTTAAGGTATATCTCTTAGTTAAGGGGCCCTAAACCCTAAACCCTATTTGGGTACTGGGTTACCTGGCCCCAAACCCTATACCTGGCTGGCACCTAGGGAAGCTCTAGACAGTTTTAATCCATCCTGAATCCTAAATGCTAAACCGCCCCGCAAGCCCTTTCTAAAGCCAGATCTCTTACGGGCCCTGCTGCGTGTCAGACTAACATAGGGGCCGCTATAGCTGAAGTATGCTTTTCGGTAGGGTTTTTGCAGGGGTCGAATCCTGAAAGACAAGTGACACGAAGCTCTTTAAATGTCGTGACACATAGCCGAAAACCTTATGCATTGAATATATCCAGACCTTGCAGACCCTAGGAATGCCGATGCCCAGAAACGAAACCCACAAACATTCCATACGTAAGGTTGATAATGCTAGAAATTTGAAAATCCGGAACCCTAGATTGCTGAAGTCTCAAAGCGCAACCGCCCAATGAGCCCTGAACCCTAAAGCACTATAATGCCCTGAAGCCAGATATGTGGTTGTCAAAATGAGGGCCTTCTGGGTCCCTATGCTAGTACGGCACCTAATACTTACTTGAAGGATCATGGGACTTAGTAACTGGGGTTATAAATAAGGTGAGTATACTTATAAGCACTTATAAGCCCACTTAAGGTACTTATAACCTGACTCACTAGGTCCCATGATCCTCCAAGTAGACCCTAAACCCTAAACCCCTGAACCCTAACCCCTAAACCCTAAACCCTACACCCTAAACCCTAAACCCCTAAACCCTACACCCTAACCCTAAACCCCTAAACCCCTAACCCCTAAACCCTAACCCCTAAACCCTAAACCCTACACCCTACACCCTAAACCCCTAAACCCTACACCCTAAACCCCTAAACCCCTAAACGTTGACACCCACCCAGAGATATGCCGGAACCCCGAAGCTTCCTGAGCCCAGGGGCCCCCCAAAACTCAAGAATCCGAATCCCGTGAAAAGCCCTTTAAAGCAGCCCTGGGCCAGGGGTTTTGGGGTTTAGGGTTTCGGGTTTAGGGTTTCGGGTGTAGGGAATAGGGTTTAGGGTTTAGGGTTTCGGGTTTAGGGTGTAGGGAATAGGGTTTAGGGTTTAGGGTTTAGGGTTTAGGGTGTAGGGAATAGGGTTTAGGATTTAGTGTTTAGGGTTTAGGGTTTAGTGTGAGGGTTTGGGACGTAGGGGCTAGGGACTGTGGTTATAAGTAGGGTAACTATACTTTTAACATCTTTTAACCCTTTTTAACCACTTATAAGCCCACTTAATGTACTCAAAACCTGACTTACTAAGGCCCATGATCCTCCTAGTCTAGGACCCAGAGTAGGCCCTTATTCCCTTTTTTGTGTTTAGGTTACCTTATAACCCACTTTAAACCAAAAAGAGCACCCTAGGGGCTAGGGGAACCCTTAAAGACTAAAGGTGGGATCTCCTCCACAGCAGCCACTCTGACGCCCAGCAAGGGTTGGTGGGCAGACGCCCTCGTCTGAGCTGGGTTTAGGGTTTAGGGCAGTTTAGGGTTAGAGGGGTTTGGGTTAAGGGTTGGTGGGCAGATGCCTTCGTCTGAGCTGCCGTTTGTTTACGGTTTGGGGTTCGAGGGGTGGGGGTTTTAGAATTTTCGGCTTTATTGCAACCCAAGTACCTCTGGTTTGCAGAGGGGCCAAGGGTTGAAACGCTTTAGCCGCTTCATTCAATGCTGCCAATATTGCGGATACCCCACTTGCAGCCCTGCTTGCTACCTCTCCCGATCCTCTGGGTAGGCTACGGATAGTTTCTGGGCGAGGGTCGGGGCAGAAGCAAATTAGGCAAGGCAAGGACGGCCCAAAAGAGCACATGATTTAGGACCGGTATCGAAGATTTTGCAGGGGTTTGATACACATGGCCAAAATGACTCGACGTAACAGTTTGCTGCTGCACACCTTAGCCTATGTAAAACCCTTATGTCCTATTCCGTAAACCTCCCAAACCCGATTGCCTGTGCTCCGCACCCTGAACCCTAAAGCTTAGATCCAGAAGCCAAACTCTAAAGCATGAACTTCCAGAAACCCTACGCCAACCGTCGTAGAACCCCTATTTTTTTACCCGACAGAATGGAAACCCTTCACCCTGTAGTTAAACCCGAAACCCTAAACCTAGTAGTAGAGTAGGTAACCTTTACGTCGTCTTTTTGAGGGACTATAACTCCTACATAATCCCAAAACTTGAATTCCCAAAGGTTAACCTTCAGTTCCTCAGGATAAATGAGACAAGTAGATAGATATCCAAAAACCGCAGGCGGCTCGAGCTACTGAAGGCCCGGCCCACACACGTAGTCCTCCCCTTTCCTCCGAAGCAAAGAGACGCCATGTTCCTCCGTTCCCGCGACTTGGGCGGAAGCAAGCAGGGCTCAGGTGTTTTGATTTTGGTGTCCTCGGCTTTTGAGTTTTATTATGTAAATATTAGTGTTATTATTTTTGTTCTTCCTCTGACTCTTCTTCTGCTTATTGGCTCTGGTTGTATTTTACGGGAATTAGAGTTCGTAGCCTTATGCTTATTCTCAAGATTCGTCTTATTCTCATTACCTATCTTAAAATTGTTAGGGAATTGGAGTTGGGGTTAAAAGTTTTGCGGATCCGAGGTATCTACTTTTCTGCACAAGAAGTCCTAACCATAAAGCTAGGTATCCTAAAAATGGGGTAGGGTAGGAGCCTCTAGGTGGGGTTACAGTAGAAGCCCAAAAGTTGGAAACCCAACAGCCTCAATCCTTACGACTAATGTATAGGAATCCCAGCACTATTTGGCCTTAACTAGTTTTTCAACTTTATGGGGTTTACTGTCGGGCATGAGCCTCTAGGTAGGGTTAAAGTCCCAGAGACTCCACTATCCCTTAATTAAGGAATATGCCTTAAATCATATTAGGAGTCCTAGTATAAATTAAGGTATCTTCCTTGATTAAGAGATATTGGTTAGAAGCTGCCCCCACCCTGTAATAGTGGTATAGTAGGAATATAATAGGCCCCTAATATAATCCTTATGGTGACTATTACAGGGTGGGGGCAGCTTCTAAGATATTGGAGTCTCTGGGGTTTTGGGGAAATTGGGCCTTGTGCTCTCGGTTAACCTCTTGACTTCTGCTGGGAGCCGGCCCGAAAAATTGGGCTTAGGATCTCAACTTTCAGGGGGTTTAGGGTTTATGGGGGAGAACAGGGCTTAGGGGTTTAGGATTTAGTCGTTTGGGCTTGAGATCTTGACTTCATCCCGAAAGTGTAAAAAGCCTAAAGCTAAAATCCTAAATGACCTAGTCCCGAAACCTTATAGTGAATCCCAGAAAGTTGGAACATGGGTATAGGTTTCGTGTTCAGAATTGTTGGGCCAGACTTCGAGTACTCGCAGAGCCCTCATCCACAGGACCCGGCTGAAGTATATGCTGAGACAAGGGAACCTGAGTAAAAAAATCAGAAACCCTGGGCCTATGACACCAAAATAGCAGGATTCATATATATGTATATATGTATATATGTAACCACAATAAATGCTCAAGGTGTCTTAATCAGGTCCCTACATTAGGTTCCTTTAAGATGGGCACCCGGGGGAAGTGGATTCTTGTTGTTCGGAGCCAGGACCCCTTTAGGGGTTTGTTAGGGATGTCTGGCGTTCTGTCTGGTTCTTAGTAGGGAACGGGGGAATGGGTTATGGGAACTACTATTGGGGATTGTGTAGGGGCTACTATAAGGATCCATTCCCCAATTCCCTATTTAGCACCAGGGAGAACGTACAGGAGGCTTTGGGAGAGTTGACCTGCACACCCCAGAAGTCTTTAGATTCGATCCATGAAAGTCTGCGGAGCTATGTGTAAAGCAACCCCGTGTTTGCAAATTTGTCGTGTCCTCAAGAAGACACGCAACTTTGCTGCTGTGGTGTAGCCCGTTTGATAAAAATAGTTTCTACTTGGCTTGAAAAGAGTTCCGATATAGATACTTCCAAAATCCCAAACTTCCATCTCCGTCGTAAGGCATCCTGCGCGTCCCTTGCCTGCAAGGAGAAAGCCGCATGGGAACGACTAGCAAGCTAGCAATCTAGAGTCGACAGAGAGAAAGAGGTAAAACGTCATGGGGAGATAGCAAGGCAAATGCAAGGCAGATAAATAGATAGAGAGTTAGTTACTTAGTTAGATAAAGAGATAGACAAATAGACTCACAGACAGATAGATAGATAAGCAGACAGATAGACAGAGAGGTAGATAGGAAGACTGAGAGATCGTGAGAACACAGGGAGACCGACCCTTCCATCCATTTCCATAGACAGACAGACCTAGCTGTCCTACGTGAGACAGATTTTAGTTTCACTACTGCAGTACTCAGAATGCCTTGGGGTCCGTCTTGTTTGATGTTGCTGGATGGGTGGCGTGCTTGGCGACAAGACGACGCCAGACGCGGCCGAACTAACAGCTTTGTGTTGCCCGATCTGTTTTTCTTCGAGTTCAAGGGCCAGGGTGCGAAATCGTGGCATGGATGTCGAGATTTGGCTTAGTCAAACCCCGAGCCAACCCCCCAGCCCACAACAAGTACCCCCTCCTGCAATATCAGCCCATGCTTTCTTCAGGGTTCAGGCAGCTTTTGATCTAGGGCGGTGGGCAAGTGCAGCATTATTTGTGTCGGTACCTGCGGTATTTCATAGAGGTCATACTGCCTGGTACTATACTTCTTGCAAAGAAACACCAGCAGAGCTGCCCTGCATTTGTGACGACGACGATGATTTCTACTTACTGCTCCGGCTACCGCTACTGCTGCCCTACTGCTGCTACGATAATAATTCACTGCTGCAATATACTATGTATTATATATACTATAACTACTGCTCCTGCAGCGGCTCATGCTACTTTTGTATCCATTACGAGAACTTCTAGTTATTCGACGGCCGCCACGACAACTACTACAACTGGCGGGCGAGTGCGTGCAGTCATGTGAGTGGTCGGGTGGATATGAGTGGATCAGTTAGCTTCCAAAGGCTTCCGCGCAAACAGATGTAGCCATGTACCTCAACACGGTTGAACTCGGTGATTGACTTTAACCTCAGAGCACAAACCGTTGAAACTCTGAACTTCACGCCCAAAGCACTACTAAACGGCTTAATCCCGTTGCTTCAGGCGGGTGGTGGCGGCATCCTGGACAAGATGATGCCAGGCTACAAGGTGCCTCGGCGGCGGTGGCGGCCTAGCTTCCAGGGTTTTCTCGGTCATTGAACTTGTCTAGCGTGACTGAGTTTCTACGACGTGCGCATGCAAGAATGGCTCCGGCTTCCGTAGATACTCAGAAGTGTTTTGGAATGCATGTCCCTTACAGCGCTATAAATGTCAGCTTACCTGTGGAGACCTATCCGCAAATAACAATTATGGGTACTCCTGTTTCTACTCAAGAAACCCTGGTATAGGCGTATGACTGGATAGCAACGGTATGCCGGGAAATTCCATACTGAATTTTGCCATCCAACTGTCTCTCTATCTGTCTATCTACCTAGACTATCTGCATTAAATTACATACCTTTTGCCACGAATCCCATTCCTGTTGTTATCAAGGCCCCTATATGGCTAACATTGAAAGACCTGGCATACAACACTTCTAAGCCCCTAGATAAACCCAATTCTGATGGTTTAAGGCCCCTAAACCCTAAACCCCATGTTAACCCCCTTCCCAGACCCCCGGGAGGATCCAAAACGTAGATCCCTTAATGGGGCTTCCTATAAAGCACCCTTAGTAGTAGAGGGCCCCAGATTAGGGGATCTACTGTCTAGATGCTAAACCCTAAACCCCTAAACCCTAAACCCCTGAACCCTAGGCCCCTAAACCCAAAAACCCTAAAGCCTACTTTCTAGATCCTCCACTTTCCCTTATAGATCCCTAAAGCCTAAACCCTAAAGGAGCCCTTTAAGGAACCCTACTAAGTCCCATGATCCTCGCGGGGGTCTGGGTTCGTGGTCTAAGGACAAGATTTGGGCGAGGCTCCCGCAGGGTGTCAAAGAGTACCAGGCACCGCGGGCCCAATTTTTCGGGGGCCGGGCTAGGGTCTCAACATGGTGGTTTCAGGGTTTCAGGGTTTTAAGGTTTGGGGTTTCAGGGTTTTGGGTTTTAGGGTTTTGGGTTTTAGGGTGTAGGGTTTAGGCTTTAGGGTTTCGGGTATTTAGGGGTTTAACATGTAGGGTTTCGGGATTAGGGTAGGATTAGTTTAGGGTTTCGGGTTTAGGGTTTAACATTTAGGGTTTCGGATTGAGGGGAGGAGTAGTGTAGGGTTTCGGGTTTAGGAGAGGATTAATTTAGGGTTTCGGATGTTTAGGGGAGGATTGATTTTAGGTTTCGGGTTTCAGGGCTCAGGGTTTCGGGTTTCATACAGACTTAGTAACTACGTAGTTAACTAGGTACTTGCCTTGTTTCAGTCGTCCTGGGTAATTCGTTTTTTTTGTACAGTGTACAGGGCGGGTAGGTCTGTGCTTCAATCTCGTTGCCCAGATGGTGAAGGCGAAGCCTGCTCCCCATGGTGGAGCCCGCCAGATGGTGAAGGCGAAGCCGAAGCCTGCTTCCCATGGTGGAGCCCGTCAAGGTGCGGGACGGCGGCGAGTCATAAAGAAGGCCGCACACAGACCTGCTGGGCCAAAGAACCCGGTCGGCCGGCCGCGAGGATGTCATGACGAAGCCGTCGATACTCAGTTGCATGGATTTGATTCTTCCAGGTGCATCTGATGCTACCGCTGTAACGCACGTTACCGGCAACATCCCTATCCTCGTGACGGTTCTTCTCTCGTCACAAGTGTTGCTGCTGCTATCGATGTAGCTCTGCATCGCACGGTAAGGTTTGCAGAGACTCCCCACAGGCTCCATGTACCTTTATAGTAGATACTTAAGCCTTAAAGGGGTCCCTGTATAGGTACTTTAAGGCCCAAGTACATACCATATTGGAGCCTTAGGGCTCTAGGGCAGGTGGCAACTTTGGATTGAATGCCCGCGGTCTGTTTACAGAGGGCTTCCAGTCCTTGGGCTCAGTCCTTGGGCTTGCAAAGGCCTTTGGGGCCTGGGCGGTTAGTTGGTACGATGGTTTAGGGTCTAGGGTTTAGGGTGCGGTCGTTATATATATATATATATATATAATGAGGTACTCGCATGGTAATTATTGCTATGACTCTTCTGTTTACGATTGCTGGTGTTATCACTCTGCTTATTCCTGCTGTTATCATTACTGTTTTTCAATATGGTTATCATACCTAACGCACTACCCCCCCCCCCTCCCCCCAAATGCCTACATTGAACAGAGGGAGGGCTTCCAGGGCATCTGGGCTTGCGGCTTGATGGTTCAGGGTTTAGGGTGTCGGGTTTGAGGGTTGGGGATGGTTCAGAGTCTAGGGCTCATGTACACCCGGGGCCTGTTGCACCCCTTTAAAGTTTGCCTTCACTCTTGATCAACCCGAAGCATTGTCGATTCCTGGTGGGCCCTACTCACCGAACGACCTAGCGGGGTCATTGCCCATGTTTGTGCATGTGTTCGACTACGAAGGTATGATTCTGTAGTGTCCAGGTGGAGTAAGGCTGTATTCTTTCGGGCATCGGAGCCCTACACTTCGGACCCTGCAAACCCTAAGCCCTTGAAGCCCTAAGCCCTAAACCCTTGAAGCACGAAGCCCGGAACCCGAACTCGTAGAGCCTGCTCAACCCCAGACTCTCGAACTAAGTGCAAGGGCCAAGGCAGCCAAAGCCATAAATCCTAAACCTTAAATCTTAAACCCTAAACCTTAAATCCTAAACCTTAAATCCTAAACCTTAAATCCTAAACCCTAAACCTGAAATCCTAAATCCCAATCCCAAGGCATAATCCAGGGCATCTCTGCGATCTGGGACCCGAAGTGTCAAAATGATATCTTTAAATGAGGACACCCCCAACTTTAGGGTCCTTTTCATAAGGGTGCCGTTTTGTTTCGGGCTCCTAAAAAGGGATACGAAGGTAGAGAACTACCCATGTAGCGTACCAAAGCATGTTTCGATGCTTTCTGGTCGACACAACTACCGTAACTACTCATACGCCCTAGATGGTTCAGGGTCTAAGGTTTAGGGTTGACTGTAATGTTTGGGGCTTTAGGGTGTACAGGGTTTAAGGACGAATTCTGGAAGAAACCCCCGTGGAGCGCCGCAAGAAATGGTAGGTGAAGAGTGAGAACAACGCCTTCGAGACTGGCATCAAGCAACACAAGACCTGGCAAGGCCACAGATTTACCGAAGCCCCAAACCCCGAACCCTAAACGCCTGGTTTCAGGTTCATGCCCGAAAGTCAGCATCGGACGACCCTTAAGCCGTAATCTCGAAAACCTCCAGCTACCTGTTTTATGCATCCTTCAGCCTACTGAGCTGCAGGCGACTCTAAACTTCGACGCCTGCAACCCAAAAGCCTACCCAAGACTCCATGTACCCATACAGCAGATACCTAGGCCTTCAAGGGGTTCCTTTTTAGGCACTTCAAGGCCTCAGTATTTTCCATATAGTTACATGGAGCCTTAGGGCCTACTAGGTACAGCCATGCACCCGTAGTGAAGGGCTGTTCACTTAGACCCAAGACCTGAAGGACCAAATGACCCTTAAAAGTAGGGGCCCTATACCCATATACTATGAACCATTATATGGTATATGAACCTTAAACCCTTTTAGGGCTCATGTCGTCCTTAAGGGACGGATCAGAGTTGCATTTGGAGCTGAACGGCGTGGCCTTGAATTTGGGCCCCCTGCCCCCATGACGATGACGAAATCCCGCCAAAATAAAGTCATGTCCATCCCACTGGAGGCTACGATGGAAGCAGTTTGTGTTGAGTACGCTGGGTAAGAACATGCCAGATCTACGGCCCTCAAGCAACATCCTAACACAGGTCGGATTTTTGACCTACACCCCGACCTTAACCTGCAACCCCAGCTCTAAAAGCCCTAAAGTTGCAAATCCCCAAGTCCCAAACCCCAAACCTCAAAGAATCGTCGACCCCCCTGTAGCCACATTCCCTACAAGCAACTCTACGCCCAAACCGATCCCTGGAATCTCTTCCCCTAGATCCCCAAAGTTACACCCTTAACTCCCTTAAACAGCCCCAAATCCCGGTCAACAGCCTTCGGAGTGCCAAAAATCTAGGGTTTGGGGCAGGCCTTAAGCCCTCAAACCTCAAATCCTAAGCCCTCAACCCTCCAACCCTAAACCCTAAAACACCAAAGCCACCAAACCTTAAACCCTCAAGCCCTGACCCCTCAAACCCCAAACCTTCAAACCCTAAACCCCAAAGCCCTCAAACCTTCGACTAGGCTACCTCCTGGCCTGGAAGGAGAGTCTGCACCAAAGCGAGAGTGTTCTTCTTTCAAGCTGGGCTTACGGGTTAGTTTTAAGGTTTTTAGGGTGTTGGGATGGAGCTGTCATGTTCAGTATAAACCCAAGGGGTAGCTAGAACTAGCTCAGTTGAATCTGCTATGTCTGTGTGTGTGTGTTGTTATTTTCGTGGGAAGGGGGGTGGGTGGAAGTGGCTTGTAGTGAAGGTCTTTATGGGGCTTATAAGGATTTCTATCGGGGTTGGATCGGACTATTCGGGCTTAAGCTTCAGTCACTTTTCGGGCTTATGCTTGCGAAGCTGTTTTGGGATAGGGACGCGCGGCCTGTGCAGACAGCAGGTCTTACTGCGTGCGCGCGCGCGCGCGCGCGGGGTTTGTTTCGGATTTGGTGTTTTGGTGTCCGGGCAGTCGGCTTTGCACTGGATTTGCGTTTGGATTGGGATCCTGTCTATCGTGATCTGTGTTTGTGACACACTGCTTAGGATCCGCACCGAGTAGCTGTTCAGCGAGAGTCTGCCCACGAAATTGGTCCCTGAACGCCTGTAAAACCAGACCAACACACCTACCTGAATTCGAAGCTCTACCGCGCCCATATAGTGAACCCCACAAAGTTGGGACATGGATTTAGGATGATGAGTGCGGGGATTCCGCATACCTTACCCTAAGGGCGTGAGGAGAATGGTGTTTCAACTCTCTTCAGTGGCTTGTTCTTAGATCCTAGAAGACCACATGCTTCTACAAAAAACTGCAACGCTACACTCCAGCCAAAGCGACTGAGAGGACATGGAGGCAAGCTTCGTGCCCTCGCAGAAGTACCGCAAGCAGGCCGTTGACTGGCGAAGGCGGTCAGTTGGGCTCACGCTGCCTTTCGGTGACGACCTAGGATTCGTGTGTTCTCTTCGTTTGGAATAGTGGGATCTCTGTTGTTTCTTTCTGAGGAAGACGATTGTTCATCCAGAGTCGACGATGCTCGAAGCGTCTGAGGGTTTTTGATGAGGATCATCATCATCATCATCATCATCATCGCCGTCATCATGTTCTTCATGATCATCATCAGCAGCATCACGACCGTATGAAGATCGTTGTCATGACCATGTTGGTCAAAACGACGAAGATGTGAATGATGATAGCAATCATGGTGGCGGTTGCAGCTATGGCCCCCTGAGAACGAATTTGGATACCATGAAGTTTGTTCTGCTGACCATTAACTTGATGGTCTTGATCACGCAGGATTTGGGAAATCAACTACGTCACCGTTATGCATATGAACGTCGTAACTTGTGATGTGAGTCTCTTGTAGGGATTTCGGCTACTGTAGCCATGTCTGGAATGGTGTTTGTTTGTGTAGGTTTGCAATGTATGACAGACTGCTTACTGGAGTTCCATTGCCTACCTTAACCCTGAATATCCTACCTTTTTAGGGTTCCTCACTATGGTTTCCTTATATAAGTCCTTAAAAAGGTAGGTTCTTCCGGGTTAAGGTAGGGTTTAATTAGAGGTTTAGGGTTTAGAGGTTTGGAGGTTTGGAGGTTGGGGCTGCTCCGCAGTTTGCCGGAAGCTGGGTTCTAAGGATTCAAAAAAAGGTTTCTATAAGTGCAAAGGCTGGTAAGGGTTTTGTACATGTATATATATATATATATGTATATATGTATATATGTATATATGTATATATGTATATATGTATATATGTATATATGCATATATGTATATATGTATATATGTATATGTATATGTATATGTATATGTATATGTATATGTATATGTATATGTATGTGTGTATAGAGATTTTCTGCAAAGGTCCGTTACAAGGGCAACCTGTATTAATAAGGCTTATGATTCTGGGTTTCAGAGCTTTCGGGTTTCAGGGTTTGGAGTTTAGGCTTTTGGTCTGATTTCTTTGGGAGCAGCGCGCTGTCGCAGATTGCAGGGTTGTTGAGTTTCCCAGACCTTCCAAAATCCCTTAATTAAGGAATATCCTCTAAATTATAGTAGGATCCTTAATATGATTTAAGGTATATTCCTTAATTGAAGGATTTTGGAAGGTCTGGGTTGTTGAGTTTGTGTCAGGCAGATGGAGCGTGGCACGATGCACTACGGCCGCTGGTGCCCTCTGCATCTGTAGCCTTTTGAGGCTTGCCTGCCGTTGGTTGCAACAAAGTCAGCGGAGGAATGCTGCCCATGCCATCATTAATAATGCGGCCTGAAGAGGTAGAAGAGGGTTTTGCAGTATATGATGGTATGGCATCAGCAACAGGGACCCCTAACAAACGTTGCGAATATTGAGGAGCCCATATTCGATCCGTGAAAGGGGGCAGTCTCAGCCTACACCCTGCACCCAACCCTAAACCCGAATCCCTAATTACACCCTAAACCCTAAGCCTTAAACCCTAAATCCTAAACCCTACACCCTACAAGCCCCAAGCCCTAAACCTGCAAAGTCAGGCATTTCTGAAGCCAAGCGCATGACCTCTGGCCGCTTTCTGGTGGATTCCTACGAGTTTAAAGGGCGACCTTAGTAGCCTTTAAATCCTACCTTAACCCTGAAGAACCTACCTTTTTCAGGACTTACATAAGGAAATCATATTAGGGAACCCGAAAAAGGTAGGTTTTTCAGGGTTAAGGTAAGCTTCAAACCTGTAGTATACGCGAGGACCCAGAGTCTTAGTCCCTTTTTTAGGGTTTAGGTTCCCTTACAGTAGAAGCCAGAAAGTTGGAATATGATTATCCTAACCCCTTTATGGTAAATTATAGGGGATCCTGCCATTATTCCATATTCCAACTTTCTGGAGTTCCCTTTATAACCCTAAACCCTAAACCCTAAACCCTAAACTCAAACCAGAAAGGGCACTCTTTTTATTCCTAGGCGACTCGTCGGTTTAGTAGGCGTCTGACTAAGTACCAACACCAGTGTTTGGGGGGGTTCCTAAATATATGGGAGTTTCCGAAAATTTGGGGTACCTTATTAGGGGGTCCTTATAATAAGGATCCTGCTATTTAGGGTACGATATTAGGGTCCCCTATTTTCGGAAAATCCCAAACATATGCATATTATAACATACCCCCCCGAAAGCCCTGTTCCAATTGTTAAGGCCCCTATAGCTACGAATGGTTGGGCTCCTAAATATATGCAACTTACAACATACACCCCCCCAAGATCCTGTAAGCTAACCCAAAAAACGGAACTACAATGCAGAGTATAGGTATGCATATTATGACACACCCAAAACCCTGTTCTAATTGTTAAGGCCCCTATATGACCCTTCGTAGCGCTTTGGGAAGCCGAAGATGTCAGCAGAGACTCGACGAGCCTGAATCTCCCTCTAGGCCTGAATGAGGGTAAGGAAGGATGTACCCAGACGTTCCAAAATCCCTTAATTAAGGAATATGCCTTCTTTCATAATAGGACCCCTAATATGATCTAAGGGATATTGCTTAAGTGAAGGATATTGGAAGGTTTAGGTAGGGTTTAGAGTTATACCTACAGTCTCCATTGTAGTTCCTTGTTGGGGTTACCAGATAGGACCCTAAATATGTGATTGGTTTAGCCAAAGAAAGGAACTACAATGGAGACTATAGGTAGAGTTTAGGGTTTGAAGTTTCGTGTTATGATCGGCCTGGGATTTGGGAAGGCCTAGGGGGTTTGGAGTTGAGGGCTTCGGGCCAAGAGGGTTCAAAGTCTCATAGGGGTTCGGTACATCATCCGCTTCTTGACCACGCCGCTCCCGACGACCACAGCTCGGGCTTCCGCGCATTGAGTCCCAACCATCGGAGACGGAGATCGAGGGTTGACCTACACTCTCCATTTTAGTTCCAGTCTTTGACTAAACCAGAGCCAACTACATATTTAGGATCCTCTAAGGTATCCCCAAAAAGAACGACAATGGAGCCTATAGGTAGATAACAAGCCGAGCGCGATAGAGTAACCCCCAGAAACCGAGCTACTTACGACGGAGACTGAAAAGGTGCTTCAGGTTCGGCTCGGGAGTTGCGATTTTGAGGTGTTGGGTTCAATAAATATAGGAGCCTTAATAATTAGAATACAGTTTGGGGGGGTTGGGGTATATTATACTATAACTATAGCAAGGAACACCCCAAACCCTATTCTAATTATTCAGGCTCCTACATTGGAGAGCTTCGTGTTCAGTTTGTTGCAAGTTTCACGGCACCAGTTGCTCGCCTCGCAAGTTGACAGTTGGTGGTTGTTGTTTTACGACTCAACGTTGTTGGCAAGGTGCGCGCTGTCTGTTTGGACCATTGTTTCTAGGTATCAACATCCGCGGTTGAGTATCGTTTATCAGCTGCTATTGCATCTGTACCCAATGTACCCCATACATGTTCTCTCCAAGCCCAAACCTCGTTTCGTCTTAAGGGCTTCGACTCTGGGACCGTCACTTCGGTTTCGTCTGGCCTCGTCAAGTTAAGTGATCTAGTATCCTATAGCACCACAAGCATATTTCGATATGACATATGTTCCAATACAATATAGTAAACAACGTATTTTGACTAATATAGCTTTGCATACTATAATACAATAGAGGTACGAGGGCCCGAACAACACGATGTACCTTCCGGGCAACACCCACGACCGCCTCACTGCGGACCCGCCAGCCTCCCAGAGAGCGTGAGCAGGGTTGGATTTATGGTAAATGCCCAAAAGTTGATAAGCGGATTAAAGACAAGTAGTGCTGGGATTCCCTAAACATGACTCTTGAGGAGTGAAGCTATTGGGTTCCCGACTTTTTGGTTTTTACTGTAGGGCTGGGTGCCGGGTTGGAGATTTGGGGTACAGAAGTGGGCTGAAGGCCGATGCACTAGTGACCCGGCATATATCCTTTACTGAGTTTTAAAACATGATCCTATGCTGCTTGTAGGGCCAAGTGAACTACTGTTACAGTAGGGTTTTGGATGAAGACTAGTACCATCGCCTCATAGTCCCTGTACTGTTCAAGGTGCCCGAAGGCCCTAAACAGCACCTTAAATATCCGGTATCACAAGGACACCTCACGCGGGACCACTTGGTCAGAAGACTTGGACGGGGAGCATCAGTAGTGGTAGCAGCTTTAGTAGTAGCAGCAACAGCAGTAGTAGTAGCAGCAGTAGAAGTAGCAGCAGCTGTAGCAGTAGCAGCAGAGCACAGAAGCCAAAGTAACGTATACTTAAAGGATCATGGGACTTTGTAACTAGGGTTATAATTAGGGTTTCTGTACTTATAACTACTTATAACCACAATCAAGGTACTTATAACCTGACTTTCTAAGTCCCACGATCCTCCAAGTAAGGTTTAGGGAGTTTAGGGCTTGGGGTGCAGAAGCCTCAAAACCAGGCGTGCTCCTTTCACTGCTGCCGAGTGGGAGGAGAGGAAGCAGCACAGGCCGGGTGGATCTGAGTCCTAAATCTGTAAGGTTTCGGGTTTAGAGTTGGGAGATCGGAATATTTAAGTAGTGGGGTCTCCAAAGTTTTCCACCTGAACCTTAAACCCGCTAGATGCATGGGAGCTTCCGCAAATAAGGGACCTTCATATAGTACCCTGAATAGTAGGATCCTTTTATAAGGACCCCAAAACAAGGTACCCCTAATTTTCGGAAACTCGGGCATCTGGGATCAGGTCGTTGGTCTTGAGGCTTTCGGGGTGCAGTGTGAGCCCGGCACCCTCCCGACTTAAGACTCCGCTAAATCCCTGAAAGTCAGAGACTCCAACATCCCTTAATTAAGGAATATGCCTGAAATTATAGTAGGATCCTTAATATGGGTTCAGTTTATATTCCTTAATTAAGGGATATTGGAGTCTCTGGGAAGTCTAGTCTATACCCTCGGCGCATCTTCTTGATTTGCTGGTTTCCGAGATTGCGGGTACCCCCAAAAAAGGTCCTTATAATAAGGATCCTACTATCTAGGGTATTATATTGGGGTCCCCGATTTTTGAAAACTCCCATTCGGCTTGTTAGATTCATCGAACCCAAAGCGTTAAGACTCTCGAAAGCCGCA
Source organism: Symbiodinium sp. CCMP2592 (assembly GCA_905221615.1). NCBI lineage: Eukaryota > Dinophyceae > Suessiales > Symbiodiniaceae > Symbiodinium > Symbiodinium sp. CCMP2592. The sequence continues at coordinate 665,040 of CAJNDT010003001.1, read as the reverse complement.
GTTCATTCGCAAGCCATGTTCCAGCCAGCTCTTGAATCCCCGCAGAATTCCCGAGGTCAACCTCTCGCTCGCCTAGGAAACTGTTCCAGTATGCTAGTACGATACAGATGTCGGAAAAAGCAGTACTATAATTCCTGAGCGGTTTGACGAGTTCCTTATGCCAAAATCACGTTTCCAATTCACACAAAAATCGGCACCAATACACCTCACTCTACTCATTCCCGCCCCAATACTGCTTCAATCCCAAACCCGAAACTCCTTCAGTCCTAAGCCTTAAGCCCTAAAACCCCCATCGCCTACAACCCTAAGCCCTGTATCCAAAAGCCTCAAGCCCTATAGACCCAAAACCCGAAACCGGACTAGAAAACTGCGGTCAGGCCCTAGCACCCTCCAACTAACTGCTCTCCATTATACCCCCAATACCCACTACCCTTTATCATACCCCAACTACCCAGTATTAAGGACTGTAGGACTGTAAGGGCTCTGTTAAAGGGCCCTTCAAAGGGCCCTGGTTCTTTCCCAACATTCCCTAAACCCTAAACCCCAAACCCCCTGAAAGCCTGAACCCCCTTAAACCTAAACCCTGAGCCCCCGCACCCTAAACCCCCGTAACCCCCTAAGCCCGTCCGGGAGGTCCTGGGACCTGATGAAGTTCGGCTACATCCTCCTGGCGATTTTTCTGGGGCTGGGGCCTCAGATAATTAGCAAAGCAGGGTCTCTTTGGGTTTAGGGGTTTAGGGTTCAGGGCTTAGGGTTTGGGGTTCGGCATTTAGGGCTTGGTGCCTCTGGGATTTGTTTGCTTTTTGTTGCCAGAGCTTTTGAAGTCGAGGGTGTAAAGCCAGCCCCCGAAAGCCAATTTAGCTGTCTACGCGTCTGCGTTTGTGTACAACTTGTTGGGTTGCAGATTCCAGGGAAGAACAGGGCTTTTGTGTATGGAGTTTAGGGTTCAGAAACAACGGAGTTCACCGGGGATCAGGAATTGTTAGTTAAGCTCAATAGCTTCCGGGTTTAGGATTTGGTGTGATAATTAGGGCTTTAAGGTGTGCGTTTGGTGTGCACTTAGGGGTTGCTGCTGACAGCTTCCTTGACTGCCAAAGCTTCTGCAGAGGATCAAGGCAACGGGCTAGTAAGTATGGCTAGACAATGCAATGCATCCCCGAGTTGCGGTACTGATCGAGAACTACTGCCGAAGTCCCTTATATATCCCTTCGAATGGATGTTACAGCGCTAAACCAAGTGGACTTGACCTCCGTGGCAGCCTGATCGAAACCTGCTGCCCCAAAGCAGTCCAAACCGCCTGAGTGTGGGGGACGCCTGCACAAGCCGGAAGTACACGACAGGGGATGTAATGGTCTCTCGCGGGTAATATAGTACGGAAGCCTACATGAGTGCCAATACCAGGGTTCTTTAGCATAATAAGTATGCTCCAATATGCCCTCAAAGTCCCCTTTCCAACTGCTTCTGACTCACTACTATAGGGGCCTTAATACTTAGAATAGGGTTTGGGGGCCCAATATAACATAGTTATTAGCACCCCCAAAGATGGTATAGGTAACTATTTAGGCCCCTGTATTACACCCAATCATAATAGCCCTTATAGTAACCCTTATATAGACCTTGCATAAGAACCCTTTAAAGGAGCCCCTTAAAGGAAGCCTTTAAAGGAACCCCTCAAAGGAAGCCTTTAAAGGAGCCCCTTAAAGGAAGCCTGTAGTTGGAAGAGGAAGAGCTTCTTGACCCGACAAGACAGGTACCGAGTGACCAACGAATGGCCTGTGGTCTGGTGTGACGACCGCAAGGACGTTTTAGGGCTTTTAGGGTGTTAGGGCTTCGGGTTCAATGTGCATGTTTTTTAGCAGAACGGCTGCATAGTTTGTATGTTTTTTGTAAGGATATTGTAGGGCATACCTGAAGGTTAATGGGTTGCTAGAAGCATGTGTGTATCTGGGTGTGTTCTGCAAGTATTTTAGTCACCCTCATTACAATCCCACGTGCTAAATCCCTGGCTCCTTTAAGTGGAACTGTTTAGGGTTGAGCATTGAGTCAGACGACCATCATCGACCATCAAAACGGATGCCCGATCCCGAGGAACCCTGATTCAGAATAACCTCGAAGCCATTGCTTGTGTCTGCTGGAGGTCTGATCCAAGAAAAGAATCCTGAAGCCTAAGCGCGAGAAGCTCTGCACCCCTGCACTAAATTCAACTTGACCCGAAAACCCTACCGCTACCCTAAACAGCTCTAAACGCTAAACCCCCTGAACCCTAAACCCTGAATCAGACACTGAACCTAAGTTGAAACCGGAGCTTGGTTATGTGCTGTGAAGCCTCGGAGCCAAGTCAACATAATACACAAAAATAGGAGCCTCAGTAATTAGATTTGGGTTTGCGTTTCTTAAATTATACTGTACTGGCAATAAGCTACCCCCAAAACCGTATTCTAACTAATATGGAAAGGTTCATCTAAAGCGGTCCAGAAGCTTTGCTCTACGGGTGCCTTTGAAGGGGTCTGGGGTATCGTCGCCGTACAAGCATAGGGGTCAAGTGTGGGAGTTCGAATATTCATTTGTCAAAAATATGCCATTGGACTCCACATTAGATCTTTACCAGAATATCCCGCGAAACCACATTCTAACTATTTTCTGCTCTTCCAACCATGACTTTCATTCTGGGTCTAAGATTTCGGGATAGGGTGTAGGGATTTATGGTTCTGAGGTCGAAAAGATTGGGGGTCCTAGGGTTCAGAGTTTAGAGTTCAGAGTTTGGGGGTAATTAAGTAAGCATTCACAGTTTTTTGGGGAGGGGAGGTTTAGGGGTTCTATCCTCCCTAAACCCTAAGCCCAAATCGCATTCCAAGAAATTTCGTAACCAGCCTGGGAGCAAGGAGAAGAAGACCCTGAACCCCCTAAACCCCCTAAACCCTAAACCCCCTAAACAGCAAGGAGAAGATGCTGAAGGAGGAGTGAACATGGCCGCGCCCCAGCAAAGAGTCAACTGAAGAGCCGCACAAAGCGCCCAGAGACTCCAATATCCCTTAATTAAGGAATATACCTTAAAGTAGGATCCTTAATATGATTTAAGGAATATTCCCTAATTAAGGGGTATTGGAGTCTCTGGGCGCCCAACATGTGAAGTTTGGCATACTCATAGGACTCATAGGGACCCTTAGGGGGGTAGGGGGAGGGGGAGAAGGGGTCTCAGTGCCCATAACAAAGACCTAATAAGGCCTGTTTCAGGAGATATAGTGCCCTACCCCCCCACCCCCCCATGTAGTATTGTTTTGGTCGGGGAACCTGTAGTGTCTCGCAGAGTTAAGGAGTTTCTCGACATGTAGGTGAAGTGGGGCTTCTGCTATTGGTGAGGATATTCCTTGAGGCGCAGTTTACCTTAAGCTTCCTACGCGGTCTACGGCTTATGAAAGAAGATACCTTCAACCGTTTAGGGCTTCTATGACGGTTTGAAGTATGAGTCGCAGTTAATGCATACGAAGTCAAGGATACTTAAGTTACAGACGGATTAAGATTTGGCTTGTTGTCTGCCAGTCAAAGAAAATTTGAGTTTCAACAAGGAGCTGCTAACAGGCTCAAGGGGCATAACTGCATAACAAAGCTCAGAAACGAGAACGAATAAAGACACAATCCCAGTAGTATCGGATGATGATGATGATGATGGTCATGATGATGATGATGATGATGATGATGATGATGATGAACTTTACGACGACGACCACCACCGCGACAACATGGCGCTGATGACGCTCGCTGCTGTTTCTACTTATCTGACCTTTGTGTGAGGGAGCCGGAGGCCACATCACCCCGTATATTCGCGTGCTTACCGAAGCTTGCTGTAGGGTTAAGGGTTGTAACCATCCGAACATTGATGATGGGAGTCGTAGCGGAGCGTAGTCGTCGCAGCTGTCATGAGACTGTCCAGATTTACACCCCTTAGCTCAATCTTGAAGCCTACCTGGAGCCGGGGCCGAGGCATCTCCATCATCTCTATGAACATCGACCATTGATTTTTGTAGCTTTCACTGGGTAGATGATTTCTGCCAGCAGCCTCAGAATGAGGCAGAGGTTGATCGAGTCTTAGACCTTACATGAAAGAAGATGGCCGTTGAGATCATGCAGAAGAAGTATTTGTGCAGCTTTTTGGTGAGCCTAGAGCGGCCGTCTTGTCAAGAGCGCAGCTGCACTAGGCGCCCCGTTCGACCTCTGACCCTCTTGAAGATTTCTATAAGTTATCTGCAGTGTCCATTGTAGTTCCTGTTTTTGGCTTAACTATCTTGATCTAGGACCCTATATGGTAACCCAGAAAGGAAATCTAGGTACCATAGGTATTGACCCAGTCAGAATGACGTTATTTGCATTTGCAATGGTGCTTGTGCAGCTATGGCCAGCAGGTATTGGGAGAGCATGGTAGGGGATGCGTGAGCCGATTTGGCAAGTCATGTTGGTCCGGCCGCTGCCAGCAACGGGTAGGCTTAATGCGATCACCGCACCCGAATTTGATCTTGAACCATTCAGCCCTAAAGCCGTCAACCCCAACAGTTAGCTAAGCCCGAAGCCCAAGGTCCTACATTTATACCCTCGAGCCCTAGACCTGAACCTCCTTGATGTTTGCTGTCAGGGCGCGAAGCAGAGACACAATACTAAGCATGTTCATGCCTAGGTGATTTTCTTGGGCTCGTACAGTTGCTCTTTCTGTTCTTTGAAGTGCACGCTCTGAACCACATATTATACATAATATACACAAGTATCTGTATATGTACCAGAACACTAAGCAGCCCCTCAAGCTGAGACGCTACCTAAATCCGCAATCCTGAACCCTTCACCCTGAACTGCCCGAACTCTTTAAGTATGAGATCGTAAAGCTCTGTGCTGCTTGCTGGCAGAGTGGGCCTGGATTTGCGTGGCATTCTCGCTTGGTCAGCCGAAGAAGACATACTTGCAATCATTTTGTAAAAGCTCGAGTGAGGTTTGTGTCGGACCCCTACGCCCTTAGACCTCAAACACTAACCTTAATCTCTAAACGCTAACCTTAGTGTGTTTCGGGCTTTGGGTTCCGGACCCTTCAATTGCAGGATGATGTCTGGGTTTTGGGTTATTAGGGTTTCAGGTTCAAGGTTCACGGATTAGGCTTTAGAGGGTTTAGGTCTAGTTTGTGCAGCAGACATAACCTCAACTTCCCAAATGAACCCTAAACCCTAAACCTTAAACCCTAAACCCTAAACCTTAACTGTAGGCTTTGGCCCGCAACCTGCTTGTGCTGCACAGGTTTTTGTCTCAAATCGACACCACGATTCCTCTGGCGTCTTTGTTTGAGCTCTCGCTTGTGGCATGTCCTGCTTCTGAATTTTTATTATGTGTATATGTGTATATACATATATACATACATATATATATATATATATATATATACCGGGGATAGGGCTGGCTTAGGCTGTAGGCTCCCAAGAGTTTCTTCTCCCTTTCGACATGTGGAAGCTTCTCACGACGAGTTCCCTGCCAGAGCAGAACCTGACTGAGACCTATTGACGAAGCCCCCTGCGGGGTCATGATGCTAAGGTTCCGTCCCAGCAGGAGAACGTCGCGCCAGGTCGGGCAGACGGTCTGGCTTAGCAGTTGTTCAGTACGTTCTGAGCCCAGGTTGTATGCTTAAGCATAAATGGAACCCTAACTTTCGCATTCGTAACTACTCCCCTCAACCCTAGTTAGGTATACATCCTGTGAGTTTCAGAGAATGCTCGACGAAACTGTAGAAGAAGTGATCGAACCCGTAAATCCAAAAATAAGTCGAAAGATCCTAATCATGCCCACTTCCCAACAGCGGTTTAGGGTTTAGGGCCTAGATTTTGAACCCCCCAGATGCTTAAGAATATAAACCTACTACACGCTGACGCTGCAGCCCTGCAGTTGAAACGAGACAGATCACACCGAGAAGCAAGGGTGGGCCAGCAAAGAATATCTTATCTAGGTTCCTGAGTGGCCCCCTGTTGCCCTTTCTAGTTTAGGGTTCCCTTATTAAGATCAAACAGCAGGAAAAAGGGTAGCCTTATTATAAAGGGGCTACTCAGAAACCAAGTTATTATCCGGAACCCTAGTCAGACCCGAAACATCCTGAAACTAGAAAGGTTTCAATCAGAAACGAGGGAAGCCCAGCAGCAAGTCATGCCGTTATCCTAAACCTTAGACACTAAACCCGAAAGCCAAGCCGCCCGAAACCGGTATGTCCACATTCCAGCCTGCTATTTTGCTGTGAAAGCGCTCAAAAGTCTATTCAAACAGACTCGACCCTCGTGTGTTTTGTTTGCAGCCGTGGCATGGGATTAAGTCCTTAGCCCGGAACCCTAATTTTGGAGCCTTAGTATTTAGAATAGGGTTTTGGGTCCCATTATACTATGATTCTTATATTGAGGAACCGCCAAAATAGTCGAAGGCCCCTATATTCGGGTGCAGGGTTGAAGGTTTAGGGGGTCGGGTTTGGATAGAGTTCAGTTGTAAGAGCCTAAACCTTAAACCCAAAACCTTAAACCCAGTTCAGTTGTAAGACTCAGGTCTTTGCAACTGAGGCAGGGCGAAAGGACGAAGGGCAGTGGACTGCTGCGCACGATTCACCCCAAAGCTTGGGGTTCCTTTCGTGTGGTTCATGTTTTGAATCCTATGAGGTAATCCGAAAAGGAACTACGATGGAGCCTATAGGCAGAGAACAAGCCGAGCGCATGGAAAGCAAACCCTAAAACCTAAACCCGAGCTAGGTCGGCAGAAACGATAAAGCAGCTCTAAGACACACAAGCTAGAGTCTGGCATTTTAAAGTCCGCAAGAGTGCCTTTCTCGGCCCCCCAACCCTCAACCCTAAACTTCTTCTTCTACCCCAAACCATAAAGCCTAAAACTCAAGATTGACCCTGGGCTCCCTACTGCTACGCTTGGCTAACCCTGAACCCCTAATATAGAGGGCTTTTAATAATTAGAAAGGGGCTTCGGGGTTTATTATACTATACTCATAACAGGGAACCCCCGAAATTAAGATAGGTAATTCTTAAGGCCCCTAGAGTCAACCCCTATGTAAGCTGCCACCCTTTGCTGAGATAGCGTCCGGGCCAAGAAGAACGCAAACTTTGGGCAGCTTCCCGCTCCGCACTTCCAGGGCTTTTTAGCGGTTAAGGATCTCTATATATGTATGTATGTGTGTATGCAGAAGTACGGGTAATTGTCAAAATTAGGGTCCCTTTTCGGGTCCTTATGATAATACGGCACCTAATATTTTTAGGGTACCCAAAAAGGGACCATAATTGTGACAACTACCCATATATGTATGTATGTGTGTATGTAGAAATATCTGCATCTACACATGTTAGGGCTCAGTCTTGCCATTTCAAAGCTGGGGATTGCTTGTGGTCACTGACTTAATGTTTCTGACGGAACGGCTCTTGTTGAGTATTCTTCAGTTCCTACATAGGCGCGCATGCCGAAACCTCCAAGCTCAAAACCCCAAGTCGTTATGCCCTTGTTTCAGTCCTGCCTATAGTCTCCATTGTAGTTCTTTTTTTGGTTTAACAATTTTTATATTAAGGATCCTCAAAGGTAACCCCAGAAAGGTACTACAATGGAGACTAAAGGTGTTTGTTGTCACGCCAGGCTGGGTTCCGCTGGTTTCCAGTGGTACCCTCAACCCCGAAACACAAAGCCCTAATTTTGGTCCCTAAGTCATGACCAATACTATTTTGGGGGGTTCCTTATGAAAAACTATAGGATAATATACCCCAAAATCCTATTCGGCCACTGAACCTTATATAAACCCGCAAGCTTCGACCCCCAACCTCAAAGTCCTCAATCTCCATGGGGTTTTCGGGTTCAGGGATCGCTGCCATCGTTCAGGGAATACTTTTCGTTTACGGGATATTGGCATCGCGGGGCATGTTTCGGCTGAAGCAGAAGCTGAAGTGTTCAGGTTGTGTTTGGAGTTTCGATTTTCAGCCAGGACATCCTGACCTCGTGGCTGCGAATCTTGAACTGTTAAGTTCAGGGAGCTTACGCTAAGTCCTAGACCCTAAACCCTAAACCCAAACCGTGGCTTACGCAAAGTCCTAGACCTCTGCATTTGATTCTCCATCTGACCCGTGCGCGCGGCCTTTCCTTTGCTGGAGATGTTCAAAGCGGAACGCGTCTCAAGAGACAACGGAAGCCAACAATTCAATGAAGAAGGGGCTGCATCAGGTTTGAGTCAGGTTGTAAAGCTTTCAAACATTCTTAGCATCATTACAGATACTATTACGTACTAGTTCACTATCAATATTACTACTATCATCATTGTTGTTGTTTTTGATTATCATCCTTCGCGCGGGCATCAAGCTTGCCTGCTTCGGGCATGAGCTCCAAGTCCAGCAACTTGCAACTCGGATACAGCCAGCAACTCTACAGAATTCGAGCCACTGGTAACTACCGATAGAGCTCTCGACTTCTAGGTTCCCAGAGACTCCAATATCCCTTAATGAAGGAATATACCTTAAATCATATAAGGGATCCTACCATAGTTTAAGGAATATTCCTTAATTAAGGGATATTGGAGTCTCTGGGTTAGGCGCTTCAGGGTTTCCTCGTCCTAGTGCTCGGATGCTGATGCCATGACGCGACGCGTGGGCCATGCACGCTTGAGCAGCTGTGGGACACTGTAGCAGCCGTCTCTGTCTTCAGAGTCTCCAGAGAATTATCTGAAACCCGATTCCGATACCCTAAGTTACAGAACCTTGCATTGGTGAGGGTTTAGGGTTTTCGGTACACCACAGAAATCTGAGCCCTAAGATCAGAGGCATTTAGTTGAGGCAGTCAGCCAGAATAAATCACCCGCCATCCTGGCACGGACTCTTTCAATACAAATCTCATTCTGGAGGCACTCAGCCAGCGACATCACATTTCCCAGCCAGGGAGCACTTTTGACGATGCAAGAATTAATCTAGGACCCCGAGTAAGCCCTTATTCCATTTTTTAGGGTTCTGGTTCCCTTATTAAGCCCCTGTAAACCCAAAAGGGCACCCTCTTTATTCCTAGGTTACTCTTAGGTCTAGTAATTAAAAGGGGCAATCCTTTGCCCGAGCTCTACCATTGCCATGGCCAAGGCTTCTTCCGAGGGCGACGGGCAACTGGTGACAATCCCATTGTCGGAGTTTCCCGAGTGCCCAAAGGGTCCAAAGTACCTATACAGTAGAATGTAGGGTTTCCATATTAGGAATTACTATTATGATTTAGGGAAGTATCCCCCATAGCAGTACCTAGGACCCTTTGGAATGGGAAGATCTGGAAGCGGAAAGTGAGGAGCCGCGCGAGGACAACCGGACTCGCTGGCTGTTCAAGGAGGTACCGTGGCAGTACCGGAAGAGTCACCTCCCTACCAGGTCCGACTACGCCCCTCAACAGTGGAATGCCAGCCCCGCAAAACGTTGATAACCTTCGATTCGGGGTGCAGGCTGCCGGATTTATATAATAGGTGGGTGTCAATATTGGGGTCCCTTTTGGGGGTCCTTATTATAATACGGCACCTAATATTTAGGGTACCCAAGAAGGTACCATAATTTTGAGAACCACCCATATAGTTTCGGATGTACGTGTAGGTCTGTAGGTTTGGAAAGCAGGGCCTGGGGTTAGTGTGCAGCCCGAGACTGTCAAAGTCTGGTCGTGATAGGTGCTAGTCTATTTTCCCTAAGGCTCCATGTACCCATATAGTATATACTTAGGCCTTAAAGTACCTATATAGGGACCCCTGTTAAGGCTTAAGTATCTACTATAAAGGTACATGGAGCCTTTGGGTTTCCCAGGGTTGTATCGGATTTGCTAGGGCCCAACGCGATCCCTACTTGGAGGAAGCCTGAAACCGCCAAGTCTCGAGACCTAGTTCAGCCCGAAAACCTTTATAGTGAACCCCAGAAAGTTGGAACATGGACTTACCGTAGGATGATTCATGCTGGGATTTCCGATACCTTACTTTAAGGGCATGAGGCTAACGATGTTCCAACTTTCTGGCTTCTACTATACATGCCCTGAGCCGTAACCCGTGAGAACACAACCCTAGAAACTAAACACCCTGGGAGCCCTATCCCTAAGGGTCCAAGTACCGAATAGTCATATACTGTTCCACATGTTAACCTACATAGCTACTATCCTAAACCCAAGCACCTGATTATCGGGTCCTTTGACTATGGGGTATATATATCCTACCCTGAACGCTTAGTCCCAAACTCCAACACTTGAAAGCCCTTACATAGACGTCCAACCCTTAAAGCAGCCCTGGAAGGAACCCTCTAAAGGATTTTCCGACCTGACGTACAATCAGCCCTAAACCCTAAACCCTCGAACCCTAAACCCTAAGCCCTTAAACCAACTAGCCCTAGACCCTCAAACCGTAAACTCCTAAGCCAAAAAACCCTAAACCCTAGATCAGCAAAGCAGGTCAGAAACGTCGATGCAAGCGAGTGGGACGATGGCTGGGGCGATGATTCTTGGGGCTCCAGCTGGGGAGGCTCGCGCCCTTTACCCTTCACTTGCCTTGGCCTTTTTGGTTTTACTTATTTTTCTTTTCATTGTAATATAACTTAAGGTTGTTTGTTTTATTTTTCTTATAATTGTACTATAACCTAAGGGGATTATAAGCCTATGATGCTTATTCTGGTTCCAAGGGCGGCTAAAAGACCGGTTCCTCGCGGGGGTTTTAGGGATTTGGGTTTCGGGTTCCGAGCTTCCTGTTGATGTTCTAAATCTTGCTTGCATTACCTTCAGGACCCAAACTATGGGGATTATGGTATACCTTAACCCCACGTAACCTACCTTTTTAAGGACTTATATAAAGAAATCATATTAGGGAACCCTAGAAAAGGTAGGTTCCTTAGGGTCCAGGTACTCCTTATTATGGGTAATGCAGGATCTATATCATCCGAAACCCTAAACCCCCCTATAGATCCCTTAAAGGAGCCCCCTAAAGATACCCTTATAGATCCCTTCAAAGGAACCCCTAGGATTTATATCATCAACCCTTCGGGTTGAAAATTCAGGGTTTGCGGTTCGCAGCTCAAGGTTTAGAGTCTCTTCTATCAAAGGGGAAAAGGAAGGACCCTTAATGGGGACCCTTACCCTATGATGGGCTATATAATGGGTATATAATGGGTATATTCAGGGTATATACCTAGGGGTCCTTATTAAGGGTCCCTCCTACTACCCTTGGATTCTAGGTTTCCTTCAACAGACCCATGAACGGTGTCCGCTAGAGGGTTCTATAAAGCTTCATAACATCATAAGGGTTCTATCATTATTCTGTAAGGCTTCCTATGCGGATTCTGCAAGTGTTCCGATCCCTCACGGTTTAGGGTTGAGGTGTTCCGATTGGGGCGAGGCGCCAGGGTTTCAAGATGTCGGAGCCGCAGAGCAAAATGAGCTCGAGGCTACTACGACGAGCTTCCTTATAGGGATCCTCAGAAATAATTGCCAATTCATGGTTCCTATCATCCCTCAGAAGCAGCTAAATCTATAAATCCTTGCTAGGGGTCTAGTCTGTGTTTCCTCCAGCAACCCCCAGCCAACAAAAGCAAACTCAACAGGATCCTGGCTTCGGCATGTAAAGGAAATCCTAGAACCCAGAGTAGGGCCCTATTCCCGGTTTTTTAGGTTTAGGTTGCCTGGGCTACCTTATAACCCACTTTAAGCCCAAAAAGGGCACCCTTTTTATTCCTATGTTACTCTCCCTAAGGCTCCATGTACCCATATAGTATACACTTAGGCCTTAAAGTGCCTATATAGGGACCCCTTTAAGGCCTAAGTATCTACTATAAAGGTACATGGAGCCTTTGGGTCTGAGGTCTAGAGTCTCTCAGGCGCGGGGAAGAATTCAATAAACCCTGGCAGGGGGAACAGTTTTGAGTTAGGGCCTACCAAAAGTCTCCATTGGAGTTCCTTTTGGGGGTTACTTTATAGGATCCTAAATGTTAAAAAAAAATATATATATATATGTGTATATATATAATTGGTTAACCAAAAAAGAGGAACTATAATGGACTATAGGTAGGACGCAGGGTCTCTGTTGGTGTTCGGGGTTGGCGGCTTGCCACTTTCCTATATTAATAAGGGGATCTAAGACTCTAAGGGTGGGATGCAGGTAGGCGGGGTAATCCTAAACGTAAGAGTCCCTATATAAACGGGACCTAAACCCGAAACCCTAAACCTACCTTCATCCCACCCTATTGAAGCCTCAATGGAGGCCGTCGGCACCTTCCACCCCAGACCTAATGGTCCCTGTACTCATAGAGTAGATACATTGGCCTCAAAGCACCTTTATACGGACTACCTTAAGGCCAAAGCATATACTATTTAGGTACATGGACCCTGAGGGCAACTGGGTGGTTCTCTAAATTGGGGTCCTTTCTTAGGTCGGAAGATACGGTACGGCACCTACAGGACCCATCAGGACCCTAAACGGCAACCCATCAACGCAACTCCTCAGCCGGAAACCCTCGCAACCCCCTGACCTGATCCATAAGCGCAAGACCCTGTCAGCTCAATGTCGGGGTAAGTGTTACCTTAACCCTGAAGAACCTACGTTTTCAAGGACTTATAATAAGGAAATCATAATAAGGAACCCTAACAAGTTTTCAAGGACTTATATAAGGAAATCATAATAAGGAACCCTAACAAGGTAGGCTCTTCAGGGTTAAGGTAGGGGTAAGCTGGAAACCTTCCGGAACTCCAGCGCCCAATCCGGTGAAGCCGTGTTGGCCCTGAAGGTGGATGGGACGAGGCGCGCGAAAGTTGAAAGCCATGCCGGTGCCATAGGTTTCTGCTTCAGGATAGCGAAGTAGCTGAGTTTGGGGTTTGTGATAGGGCGGGCTTGGTGGGGGCGAGGGCGGTGGTGGTAGTCGTGGTAGTGGATGCCACCGTCGGTGGTCGTACAGGGTCGTCGCTGTACTGGTAGTAGTATAGCAATAGCAGTATAGTATTTCGCAGTAACGGTAGAAGCAGTCAAAGCGGGAGCATTAGCACGTGTGCCATGGCATAGTCTTCCCCTTGGTCATGCCTGCCGTTGTGGTTTAAGGTTTAGGACACGTCGTTGACGATTGCATCCTCGTGTGACCTGCTTGCCAGTCCGAGAGGCAGCGAAGACGGACCCGCTGATGTATATGTATATGTATATATGTGTGTGTATATATATATGTATATATGTATATATATATATATATGTATATTTTTTCATTTCGCTGCATTCAGGGGAGTACGCTGCCTAATTAGAACATGCAGACTAGCAGTATGCACTCGAGAAGGACTCAGCCAACCCGGCGCAGAAATCTGCGAAGAGGGGAATGGGCAACAGAGATAGAACCGGCCGCGACAAAAGCCGTCTCCCAGCACCCAGCATCCCTCTACAAAACCAAAAGCAGTTCAGGGCGAAGCTTCCCCTCAACCCGAATCTGTATGGAATCGGCCTCCCCACTCGTGCGGAGCAAGGACCGCTAACGTGCCCGAAGCACCTGAAATGACGACTCACTGCAGGCCCTGTCGATCCTCTGATGCCGCCAGGGTCAAAGATGCAGGCTACTATCGACTCCACCGCCTTAGTGAAAGCCGTGTCTGCAGCTGGCCGGTTATCCTCCTTCGACAGCATGACCAGCTCATCCAGAGCAGCAACAACTGACTTGTCTGAGGAAACTCTGGAGAGCACGGGCTTCATGCTTTCCAGTTTCCTAAAGAGAACGCCCAGCTCGGGCAGGGCAACCATCATCGACCTGCTTGGCTCCGCCAGATGCAAGCACAGCTCCGCTGGAGTGAGTGTCACCAACTTGTTGTGACAATCTACAAGCACGGTGCACGGCATGCACAAAGCGGTTGAGGGAGGTCGCTCAGTTGCTTGCAGGTCGTCCGTGCGAGGAGGCCTTTCCTTTTTGCTTGGGCACCGCGACCGCCGTGGGCACCGGGACCGCCTTGCCAAGCTGTTGAGGTGGTAGGCGTTTTGCTGGAGCCGGTGTAGGTGGCACGCCTGGCGCTGTCAGGACCTCGAGGTCGATGTCAGTAAGGATCTCTCCGGCCGCATCGCTGGTGAGCTTCCGGATCTGACGCTGCGCTTGCTCTAGCAGCACGGCCAATTCCTTCTCCCGTTTCTTGGCAGCCGCGAGCTCTTTCGTAAGGACGACCTTCTCCCGGCGGACAGTGATGAGCTCCGCTTCCTTCTCCTTCATGTCCTTGAAGAAGTTAACAGCTTCGACGTTCCCGCAAGCGTACAGAGGTTCCCAAGCAGCAGTACGTAGCCAGCTGTGATCGCTGATTTCATGGAGCCTCCATTTGCTGTTATGGCTCGGGCCACTCCCCATTCCCATAGAAGGGCAAGCTGTGGCCATATCACTCTGGGCCAGCATGCCATCCTCGCGGACAGATGTGGAAGAACTGCCAGTCGAAGGACGACTACCTTTGCCAAGGGCCCCATCCTGTCCGGTGCCGCGCGTATTCCCGACTGGGCCATCGCATGGCACTCTCAAGCTCGAATGTCGTTGTTGGCGTCGTGGGTCGATGATCCCACCGCAACCCCGAGCTCTTGCCTCACAGCAACAAAAATCTCTATAGCCAGGTATCACAGCTTTGCCCGTCGCAACATCCTCAAAGCTGGGCCATGTCTTGCCGCCGCATCGTACACAGGCTCTTTGGCGTACCATGAAGGTACTGGGGTTCTGGACAATATGGTCCGCTGCTGGACCATTCGATCCCAAACCCTATATATGTATATATATATATATATATATATATTTAACTAATCACCTGTTTATTTATACATATATATATATATATAACAATATGTGTGTGTGTATATATATATATATATATGCTCGCCCAGCAGTCAGCATCTTCGGTTGCTGGGTCTGTGAATACAGGAAGTCTTGTCATATCATAGTGGGGACAGCGGCGAACATTGCGATGTGAGCAAGTACGCTCCGTCCGACTCCGTTCTTGCTAAATTCACTCTTCCACAAATCCCATGAGTGCCGTCAGCTTCCCAACTCTCTTCCCCAAAACCCAGACGTCTGACACATCTGACACTAAGTCCCAAACCCTAAGTCCCTTATTGGCCCTCAATCGCCCAAAGGATCCATAGTAGAATGTAGGATTTCCATATTAGGCATTGCAATTACGATTTGGAGAAGTATCCCCCATAAGATTGCCTAGGCCTTTGGGTCGTAGCCCCGACGTCTGCTCCAACCCTAAAACGGTCTAGGGTTTCGTGTATGAAGCCTATACACCCAGCGAATTAGCCCTTAATGAGACCCTCCACCCCAAACCGAAACTAGCTGCACATGCCTCATCAAGCACACTGCTGCGCAGGGCTACGTCAAGCCCAAGGCCAAACCAAAAGCAAAGTCCAACGTCATCCCGGGTATGGCTCCAAAGGCCTCGCACGGATCAAGTCTCTCTGTCGTCGGTTGTTGTCAAAATTAATTATGGGTCCCTAATATAATACGGCACCTGATATTTAGGGTAGCCATAAAGGTTTTCTTTGAATGTGTTGAATGATTTTCGGGCTAGGCTTGGGCAGGCGAGGCTTTGGGTGTAAAGCTTACTAGGACCCAGAATTCCCTTTTTTAGGGTTCTGGTTCCCTTATTAAGCCCCTTTAAACCAAAAAGGGCACCCTTTTTATTCCTAGGTTACTCTTAGGCCCCTAAACCCTAAACCCTATAGATCCCTTAAAAGAACCCTTATAGTATCCTTTCAAGGACCCCTAAACCCCCTAGGTTACTCTTGGGTCTAGCTTCTGCAAAACTTTTTGCAGGCCGAGGGGATGAGTCTGCAGGGATCTTTAGGCCCAAAGGCTCCATGTACCTTTATAGTAGATAGGATAGGGTTTAGGATTTAGGGTGTAGAGTTTAGGGTTTAGAGACTAAGTTTTGGGTTTAGAGAGTAGATGCTTAAGCCTTTAAGGGGTCCCGATATAGGTACTTTAAGGCCCAAGTATCTACTATGTGGATACATGGAGCCTTTGGGAGGGTAAAGGCTACCAGGACCCTATACCCTAAGAGAGGTCTGATTCCCTTCATAGTCGGCGTTTTTCAGGCGGCATCAGATTCTACTTGAGAGGTTGTCGGTGGTAAGACCTCTTGCTGTTTTTCCTGGAGGGCGGGTTGGGGTGCGGCTACGGGACGGTTCAATGTAACGCATCGAAGGCCATCTGTTTTGAGGTTTTTAGGTCATTCCACAGAGCCCTGAGGTTCAATATTCACCCTTTTAGTAAATTTTCCTAGACTGGGGGCAAGATGGCACCACCATTGATCAGGTGACCCTCCATAATGCAGAGGTCCCGAGGCTAATTCAGGACAGGGGCCTTTCACCTCAATTTTCGGCCGGACTTTTGTGGTGCTAGGGTCGAGTCTTCTGCCAATTGTCAATCTCATTTTAGGAGGGGGCTTGAGCCCTAGGGGGTCATCTGGAGTCGTGTAGGGTGTACTTAAAGGATCAGAGGACTTAGTAACAGAGGTTATAGATAAGGTAACTATACTTATACCCTGGGCGTCCGCGCCTGTTTTAGAAACCGTCGAGCGCACAAAACCGTCGATAGCATATCAACCGTACGGGGCCGGGGTCCGAAAGCAGTGCCCTTGGACAACTGCCATCTCTAAGCAATCTACACGATGTCATCGCCTAATTGGTTGTCAAAGCGTCCAATGTCAACTCCACGAAATTATATTGTGCTGTACCTGGATGGCAAACCTTTCGTATGTTGTCTAAACAAAACAAAACAGGGAAAGGCCACAATGCAGTTAGTTGTCACACAACATGTCTGAGCAAAACAACCGCCAGCAATACTGCTCCAGTGGAAGCAAACAATGCATGGTGACCTGATGTAGTGTAGCCCTAAGAAGGCGGATTTAGAACCGTAGAGGGTACAAAACTCAAAGTCAGCAAATATGTGTAGGCAGGGTATATGGAGCTAGATTGGCAAGGAAGACGGTGGCGCATGTACATCATACTGTACGACCCAGATTTTCGTTATACGGCATACATATACATATATAGATATACACACAGTATACATATGACATGCAAGAATACGTGTGTGCAGAAAAAGATATTTAATTTTTCGCTTCTACATATCCAACCTACAATGAGAGTGTGTAAGTCTAGTTTGTCTGTTCTTTAGTGACTTTAGTGTGTGTGCGTGTGACTGAAAGAGGGAGGGAGGGAGGGAGAGAGAGAGAGAGAGGGAGACAGAGAGCGAGCGGGCTGCTGTATGTGCTCTGTAAGACAGTGTTCGCAGCATAAAGCGTCACAGAACAAACATGACACAGGCTGTGTTAGCATGAAATGCGTGTTTATTCATCCACCATAATTATACTAGACACCGTTTGGAGTTTGGAGCCTGCAGAGAGACCTTTGCTCCAACATATGCAACACATTAGCAAGCACTTCTGCATGCGCAACTGAAACTCGTGTGCACAACGATGGTGCTACTCCCGTCTACTATGCCATATTCATGCTCCCAATTACAGCAGCGATCAACATACGAAAGAACACAACATCATGCAACCAGATTAACGGCCATTACAATAGGACAACAACAGTGGCCAGTAAGAGGAATCATGATGTTTGTTGTGCAAACTGTGACCATCGTAGTCATTTTGATGGTATCATAAGCAACACCCACCGACACAGCACACACAGACACACGCGCGGAATCATCGGCACCACATCAAGATATTTACAACCACGTAGGATGGCGAATACTGCTGGTCCTGGTGATGAACAAGGTGATGGTGCCCGTAATGACGACGATAGTGATGATGGTGAGGTTGATGATGGTGATGATGGTATGCGCGAACACGGTTTTGACTTTGACATTTTGAAGGTTGCGTTACCGCTTGAAAAGAAACATCGGATTTGCAAGAATTACACAAAAACACGATGACGACTACCACGGCCAACAGCAACTTATGTGGTATCAAGTCGTGGTCTGAACAGTACTAGCATCAGTACAACTCCAACTAACAACTTTCTTAACCTGAGCAGTTGTAACAGGAGGGGTGCCCGCGTAACATTATCATGAGCATCATGACGACACCAGTGACAACACTTCCCTTTGCATGATTAATTTACTTTGCACTATATGGCTGTTGATAAATTTCTGATCCAAAAACAACTGGCCAAACGAACTGCTGAGACATGAAGGCACGGGCCATGGCATCATAGGAACAATAACGATGCGAGATGTACACGGGACTTGACTCATTGACGTAAGGCTGGGAATACGCATGCAAATGCATGTCCAACCCCCACTTTCGGCGCGTCTAAGGAGGGGTTGGGGTCAGGCGATGCACAAGAACACAAGCCATGATTCACGACACAGAAATGCGTGATTCACACCAGTTTGGTTGCATCGGTCAAAAGTTGAGCATAGCTACGACAGCGTGTCTTTTGCACAGAAGCGCCGTGAAACACCGTGAATCACGCGTGAAATGACCGTGAAAACCGGTTTGGATCCGTGAAAGCCGGTTTAGATTCGTGAGCGCCTGTTTCGGGATTTTGATTTTGCGCCCGAGATGATTTTTTGAGCCTCCTGGAGTCAAAGGCCCAAAAACAGCGTGAATCACGGTGCTGCTTTCAAGAAAACCACAGCACGCCATAGGCAAAATATCGACAACGAGACTTTCTTCGCATCAAAAAGTGATATACCGAGTTAACGGTTGACGGGGCCTGATCTGCTCAATTGCAGAGGAATTACAGTGTAGGAATTAGCTCTAGTGCCACAAGGTTTACCAACAGTTGTGAGAAGCAGGAAATTTGATATGATTTGTACGAAAGTCAGAAACGCAACAGAGCCCAACCATGATTAGAATATCACCACAAATCAGTGCAACAAAGAGATACACCATAGTTAAGCATGGAGTGTGTAAGAAGTAACTGCAAACCCCAGCTGCAACAACAAAACAATGATATCGTTCATGACAGCAAAACATAGCAACAACGACACTGTCGGCGGTATTCGGGGCGTGGTCTGTGTGCCCACAACAACAGAAGCAATCACGAAACAAGCCAACCCACGCAGCAACGACAATCTGTGAATGTCTAGGGAAGTGTGTATCGCTACGTATATATATATATACATATACATATATAGATAGTTTTATATGTCTACACTTTACACATATACACCAGGTGTATGTGCATATCTACTGTACTGTAAACACGAGTGCTGGAAAACATCATGCTACTTGGAGCAGCAACAAAAGCAACAAAAATGATGATAGCAAAAGCGACAACACCGCCCGCACAGACGGCAATGTCGCCAGCAGGCAAGGTGCAAATACGAACAGTGCTACATGTGAAGATGCAGAGTATGTTTCTGCATGATGACGATAACAACAGGGATGACTTCTACGGCTGGTGGTGGCAACAGGAATGAAAAGATGAACACGTGGCCAAGATGATGATGAAGATGAAGATGGTAAGGATGACAAAGCTACAGATATTGATCACAACAGCTATCATATGTTGACAAGAAACGTGGTTTAATGACATATCGATACCAGAACTGTTGCAGTGCTAACATATGAAATCAGAGAGGGGGTACCAAGAAGCATCATCGACAATATCAACATCAGCAGCCGCAGCAGCATCAGCAGCTGCACCATCATCAACAGAAGACCCTGTCACCAGCACACCATTATCAGAGTGGCTCTATATCCATGCATGATCATGCGAACGACACTGCCATTACTAAAGCAATCTTGGTAGCAGTCGTAGCTCGAATGTATCACTTCCTCAATCAGCGTTTATGCAAGCTCAAACTATATACCTTTCTCCACTACGCTCCTTTGTTACAATAACGAATTATATCACGAAGTAGTGTAAGTTCGTGCAGTTTTTCAGTTTGTGCCCGGTTGCAAACACTTTGCGAAACAGCCTGGAAGTTGTGCTCGCACTTGTTGCCAGAAAGCCAATGAACTTGAAGTCTCAATCACTTGGAATGAGCTCCCGACACGATAAGAATGCTGAGGGGTGTGGAGTGCAAATTTCTGTCTCAAGGAGACGGTCCAAGTGACAAGACGCAGAAGAAGACTGTAATCACACATCTCAAAAAGTATGTGCAGATCATCATGAGTATGAAAAGAAAAGAAGACCAAACGATATTGAACCGGCACGCACACCTTTCTCCGTGCACATGTGGCGCAACGGATGCTAACACCATATTAGTTTCTCGTGCACATGAAACCCAACACCCAACAAAGGCGATCGTGCACAGACCGCCCTAACCTATCTTATGTGTGCATACGCTTTCGATGGCAAGCTTTTTGATGCTATCTTGTACAGAAACCGACCCTACCGTGAATCACGAACGCCTGTTCCGGGAACGTGCTTTGTCTGAGAGCCTGTTACTAGAAGCGCCTTTGGGGATCCAGGGTATAACCACTTATAATAAGCCCACTTAAGGTACCCATAACCTGACTTACTAAGCCCCATATTCCTCCAAGTAGGCCACCATGGGCCTTGGTTTGGTTGTTATTTAGCTGAGTATGATCTGTGGGTTCCACGAAGTTTGCAGTAGCCAATCCTGTCCCGCTGTTCCTTTTGCAGCTCCTCGTGACCGTCTAGGACCCAGAGTGGGCCATTATCCCCTTTTTTAGGGTTTAAGTTTTCTTATAATCCCTTTTAAACCAAAAAGGTTAAAGGGCACCCTTTTTATTCCTAGGTTACTCTTGGGTCTAGCCGGAAGCTGTTCCTGAGGGTGGAGACCTTTGCGTCGCATGGAAGATAAACTCATGGTAGTCACGTGTGATGAGAAGTCCAAACATCCTTGATGATTCCAAACCACAATCACGGTTTAGGATTTAGGATCCATAAGCCCTGCAGCTCCTAGGTCAAACATTCTAGGCAGAAGCGCGAATCGAAACTCTTGAGCCTTCAGCATGTGTGGGGAAGCATTACAAGGATGAGCGGTGACGGAGATGAGCTTCGGCAGCCCTCATTCCTAAGCCCTGTAGTCCCTCAACCCTCGACCCCCGAACGGCCTCAATCCCTACACTCACTGGCACCTAAAACCGCCCAAAAGACCAAGCAAGACTTTCAATCCCTTCAACCTGAGCTCCTTTGCACCCGAATTGGCCTGGGAACTCTACCTTGAACCATGACGGCCACAGCCCTGAGCCCTCAACCCTAAACCCCTACTTGCATCAGGCCAAAGCCTCCACGAAAGCAGCCGCAAAGGCTTGGCAACGTGGCGGTTGCCAGGATTCTATCGTAGGAGTCGGAATTATCACTAATCGTGTCCCGCTTCTAGTCCGCATGGAATATACCCAAGAAACCCATTCGAATAATAATGGCCCCTTCGTTGAGGCATTGATTATGAGGGGTTTCTTTTGAGAGCCTGTAAGTTAGCTTTCGGGGGTGAGAGGCTTGGGCTGCATTCTTAAGATACCTGTTTTGGGGGTGCGGGTTCAGGGCTTCAGGGCTTTCCGGTATGATAGGGGGTGCGGTGCGGGTTAGGGATTTTGCGGGTGTAAGAGAGCTTGAGCCTTTGAGCTTTGTAGTTTAGGACTTTAGGGTTTAGAGCAGGCTTGGGTGGGGATCAGCTTGAAGGTTTAATTTAGAGCTTAGGGTTCAGGATTTAGGGTTCAGGTGCTTTTCGAGCAGGAGAAGAGTTTGCGAGTTTGGGTGAAAAGGCGTTCCAACGAAGGTCTTGATGAGGCTCGCTGTCCTCTTGTACCATGTTTCATAACGTGTATGATATAAGTGTTGTATATATAATACAACAAATATCTGTATAGATATAGATGTGTGAACGAGTATGTATGAAGTAGGGTTCATGCTGCAGGTTCTGGTGAGTGCACATGTGGCTCCTTGCGTGTTGGTTGGTGTTGTGGTCAGATACCCGTGTAGGAACATATACCCGTATACATGTGTATGTGTTTGTGTACGCGGCTTTCCAACTAATCCCTAAATGACAGTTCACTGTGGAAGAAAGAGGCCGGCTTGTACGTGCAGGACATTATATGAGTTTTTGACGGGGGAGCTGATAGCCGTTGCACGCGGGCGCTCGACATCGGGATTCACTCTCCCTAGCTATTCAGAAACTCAACTGCTCCGCTGCCGTGCATTTACCCGGTGCATCCCAAGATGTTGCTGGACATTACCAGGCTGTAGTTCTACAAGAGAGTGCACCTTGCAAAGCAGACTTGCAGGAAACAACCCGTGGCCTCCGCGCACATTCCTGAAGGACCAAATGACCCTTAAAAAGGAGGAGCACTATACCCATATACTATGAATCCCTATATGGTACATGAACCTTAAACCCTTTTAGGGTTCATTTCGTCCTTAAGGTTTGGAGGCCAGGCAGCGGAGCGGCCGCTCCGTTGGAGTGGCGATCTTCAGGCTTCCGCCCGGTCATACCTCGTGGCGAAGGGAACGCGTATGGCCGTGGTAGAGGCCCTCCCGGCCACGGGCGCCGTAGACAGGATCGTACGATATGTGCATCACGCATACATCCGAAATCATCCGAATCATCCGAAAGAAAGCGATCACGTATTTAAACCAGTTGGGATCCTGCCACGAGCGAGGCAACCTGCTCCCAGACGTGCCTATGTTGCACCCGGGCGAGCTCTCGAGGGAGCACCCCTTGCATCGCCGAATATTAATGAGCACCGAAACCCTGGAGCCTGCCACACTGGCTAGTTCTCGAGAATAGGGTCCTTGTTTAGGTCCCCAAAGTACTATGGTATCCTTATAGAAGGACCTTAAGAGGCACCTAATTTTAGGGAACTGCCCACGTCGATTGTGGTTTTAGGGTTTAGCTTTCAGTGTGTTGTCGGCTCTGAGGGTTCAGTTTAAGACAGTTCAAGAGAAGGCTTCTTGAGTAACGGGCGGGTATGTGTCTGCATATATATATACAGACAGACACAATGCTAATGGCATGAAGTAGCCCTGTAGAAATTGACCATGAGGTGAACGCAACCCCTAAGCCCTAAGCCCAAAACCCGAGGCCCCAAACCCTTTAAGTCCGTCACAGAATAAAGCACCTCAAAGGAACCCCTTAAAAGGAACCCCTTAACAGGAAACGTTTTATAGAGCCCTGAAAGCAACCCTTAAAAGGATCCCCTTGAAAAGAACCCTTTTATCGAGCCCTTCAAGGAACCCTTCAAAAGTGTGTGACCTGTTCCCTAGGATAGAGCCCTGAAAGGAACCCTCAACTGGTGTGTGCCTTGTTCGACGTCTCACAGCCGCCTCTTTCCCAGAGACTCCAATATCCCTTAATTAGGGAATATTCCTTAAATTATGGTAGGATCCCTTATATGATTTAAGGTATATTCCCTAATTAAGGAAACTTTTGGAGTCTCTGGGTTCTCTCAAGAGGCCAAGGCGGACCCAAAGCCCAAGAGCGAGCCCCAGGCCCCTGCTAAGGAAATACAAAACGGGGTTTAGGGTTTAGGGGTTCAGTTGTTTAGGGCGTTTAGGGTTCAGGGGTTTAGGGAGTTTAGGGTTCAGGGGTTTAGGGCGTTTAGGGTTCAGTTGTTTAGGGCGTTTAGGGTTCAGGGGTTTAGGGAGTTTAGGGTTCAGGGGTTTAGGGCGTTTAGGGTTCAGTTGTTTAGGGCGTTTAGGGTTCAGGGGTTTAGGGAGTTTAGGGTTCAGGGGTTTAGGGCGTTTAGGGTTCAGTTGTTTAGGGCGTTTAGGGTTCAGGGGTTTAGGGAGTTTAGGGTTCAGGGGTTTAGGGCGTTTAGGGTTCAGTTGTTTAGGGCGTTTAGGGTTCAGGGGTTTAGGGCGTTTAGGGTTCAGTTGTTTAGGGCGTTTAGGGTTCAGGGGTTTAGGGTTCAGGGGTTTAGGTCGTTTTGGGCTTAGGGGGGTTAGGGTTTAGGGCGCTCAGGGCTTAGGGTTCAGGGGTGCAGGGTTTAGGGCGCTTAGGGCTTAGTGTTGAGGGATTCCCTTCGGCCTTTTGAGGGTTTCAGGTTGCTGGAGAGGGGTAAAGGGTAAGGACTTCTGCTGTTTCAGGGTTCCACGGTTTTGGGGCAAAAGGTTTTTGGGCTTGGGGCGACTATGCAAGTGTGCCTACGGTTGCCACATTGAAGGTTGTTGTCGTGTTGATAAGCCTCCGTTGCCGTGCTATCCTGGTTTCATCATACATTGTTCAGCGGTTGCGTTTGGGGTTTAGTTTAGTGTTTGTAGGGCGCTTCAAGATTTTGGGTAGCACGGTTCAAGGCGGAGGATTCAATGGTTTCGGGTTTATGGGCAGCAGTCTGCTTCCAGCTCTTAGGCACCATCGTCGTGATCATGATTACCAGCATAAAGGCTAGGATTATCCTCGTCCGTGCTGTTGTATTGCTTTTCGCCCTGCACAAGTCGATTTCTTTAGGGTTTAGGAGTTTAGGGTGATCTGTGATCGTGTAGTGTGGTTTAGGGTCCCGTGTATTCACTTCCGGGATACAGAGCCTAATAATGAACATTTCGGGGCTCGCAAAGCCCATACCGTACGCTTTGACTAAACACCATACTCTATTCATTTTGTCTGCCATTTGGAGCTCGCGGGCCCGCGGCTGAAAACCAGAATCCCGTGGATCATCCCTAGAGCTCACGATTTCGGATAGCCTGAAGGCCCCGCAGCTGTCTGCCTTAAGCGCGAGATCTCACATGTCACATACCGCACACCCGAGTCATATATCCCCAACTTTGCCAATCCAAATACTACAAACAAAGCCTCGGAAATACCTAGGCTGCCTCGGACGCCAAAACCCGACACCTTTGAACTCACGAAATCTAAAACAGCTTCACATGGGGTCCCTATAGAGACGCTCAGCCAGACCCGTCTAGGGCACTACTGAAGGAACCCCGAACTACCCTCAAACACTATTTAAGGGGGCATAAGGACTCTATTAAAGGACGTTTGGGGGCTCCTGGTATACTCTAAAAGCCAAACATCCTAGACCCTACAGACCCTAACCCCTGAAGCCATTTCAAACCTTTGGGGGGTCCTAGTACTGAAGGAACCCTGCTACATGTCAGATCCTTAACGCCACTGCAGGTGGAAAAGTTCGAGCCGCCGCCCCGGCAGGAAGAGGCGTCCGGAGAGAGGGCTCTAAACCCTAAAGGCCTAAACCCCTCAACCCTAAATGAACCCCAAAACCCCTGAACCCGTAATTACCCTAAACCCTAAACCCTTAAAGCTTATACCCCTAAACCCCTTAACCCCTGAACTCTCCACATATACCACCAGTATGGAATTAGGTCCCAAAGGACCATCGTTATTATGATTTTTGGGACCTAATTCCATAATGGTAGTATATATGGACCCTCTGGGTTAGGGAGGCTTATGCCTATGGTCTTACCATAAAGCCGGTTAACCAAGAAAAGGAATTGCAATTGAGACTTTACCTTAACCCCACGTAGCCTCCGTTTTTAAGGACTTATAAAAAGAAATCATATTAAGGAGCCCAAAAAAGATAGGTTCTTTAGGGTCCAGGTAGGTAAACCCTAAACCGTGGCTCTTTTAGAGAGAAGGGGCTTGCTTGTAGTGGTGGTGGAGGTTTCGGAGCTCCTCAGGTTTCTCTGCAGTGCGCCATGACTGGGTTGTGCTTTGGGATATTTTTTAAGTTCCCTTGTTTCCTCATAAAGGGAACCTTTTCATGAATAACTTTCAAGGGGTTTAAAGCACAACCCAGATGAAGGTTGTCCATAAGGGTCTTGGTAAGGGTTTGCTGGGTTGAGGCTTCCACAGGGTTAGGGTTTAGGGCCTTGTGGAATTTAGTGCCGGGGTGGAGGGTTTAAAGTTGAGAGAGTTTAACTATGCTGCTTTGTTTTTGAGGCACTGCCAGGTTCTTTTTAGTTACATCGAGCAACCAAAGTGCCACAAAACGGGAATTCTACGCAGGTTTTCGCCCTCGTCAGTTACGGCCTTGCAGGGCTCAAGGGGTTGACCCTAAGGGTCATGTACCCAAATCGTATATGCTTCGGCCGTAAATAGTCCCTATATAGGCAATTTGGGGGCCAGTTTATCTACTATGTTCAGAAGATACCTGAGGCTTAAGCTAAACCTTCCGTCTTTGCAAACCCTCGACCGTACCTCGAGTAGCTCATGTACCCTTAATGTCAGAAGAGGCATGTTTCCGTTTTTTGAGCTCTCTTGGTTACTAGGTACACCTGTCTGTAGAGGCAACCCGAAACTGTTGAACCCTTGAGAACCCTTCAAAGAAGCCGTTATGCAGACCTTAAGACACTAAACCCTTTCGAAACCCTTTGTGAAAGCTGCAGGAGGCACCAGAGTTGCCTCCAGACACGGCCGTGGCCTCAGCTGAATGAGGGTTCGGAGTCTTCCATAGAAGTTGCAATATTAATTTGTGTTTTCGTGCGGGTTCTTTGCTTTTCTGTACTCATGAGTACGACACCTAGTCCTAGTAGTAGAGTAGGCAACCTTTCACCTTTTTTGCACCCCACGGTGGACGATGCGCCGTTAGCCCTTAGGCAGCAAATCCGACAGGTTAGGCGCGTAGGTACGGTCTTGAATCAACTTATCGCTGCCTGCAAACCTGGTCAAGCGGAGAGCGCCGGCAACGCAGCACGCGAAACCTGGGACGCAATTATGAAAAGCCATGGTTTTCAAACCCACTTTTCTCACTTCGCATGGACGTCCCTTGGAATACTACTCCCAGACACAGTTGATGTCACGCATATCCCTTTGGTAATGCTTTTAAAGGAGCAACTGGGGAAGAGTTTACCCAAAGTGCAATACCAATATTCCAAGCTGAAATCACATATCCGTTCCGAGTTCCTCAACGCGGATTGGTCCAACGGAGCCCCGGCCCACTTTAGGGACATTCGTCCCCCGGCTAAACCAGACATTACAATTCTAGAAAGCCCGGTGCCTGTAGTTCTCCAGCGCTGTAGGCATGCGAAAGCTGGGCCCTGGTGGTTCCTTGTTGACAACTTCCCTGCACAAGCAGCTTTTGTCGAACATGGAACCATCCGTAGAACCGTACTACAGGTCACAGACTCCCGCGTCCAGTTGGATGGCCCAATCTTGTCTACTACACCCCATGTACATGTGTTTGCTTTAGTCCCTACAGGAAACCCTCATGTGCTTTTCTTAAGGGCCCAGGAGTATTGGCAGCAGTTTTGGCAAGACGAGCCCCTTGAGGATCCACTAGCTTGCCGTGAGATTCTGCGTTCAACTACCCCTGTACCTGAGTTTGACGAAAATATTCAGGTAGATGAAGTCAAGCAGGCACTAAAGCAACTCAAGTTTGGGAAAGCTAGAGGCCCGGTTTGCTGGTCTAACTACGAGCTCAAGACCCTACCCGAACCCTTTGTCGAAGCCTTGACAGACCTCTTCAATGGAATGAAGAATCATGTGACTTGGCCCCAGTCCATGCTCGAGGCCACTGTAGCGCTTCTGTCAAAGTCGTCCGTGTCTTTTAAATTATCTCAAACACGTCCCATTACAATTCTGAGCACACTTTACAGACTCTGGGCAAAGATCATGGCCCAAAAGTTTTTAAGCAATGTCCTGAAGTTCCTGCCCTGGGGTATTCAAGGTAACCGACCTGCGGCCTCTTCCAAGTGGTTAGGGTCTTATGTGCAGCTTTTGGCGGAAACGGCCCTCTGTTTCGGTGAGGAGTTTAGCGTAGCTTCCCTTGACCTCACAAAAGCCTACAACCTTCTGAGGCGTCCTATCCTCCAAGAAACCAATGCGCACTTCGGTACCCCCCGACCCATTTGGGCCCTGTATCGCTCTTTCCTTGATGCGGTTTCTCGTCATTTCAGAATACATGGCTGCATTTCGACAGAGGTTAAGTCCACGACAGGAGTTCCGGAAGGGTGTGCCTTCGCGGTATATCAAATGCTCCAAGTTAATTGGCTGACTTTACTTTATGTGCAGTCGAGACAACAGAATGAGTGCCACACTGTCTTTATGAACTATGTGGATAACTGGTTGTTCCATTCACATCTACATGGTTCCTTACGTGAAGCAGTGCAATACACCCACGATTTCGCACAAGTGGCAGGTTTCAGGATTTCTCAGGAAAAGACTTGGGTAGCGAGCACGACGGCCAAAGCTCGTAAAGCTCTGAAGGAGTGGAGCTTCAATGGTCATACACCAGCCTCTACGACTCACAAGGTTGAATTGGGGATGCTCTTCAGGTTCGATAAAGCCCCCAGTGTCCAGGATGTCGTCCCCCGTTGGGAAGATGGGTTGGAGAGGATTGATAGACTCATTTTTAAAGACTGGCCAGTTGTGCGCAAAATTAGTCTGATCCAAAGAGGTGTGTTCCCCATGGTTTTTTCTGGTTGTGAGACGGTCCACGTCTCACTGTCCACTCTAAAGAACTTTCGGTCCAAACTGAACACAGCTGTTCATGGTAAACAGACTAGAGCGTCCCACTTCTTGAGCCCACTTTTTACCCACAAGGTAGACTACGAACCCTTTCTTTATGTGTTTAAGACTAGGTTGGCATCTTTGCGTAGTACTTTGTTCTCGTTTGGTACAGCACAAGCAGCGAGACTGTGGAACCACTTACTGGACACTGACTTACTAGCCAACCAACGCCTTACACTTGGACCAGTGTCACTTTTCCTTTGGGCATGTCAGGTTCTTGGCTGGGAGACACAGTCTAACTTTGATGTGGTAGTCAAGTCCACGACCCTCAATTTGCTCACAACACCCGTCGGTACATGGATGAAGTTGGCACAGCAGTCTTGGTATGAGTATGCCCTTCAGAAGTTTCTCAAGCCGGGTAAATGGCCAAACTTTTCCTTCGCTTTGCCCACTTGGTTTTCCCTCTGGGGTTTCAAGCATGATCTCCCGGCTTTGGCCTTAAAGCATCGAATCTTCGGTCTCCTTTCAGCTGACGCGTTGGCCGCGGTAAGGGGTACAGACGAGGCGCACTGCGAACTTTGCAACCAGGTAGGCGCGGGTTCCTTCCACCTCGTAACTTGTTGCCCAGCGACCCAACACCTGAGAGAAAACAGTGAATATGCTGCCACTCTTCAAGCCCCCTTGTTCACACGGTGTACAGGTATACCTTGTGTCCCTTTCAATATTAGTCCTCTGCATTTAGACCTAGGCCGAATTAATTTTTGTCACACGCCGCAACTCGTCTCGATTTTTACCGACGGTGGTGCAAATCCACCTGATTTACCAAATGTCCGCCTCAGCTCGTGGGCAGTTGTAGGATCGTATGGGCGTTCCCATGATTTCTTCCCGATCGGTAGTGGTATCACCCCGGGCCCCTTTCATTGCATCGCTAGGGCAGAAACCTATGCAGTCCTTCAGGCTTTGCGCTCGGCAGTTCGCGTAGAAATTTTTACTGACAATTCCTCCGTCGTTCTTGGTTTGCAGTCCATCCTGAGCAAGGGCTTCGACGTTTTCCACTGGCGCAACCACCCCAGTTTTGATTTGTGGTGTCTTATTGCCCAGGAAGTCATCACGCGTGCCCCAGGGTCTGTGAAAATATCCAAAGTCAAGTCCCATCGTCACCCTACTGAGGCTGAAGATCAGTATGACCTTTGGACAATCCTAGGCAATAACGCGGCAGATGAATTAGCCAGAAGCACACTGTCCCGATCAAGCCGCGTTTGGAATTTTGTAGCAGAACGTACAGCAATTGAGACTGCTTATAAGTGTAGCTTGTTTTTGCATGAAGTTTCACGCCTAGTCATGTCCCATAGAAAGGCAAACCCGCGGCATCAGCCTACTCCCACACCGACCCCGGAGAGTGTATCGGTACAGTACAGCCCTTGGCCAATCCATATCCCCGGCCCTTTCCAAATTCAGACATGGGATGAAAAATGGCTACAGCTTTTCGCACATTACTGGACGCTTTTGGAGTGGCCATCCCCTTTTGAGAGCCCGCCGCCCTCCCAAGGGGTTTCTTTCATTGAACTTATGTTAGATCTTTGCATTTCTTTTCGAGTCATGGTGCCGATCAACCTTAAAGTGCTCAAGGGGTCTAGTTTTTGTGATGCGCCTAAGGTGAATCATAAATCCCCGGCAGTTTATTTCCTCCCAAACCGTTCCGAAGCCACCCGACTGCCCCCACAGGTATTAACGCAAGCCGCAGGTACCTTTGTGAAATGTTTTGATCTCCTTAATGCTTCTTTGAAGTTGACTCCTTATCCCCGCGAAAATCTGCGATCATTGTCATCTTACGGGTTTACCAATGTTGTTCCCTCTTTGAAATCCCGACCCAACCTCCTTTCAGGGTCCCACGTTCGACACCTTCTTGAATCCATCATAGTGCCGGGAGTCCGAGTCCTGAAATATTCGTATCGCATCCCCCAAATCACACCTCGTCCGTTGCCGGCCTGCTTCCCACAACACTTCTGAGCTTAATTCGCAAATTCGCGAAGCTCGTCTCACGCCTTTCGCTGGGGACGCAGCTTATTCCACGTCGCGCTTTCACCTTTTTTGGGTAGTATAGTCCCTATATAATCCCTAGAAAACCCAAAAGGTTAACCTGTAGTTCCCCTGATACCCGACAAGTAGGTAGTAAAATTGTGCACCCTAAGACAGGGAAAAGCGGAAAAGCCCTCTAGGACCCAGAGTAAGCCCTTATTCCCTTTTTTAGGGTTCTGGTTCCCTTATTAAGCCCCTTTAAAACCAAAAAAGGCACCCTTTTTATTCCTAGGTTACTCTTATATAGGCCCCTAAACCCTAAACCCTATAGATCCCTTAAAAGAACCCTTATAGTATCCTTTCAAGGACCCCTAAACCCCCTAGGTTACTCTTGGGTCTAGTTGATCAGGGCACGACCGACGAGCGCCCCACGATTAGTCTCGTGGTGGTGGGCCACGTCGATGCAGGGAGCGTCCGGCCTGGGTTATATTGGGTTTAAGGGTTTTGTAGTTTCATGCTTTTTTGCTGGGGAGTTTAGAGCTTAGGCTTAGGGTTTTGGGTTATGTTGGGCTTAAGGGTTTCGGAGTTTAGGGATTCAGGGTTTAGACAGAGTTGTACAAGGGTTACGAATGGCACACAGAGGTATAAACGGTTGCGCAAACCCTGCAGTTCTACTATGCAGAGGTGGACCCTGGATTGAAACAGCTGGGTCATGTCACGGTCACGGTTTCCCTCTATACAAGAAACATACAAACATATATCATAAGTGCATAAGTATATGAGTATCTGAGTAGATTCGGATGTGTCTCTACATATATACACATACACTTGTAGATTGTTGCATAACTTATGTAAGTATATTTATATAATGCGAGAATGTGCATGCGCACTCAGATTAATGTGCTGCTTCCTTGTGGGGTTCAGCTTTCGTATTTTTCCAGCCTGCACCTGCGCGTGGCACCTTGCTCGCAGCGCCCGGCATCTATGCAAATTGAAAAGGCAAGCATCGAAAACCTTAAGGCTAATGACGTGAGCAGAAGCATCTGGCACGTTGCAAACTGCCAGCCCGTGTTCGCAACCCCAGACCCTGCACGGGCTATCTCCTAGACTTTAGACGCCAGGCTGTCAGGTTAAGATGGGTTCACCTTCAGGTTCTGGAGCATGGAAAAACAGAACTCCTCAACAAGAGCTGGCTCCTTTGGGGGGTGCCTTTCAGCTTACATAGCAAGGCCGGTGGGCTCGGGAGCATTGGGGTATGCAGCCTGCACTGGGGTTTAAGGTTTGGGGTTCAGGGTTTGGGGTTTTAGGGTTTAGGGTTTGGGCTTTAGGGTTTTACCCCTTGAGTGTTTGTCCGCCATGGATTGGCCCATGAGCTCCGCCGAGAAGCGGTTTGTCGCTTTCGCGCTGTACCAGCGGGAGGTGGGCCACCTGCGGAACCGGCTCCCAGTAGTTTTACTAGGGTGGGAAGGGCTTTCTGTTTTCGCCATGTGGGTTGTGCGAGCGGCTTAATGTAGACGTGCAATTAACAGAGGCCTGTCATCAAGGATAAGGTTTGGATTTCTGTGTACATCAGGCACTCTGTCCGGCGTACGTAAGCCCGGTAGGATCCCGATACAAAAGGGGCCTTAATCATTGACTATACTTGTGTTTTGGGGGTCCCTTATTGTAATAAAAGTATAGTGAAGACCAAAACCCTATGCTAGTTATGAAGGCCCCTACATTACACCAACTCCAAACCCCATTCCCTGTAACGGCCCTGGCCCCAAGTCTCAGCGAGTCTCTGCAGAACAATTTGTTGTTGCAGAAGCTTTTTTTGTTGTGAATACCACTGCTGCACCCTAAACCCCCTAAATAACATATACCCCTGATATCCTTCGATCGCAACCAAACCCTACATCCCAAACCCCAGAAATACCTGTAATGTCCATAAACCCTGGGCATCAAAGTAGCCCAAAAGCCTTTTAAATAGTATGGTCTTTGGGCCCAAAAGCCTTTATTATATGAGTCCTTAGATGCCTAGGGAAAGAAGACCTTGGCCGACCCAAGATCAGGTTGCCGCCACCGAAGCCTCGCTGCAGGCTGGAGAAGGTTCAGGCTTAGGAATGTTTAGTTCATATGGAATTCGTGTGACTCCCTCCCCAAAGGCTCCATGTACCTTTACAGTAGATACTTAAGCCTTAAATTGGGTCCCTATATAGGTACTTTCAAGGCCTAAGTATCTACTAGATTGGATATCGGGTTTAGGGATGTGTCGTTCGTAGGTTGGGTTTAGAATTCAGTGATGTTAGGTTCCTAGGGAATGGCCCTAGTAGTATAGTAGCTTAAAGTCGGGTTTAGGCTTTAGGGTTTGAGTAGTCATAGAACTAGGGGGCTAAGCCCTCTATACTTTGAGGTATCTTCGTACATTTTCGAGGAGTTAATTCCGAGGGCTTAAGACGATCTTGTTTAGTAACATGTTTCAGAGGCTTTAAAGGGACATCCTGGCCGGGTCATCGCCCAGAGACTCCAATATCCCGATTCCTTAGATTATGGTAGGATCCGTTATATGATTTAAGGTATATTCCTTGATTAGGGGATATTGGAGTCTCTGGGCGGGCTCTTTGGATCCAGGCCGCCGAGAGGGAGATTCGAGATCTTCGTCGCGACCAGGCGCCAGCGGATGAAGGGTTCAGGGCTCATGGTTTTGGGTTTAGGGGTCTGGGGTTTAAGATTTAGGGTTCAGGGTTTAGGACTTTGGGTTTAGGGGTCTAGGATTGTATAAGGTTTAGGGTTGAGGGCTCACGGTTTAGGATTTAGGGCTTTGGGTTTAGGTTTTAGGGTTGAGGGCTCACGGTCTTGGGTTCAGGGGTCTAGGATTTAAGTCTTAGGGGTCAGGGTTTAGGACTTAGGGTCTAGGGTTTAGGGCTTCGGGTTAGCATTTAGGGCTTACAAGGAATAGGTTGTCGGGTTTCGGGTCTAGGGTAATGTGGAAGCCAGAATCATTCATTCCCTTCTGTAGGCTTCCGTCACAGGGAACACCCCGACATACTGATTAGGGTTTAGGGTTATATAGGTTTTCGGGTTTGGAGTTTAGGGTTTAGGGCTTGTAGTAATCCCTTCCCCCTAACATTTACCCCCCCCTAATATAAAAACTGCCGGCCCCGGGAATTTCGCGGGCTCGGGCCCCGCATTCAATTTAAAGGGGGCAACATTAGGGGGGGGGTGGCAGATCTGTATGTGTTTTAATTGAAGGAAGACTACCGTAATATGTCTACAGCCGGAACGGCTGCGCAGGAATTGCTCGCTGTTGACTTGTCTGACTGTAATTAATTATTTACTAACTACGTGGATGCCGAGGGCTTAATTAAGCTTTAGGGTTGAGGGCTTCAGGGACTTAATTAGGGCTCAAGGTTTAGGGCTTCGGGCTTTAGGGCTCAAGGTTTAGGGCTTGGCTGCCTCATTAATTATTCCTGTCAGTCCGACTCATACCCGCAGGACCCGAAACCCCCCCTAATATAAAAACTAAACCTCCGAATTCCAGTTTTTATATTAGCGGGGGAGCGGTTTAATATTAGGGGGAAGGGATTAATTGGTCTTCAGGTTCAGCCTTTTGGTGGTATGTTGGGCCTAGTTAGGGTCAACGGTTTGCAGCTTTGTCTTCTCTTTTGCCTTGCAGGGCTTCGGTGAGCTTCAGAGTTTTCGATTTTGGAGTGCAAAATTACAGTATTGTTGAGAGGGCGAGAGCCGACCAGCCCGAATATGAAACAAGTGCCGCTCGATTGTTGGGTGTGAGGGCTCCGTGTTTTGCTGAAGCTTCGTCATTGCAGACAGGGAGCTTTCTTTCCAGTCACAACCTGAAACCTTAAACCCTTACACGCCAAACCTGGAACCCTCTAAACCCGTACACGGTCCCTAAAAACCTCAAGACCCTTGCAGAAATTATGGCGCCAGCCACAATCCATAAAGAGCCCTAAAGCCCCAAAGTTTCTTAGTCAGGTTCCTATGTTAGGACTTAAGGTCCTAAGTAACCAAAAATGGTTTCGAAAGGGTCGGTGCAGCAGCCGAAGACCCCTCCGAAGGCTGGCTTGGCCGTGAAGGCGGCAGGGACGGTGGTGCCAAGGATGGCTGTGGGCCGAAGGTGGTGCCTGCTCGACGAGTCGGTAATATGTTGGGTACGGCCCCCACTCAGTAATAGTTGAATAATATTCATAATAAAGATATAGTAGGACCTCAACAGTAGCCCTATTATGGACTCTCACTGTATGGGGGCCGTACCTAAGTAATATGATGCGCCCAAGCGACGGACTTCTCCGCAGAGGCAGTTCGATGCGAGCCAGGACCCTCTCCAGAATATAGCCGAGCAGACCGAGCAGATGCCCAAGACCTACGGTAAAAATTGTAAAACAAATAGTAATAGTAAAAATAATAATAGTAGTAGTAATAGTAGTAATAGTAGTAATAGTAATAGTAATACTAGCAATAATAGTGGTAATAGCAATAGTAGGTGAATATAAAGGAGGCAAGGGAAGGCGACAGCCCCCCCCCCCCAGCTGAAAGGCAGCCTGGAGGAAGAGAAGCGAGGCCATCTCGGCCAGCGCAACAGGACCGCGAAACCGGCGGTCCTTCGAAAGGCTCGCCAAACTCTTGAGCGACTCGAAGAGCGAATGTGCTAGTTCCCCAGATCATAGCGTTATTAAGTCTCCTAATCCTTAGACAGTCTGGCTATGCAAGTGTAGCCTCCTAAGGTCCTAAATCATGACCCTACTTCCCAAGTCCTCTATACCCTAGACCCCTAAACCCTACACCCTAAGCCCTAAACACAGCACCCAAAAACAGGAACCTTACACCATGAAACCTAACCCAATTAAGAAAAACCCTACAGACTAAGCTCTAAACTCTACACCAGACTCTACACCTCAAACCCTAATCCCGTTACGTGTGCTAGACAGGCAGCACCTGGTCGGTGGTCCATTTCCTCGGGCTCCGAGACGCAGGTTGGAGCTGTAGGCATAAGCTTCAGGGTGTAGAGTGGAGAAATTCGGTTTATGAGAGGTTGTTTCAGATAGACTTGCACGCGTTGAGTTCTCCTATGCCCTTGCATGTCCAGACTCTTACACCCAAAGAATGCTGTATAGATACTTGGACTCCTGTTGATAGCGAAGTACCATCCTACACCTTACCTAAACCCTAAACCCTAAACCCTAAACCCTAGTACACCTTACATCCCACACCCGCATGCCAAGCCCTGAGCGTTTCCACGACAACTGACAAAACTCTCAACCTCGATTCTACGTCGAGCTCCCCAGAGACTCCAATATCCCTTAATTAAGGAATATACCTTAGGATCCTTAATATGGATTTAAGGTATATTCCCTAATTAAGGAGTATTGGAGTCTCTGGGTCCAACCTTAAGCCCTCACCTATATGCCCTAGTCAAACTGCCATACATCTTACCCAGAGGGTCCATATACACTACTATTATGGAATTAGGCCCCCAAAACCATAATGGGGATGGTCTTTTTAGGGCCTAATTCCATAATGGTAGTGTATATGGACCCTCTGGGTTAGAATCATCGACCCGAACTTTTTTTTTAAGTATTCTAGACGGGCTCATGGGTCCTGGCAAGTCTCTCACGGGAAAATGGGGGGGAAGTTAATATGATGTGTTTTTGTTTCGGGACCCAAAAAGCACATAAGCATAAGCATTTTACCGGGATATCCCTGCCTTCTTGGGCTTCATTATAAGGGGGTTTATATGGGATATCCCTATCCTAATTTTTGCTTATGTGCTTTGTGGGGGCCCTATTTGTTTGGGTTATGACCGGGTCTTATAATATGAGCATTGGTATGGGGCGATAGGCACGGTAGTGCTTGGATATAGTATCAGGGTGTTACTAGGCTAATTGTATAGGGAGTGTAAGGGGATACTATTCCGAACTAGTCAGACCCCGTATATTGGATGTTAGCTGTGAGTACGGCAACACCACTTAGCCAGCTTGTTACAAGTACCTACTTGCTACAGCTAAGTTCTCCGACCCCTTAATCCCGAACCCCAAACCGCAGGAAGCTGAGAATCTTATTCTACACACACTGTCAAGGACGAACATTAAGAAGTTCAAACCGCTGAAACCCCCAAGCCAGAAAGCCCCCGCAAACCCTAAACCGTAACGCAACCCAAAACCCCTAAACTCTAAACCCTGAACCCTAAACCCTAAATCCTACACCCCTAAACCTAAACCCTAAACCCCTAAACTCTAAACCCTAAACCCCTAAACTCTGAACCCTGAGCCCTAAACCCGGAAGAGATCTGAAGGAGGCGGCGCCTTGGCCGGAGGCGCGCGCAGAACCTCGAAGTGCCAGGAGTCGATCTTTCTTCGCCCAGGGCCGATTTTAACCGAAAAGTCCATGTGTCTGTGCAGTGTGTGTGTGTGTGTTTGTGCGTGTATATGTATGTATGTATATATATATATATGTATATATATATATATATTACACATGTAAAGGGATATGTATATGTATACGTAATTATATGTATGTGCAAATGTATGTATGTACGCATACATGGGCAAGTGTGCGGGTGTGTGTGTATACACTGTGACTGTAAAGTACCTATATGTGGGAAGCCCTCCAATGTATATACTTCTACTGTAGACTTACATGGACCCGTTAGGATGGAGGCTGGTTCTTTGGGGTGCCTGAATCCTAAAACCTCAAGATGGTTTGGCCCAAACCCTACCCCTAAACCTTAAAATCCCAGGAGGCGTTGGCCTAAACCCTAAACCCTGAACTTTGGACCCCTAAAACACCTAAACCCTAAAACCGGAAGTGGCGTTGGCCTAAACCCTAAACCTTAAGCCCTGAACCCCTAAACAGTAAACCCTATAAGCCTTAAACCCCTAAACCCCTAAACCCTAAACCCTCGAGAAGAGGCGTTGGCCTAAACCCTAAACCCTACACCTTAAACCCCTAAGCCCTAGACCCTGAAACCGCAAGAGGCGTTGGCCTAAGCCCTGAACCTGAAACCCTTAGGCCCTAAGACCCTAAACCCCGAAACTCTAAACCCTAAAACCTCTTGGCCCGTGGGGCCTTGATGTAGCAAAACCCGGATTGCAGGCATCAAAAAGGAGCTCAAAAAGAAACTCAAGAGGCGTTGGCACGAAGCCATCTTGCTCCTGGTCCGCCTCCAACGCCACGTCGAAGGCGCTGGTCGCGCAGGAGCCACTTGCGACTTGGGGATTGTTGTTCCCAGAGACTCCAACATCCCTTAAGATTTAGGACTATGCCTTAAATTATTTTCGGGGTCCTACTATAATTTAAGGTATATTCCTTATTTAAGGGATATTGGAGTCTCTGGGTTTGAGGGTTTCTGGTACTGTGTGCAGGATTTGGGAGAGGTTTCCTTTTTTTTTTTGGGGGGGGGGGGTCGGTTTGCGGGTTCTCCGAAATGTTGTCCCGAAATCGTCGCTTTTTTGTTTCAACTTTCGAAGCCTTAAGCGTCAACCCATAGGTGCCACATTAATTAAGCTACATGAGCCCTAAAGCCCCAAATTGCTTATGTTAAAGGGTCATTTGATCCTGTCTGTCTCATACATACATATGGAGGTTTCCGAAAATAGGGGACCCTAACACAGGACCCTAAATGGTAGGATCCCTCATAATAAGGACCCCAAAATAAGGTACCCCCCAATTTTCGGAAACTCTAAACCGTAAACCCTCTATAGAACCCTCATAGATCCCTTTAAAGGAACCCTTCAAGGACCCTTTTAAAGGAACCCTAGGAATTTTCGGAAACTCCCATGAAACCGCCGGCTGTCTGCGCTTGGGCCCCCTAGGACTGACGCGTGGGGTCTGTGGACACCGACCCTGATCTCTCCGCCCTAACTTCGATCCTAAAAATTATTCAAGATGTGGTCTTAGTATTTTGAATAGGGTATTGGGGTATAATAGACCATATAGTGAAAATAAGGAACCCCAACCTAGTATTGGTAGTTATTTTGGGCCCCTACATTACATCCGTCCCTGTTCAACGGTGACGAAGGATCGGTGTTGGCGGGGTCCTGCGATTATGTGACTCGAGATTTCTCCGGTTGTGGTCCTTAAGCTTCATTTCCCACGAAGCTACTCAGAACCCTTATTCCGCAACCCACGAACACGCAACCAAACCAGGAGCGAAGAGCCAGCGCAGATGCCCATCACGGCCACAGCGCAGCCATGCAGGCCGGGTTTGTGGGTTTTGCACTTGAGCTCACCGCCGCTTAGGACTAGCAGTAATGCAGGAACCTGATTCAGCAACCTTGGGCTTTATCAGGGTTCCTTGTATGAATCCTAATATATTGGGGGTTACAGGGCCAGGGTTTGTTTTCATTAGGTTCCGACATTAGGAGTACAGGAGTCATAGTCTGAGCTTTTACTGTGGCTAAGGATGCCTTGCTGCTTCGAGCATATTCGTGCGGCAATCGAGGACTTCGTAGCAGCGCTTGCCATGGGAGGCTGCAAGCTTGGTAGCAAAAGTCAGCAGAGAAGAGTTGCCGTAAAGCCTACACCCTAAAACAGAGTTTAAGCCCAGACCCCCCAACAGGGGTTGTCGCTTACACTACGGGACATGGCCAACAACCACGCGGAACGCAGATGCCCAGTCTTCCAAGCCCGATGGTTCCACCTCTGAATGTCGCACCAGAGCCGGCACAAGATCAGCCGACCGAATCCGAAGATGCATTTCCGCCAAAGAAAGAGCAGCCACCAACAACCAAGCAGAAGCGAAAACGACGTGAACAATGCAAAGAAGCCAGAGTTCGCGTTGCGAAACGAGATGTGGCCTTGGAGGACACACTCATGTTTCCTCAAGCGCGGCAGCTGGTTGAACACACGTCAACATCGCAAGCCGCAGCGCTGCTGACTGGCGGTTTGACTGTCCGGCGGATCACAGGTTCCACAGGCGCGCCGGACCGCGTCGAGTTTGAGCTGTCAGATACACGAGCTCCGAAGCCGACCTGTGCAGGGCTTCGCACGGTGCACTCCTGTGCAGTCTTTGTCAACCCGCAGGGCTCCAGCTCCCTAAAGAGTAGATTACTAACCATATATGTGTATACATATATATATATATATGTATTATACGAATGCCGTGACCCATTTTGTTGGTGACTGTAGTTCTAGGGTACGGCAGCAGCAGCAGCGGCATAGTGACCCCCTTCAAATGTAGCCATCCAGAAAATCTTATCTGAGCTTCAAACTTAGGCCTAAACCCCCTAATCCTTAATCTAGGATGCCCAGTAGTACCCGTATTCCTTTTTGTAGTCCTAGGTTCCTTATAAAAGTACCCAATACCAAAAAGGGAGGCCTTTTTTATTCCTAGGTTACTGGGTGGGCATCCTAGTAATCTAAGCCCCTGAACCCTTTAGGCCCTAAACCGTCTGCACATTCCTGAATTAACAACCTTCCTTGGCGTTCTTCTGGTTGGCTCTTAGGACTTTAAATTCTTGGGTTTCCATATTAACTATAATAAGGAGGCGAAGAGTTTAACTGTTAGGAGGGGTTCAGAAGTCAGCCAAGCTTCTCCGATGAGCCCCGAAGCTTTTCGTTGAGTTGCACCCGTGAGGTCCCCCCATGCATCAGAAAGGCCAGCCGGATTGGGGCTTTAGCTGGGGTTCAGGATTTAGGGTCAGGGTTTTTGGATTCTGTTTCAGGCTTTAGGGATTAGGGTTTATAGGGTTTAGGTTGTATACGCCTTGAGGTTGAACGTTTACGGCGGTTTTGAGCTTTAGGCACGGCTTCAAGGATTTGGCTTGATGGAATTTAGCGGGTTCAGGGCCTTTGGGGGGACGTCCGGGGTGTGGTTTTCGTGTAAGAGTTGGTCAGACCCGTGTCTGGGCCCCTCTCTGGTGTTTTCGTAGTTGACTTTGCTTCAGTCTCGGGCTTACCCTAAGGCCCTAAAGTAGTTCCTTTTTGGGGTTCATATTTAGAATACTATCAGGAAATCCCAAAAAGGAACTACTTTGGGGCCCCTGGGTAAGGCATATTTGCGGTGAGCTCACGGTTCAGGAGTTTAGAGGCACAAGGGTATGAGCGCTGTAAGTTTGTAAAGGTTTAGGGGTTCAGGGTGAGGTGCCCAGACTCCAGGCAGGGTTTATAGGGTTTAGGGTTCAGGGTTTAGGGTTCTGTCCCCAGCCTGTTCGATGTCTTGGTGACCCTGTCGGTGGGTCAAAGTCGCAGCTCTGCACTTTCGCTTTCCTTCGCCTGACAGTGGAACCCTAAAACCTTAAAACTAAATTCTAAGCCATACCTACAGGCTCATACCCTTCCCCTTCTAGTTTTATGGTTAGGATCTGTTATCTTATAAGGTAGGCACCCTAAAAAAGGGGTAGGGTATGAGCCTCTGGGTATAGGTGTAGCCCTCGAAACCTGCTTGTTGAAGCTAATCTACAGTGAAACCAGTGCAAGGCCTCTGATAAGGTGGATTTCGTGGGGTCCAGCGAACCCTACTGAAAGGATCGTGGGGCTGAGTAACTAGGTAACTAGGGTTATAATTAAGGTAACTACACTTATATGACCTTATATGCACTGATCTT
This sequence comes from Symbiodinium sp. CCMP2592, assembly GCA_905221615.1. Lineage (NCBI taxonomy): Eukaryota > Dinophyceae > Suessiales > Symbiodiniaceae > Symbiodinium > Symbiodinium sp. CCMP2592. The sequence goes on along the minus strand of CAJNDT010003001.1, from coordinate 624,170 downwards.
ATATGCACTTATAGTCCCAATTAGGGTACTTATAACTGTACTTATTAAGTCCCATGAACCTCCAAGTACAGCACCATGTTTGACCGAATCAACATGACCACGACAACACCTTGATGCTAAAGTTAAAGGCCAAAGTCCAAAAACATGCTCTAATTACCCTACACCTCAAACTCCTAAACCACACAACGTACAACGCAGCCCAAAACTTGGACACCGGGAGCAAAATGATCAGCGGTGGCATTTGCGACCTCTACCCCAAACCCCAAAACCTCAACCCTGTGGCCTTTACACTTACGCTTAAACCCCATGCTCCAAATCTCGACGATAAACATCCTGGCCGCGGAGGGACAGTGGCGATACAAGGGTTCGAGCAGTGTCCTGGGACACTGGAGGCCCTCTTCAGGATCCAGGGATTTATGGGTGTAGGTGTAGGGGTCCGGGTTCGGGTTTAGGGTGAGGGTTTAGGCTTTTCAATTCCTTGTTTGTTTTCCTTTTCAGGTGTTGAGTGTGTAGGGTTATGCAGGGTTCACTGACCGAAGAGCTTTCTGTACTTACTTTTCTAGTCGGGCCATTGTCGCGACCACTGCTTTGGTTCAGTACTGCTTTGTTTCAGGAGCATATATAGGGCTTAGGGTGTTAGGGCATAGGCGGTACAGGGTTAAATTTTAGGATGCTGCGCTCATTTTCAATCTTTTGCCTTGGAGAACATCGGCTTCGATTGGGTCTTGGAGTCGGCGGTTCTCCACAATTGCACGGAACGTTACTGGCTTAGGGTTTAGGGTTTAGGGTTTAGGGTTTAGGGTTTAGGGTTGCTGTCAGCAGGAAATGAAGGAGTGAATCGCCCTCCTGAGGCAACGCGGACAGGAGGCGAGTCTACTAGGCTGTTTTTTTTGCAGGACTCCACAGCAAGACCCGTACAGTAAAGGACGTGGGGGAGTCTGAGGAACTGGAATTTTGAGTAGCTTGGTTCATGAGTCTCGGGTGCCAAAAAATCACCGAGATTTAACAGGAGTTCCTGCCAAAAGTTTCGCGACACACCGCCTGCAACGAAACCTTGCTACTTGCATTCGGTTGTTCGTCGTTCATATAGGTAAAAATGCTACAGAAAGACGTGCCTGTGGTTTAGTTTCGCGAGTGTGTGTGATGCCAAGTCCAGACACATTGGGTTGATTATCATAAGGCAATGAGGGACTACTGCCAGGCCAAAGCACATACCATATGGGCACATGAGCCCTTAAGGTCATCTTCCGCCAGGATAAATCTTCACACCAGCTTACCACAAGCGCATGTAAAGTATACCCGCAACTCACTCCCCTGAAGTTTCTTTCGGAACCCTTGCTGTGATTATTCCACAAGTTCTGCGAGTCACTAAACCCTAAATCCGTAAACCCTAAACCCTAACGGAATAGATGCGCAGGTAGCCAGCGACGCGAGCGCCGAGTGCCACTGGTCTCCCTGGAGCAATTCATCGGCAGCTCGGCTTTTCGACCCTGCAGAATTGCAGAACCCTAAACTCAGCTAAACCCTAAGCCCTACAGAATAAGCCTTATATCATTTATAAGCAAGATCCCCCTTGTTGTTTAAGGGATAGTTCTTCCTTCAGGGGCTTTAGAGTCTCGAGGGAAGCCAGGTCAGGGTTCAGGGACCCCAAAGGCATATGGGTGGTTGTCGAAGTTATGGTCCCTTTTTGGGTCCCTACTGAAATACGGCACCTATTTAGGGTACCCAAGAAGGGACCTTAACTTTGACAACTACCCATATGTAAGCCTCAGAACAACCGCACAAAGGTAGTTCCTTTGGCAGAAAACACTATAACCCTAAGCCTTTAAAGCCTAAACCCCCGCATGAAGCCACTTGTAAGCCGACGCCTCGTCGAGGCCGCAGATATTCATACCAGACCCGAGCTGTGAATGCCCGAGTGTATCAAAGGAGCCTCAGTGAACAACAGTAGTTTGATGCAATAAGATTGTAAACATACGTATTACCTATATGTATATATATATATATATATATATATGGTCACACCCCCCCCCCCCCATGACAGACCATCCCCTTCAAAACATCGCTCCCACCGGCGTGCTCGTGCTTTTTCCGGGGTATCGAGTTTGAGCCCTCCGAACGTATCTGTGGAACCACCAAAAGACTGAGACCCGTTGACAGACCATGCCCTTTCAACTCAGTCGTAGCGCATGGTCTGTGATCGGGGGGAGGTGGCACTCAGCTTTCAAAAACTCAATTCCAAAATTTCCAAAATTCTCTCCCCTAACTTTCCGGATTTCTAAAATTTCCAAAAATTCCAAAATTTCCGAAATTTCCAAATTTTCCAAAATTTCCAAAAGGTCCGCCCTTATGTTTTGGAAAAATCCTGTCGGCTAGGTCGGGCCGTTTTGGAAATTTTGGAAATTTTGGAAATTTAGGAAATTTTGGAAATTTTGGAAATTTTGGAATTTTTGGAATTTTTGAAAATTTTGGAAATTTTGGAAATTTTGGAAATTTCGGAAATTTCGGAGATTTCGGAGATTTTGGAAATTTTTGGAACTTCTGGAATTGATTTTCAATGGGCTGATTGTGACCCATCGGATGACAGACCATGCACTACGACTCACTTGCAAAGGCAAGGTTTTTTTAGACGATTGTCAGTGTTTATCTATTTTTCTAAATTGGTACTCCTACGAATACTATTACCAATACTCATTCTGACATTGATCATTTGCTGACTGCCCAAGCTAATACCAGCATTAACACTAATATTCACACTTTTTTAAGCCAATACGAATAGGCACCATACAAATAACAAATACGAATAATGATTAATACTGACGTTGATACTCCTACGCATATCAATAATTATGCCCATATTGGTAGTAGTGTATTATAATTCCAATACTAATACACACCTGCATATACCAATGTACATAAATATACATACCACTATATTAAAGTACAAATACATTAGCTCATGCATGTATTTATCTGTTAGTATTTTCATGTAATCAGGAGTAATACTAATATAAGACAAACGTTCATGCGAATACATAACCTCACTTTAATATTAGCACTCGCACTAGCACTATTACTAATACCAATCACACTGTTTATACCAACACCAAGATTTACATAAGTATTGATACTCCTACGGATACTACTGCGTATACTCTTATGCTGTTAACAGTAATGCTGTCACCAATACTAATACTGACATTGATAACTTGCTGAATATTCAAGATAATGCCAGAATTAATACCATTATTAACACTTATACTAAGGCTAATGCGACTATGGATATTCCTAATACGAATATTAACATTAATACTCCTACGAATACCAATAGTCATATTCATATTGATGTGAAGACTAATACCATTACAAAAGACACGTGCATATGCTAATGCACACCAGCACACATACCATTAACTTAAAATGCCGATATGTATCAATGCATTCATGTACTGATGTTTTAGGACAAGCATATACCCATATACCAATGTAACAATACACTACTTGTTAATGTGTGAATATACTATACTAGTATGCTATTATACTAGTATGCTACTATACTAGTATGCGACTACTGTAATATGCAAGTATACCGACGTGGCAGGTTAGTGTACTAATATGACAACATACTGATACACTTATAAATCTTTAGACAATACACGTATATTGCATATACTAGTATACTAATACACTAATGTACGAATATATACGGGTATGTTAATATACTAATATATTAATACAGCAATATACTAGTTTACTCATGCATCAGTTGTACTAAAGTATTAAATTTACGAATATGCAAGTACACAAATATGTTGCCTCTCGAACACATCAATGTGTTGATATACTAACCTGCTGATATACGAAACTATCAGAATAGTAACATATCGAAACTAACTCTAATTTCGGTACCAATACTCGCACCTCTGCCATTATTAGCTGATATTAAACCCAGCATGAAGACTGATACTAATACTAGCATTGGTACTATTACTGGCATTGACACTGGCACTAACACTAAGACTAAAACGAAGATGAGCACTAACATTAATGTATACTTACTACTGTCGATATATATATATATATATACATACTTACAGTAAACACTAATACTATTGCTGATACTAATACTAATACCAATATTAATACTCATACTCATCCTATATCAATGCTACCACAAAACTCATAACTCACGTGTCGCGCATCTGGTCCATGCGTCCTCAGTACATGGCATGTTAAAAGTGTACTTGGTATATGTACTGTAAAGGATTTGCTTTACAGATTGTCGTCATGTGTGGTGTGTTTAGATGCAATATCTCAGCCTAGTCACCGAACGAGAGTACACTATCACGAGGGCATGGTCTGTCAACGGGGGGGGTGAGCATATATATATATATATGTGTGTGTGTATGTAGATGTCAATGTACAAGTACATTATGAATATGTGTACAGCAGCTCCTTAGGGGAAGAGGCCACGCCTAGGGTCGAGATCTTTGCAATGCCCGACAACATGTCCCAATCCCGGACAGGGCCTTATGGTTTAGGGTTTAGGGCTTAGGGTTTAGGGTTTAGGGTTTAGGGCAGCATCATGTAAGTTAAACTATATTCCTATCGTAACCCTGGTAGCAAGCCTTATTGTAACCCTTTGGGGTTTTTGGAGTGTCTGACAACTCCACAGTTACCCTAACCCCTCAACCCTACACACCCCATAGTAGTTCCTTTTTGGTATTACCTTTTTGAATTCTATATATGAGCCCCCCCCCCCCCCCCAAAAAAAAAAAAAAAGGAACTGCTATGAGGCCTCTGGGCCAAACTGTCGAGGTCAGGACGTCCCGAACTGCCCCTTTGGCAGCTGATTCCTTCGATCGGTGCCAACTGTCAGACGACAGAGGTCATTGAGAGCCTAGGACCTAGAGTAGGCCCTTGGGGCAGTTGGAAAAGAGGGCTCACAAAAAAGAGTAGGCCCTTATTCGCTGTTTTGGGGTTTAGGTTCCCTTATAACTTATAACCCCCTTTAAACGAAAAAGGGCACCCTTCTGATTCCTAGGTTACTCTTAGGTCTAGGAGCCCATCAGTACCCTTCTGCCCTTTTACTTAGGGTTGAGGGTTTAGGGTTCAGGGTTTAGGGTGCAAGGTCAGTCATAGGGGTTTGTTTGGCTTCCCTTTTTGAGGATATTCTCCCTCAAAGTATGCAGGTGGCTTTTCATGAGGGTTTCAGAGCTTGTGGCGCCTCTTTGGTGGTCTATATCATGATTCCTTATAGCCTATGCCTGCGCACCCCCAAAACTGGACTTGAAGCACAGTTGCTTAGAGCCCTAAGTGCTGAAATTAGATCAACCCGGAGAGTGTAGTTTGCATAGCACACTCGCCGGGCTTATTGAGATAACGAGTTCTTATACCCTCTAGGATTGATTTCTTTCGGGGAGTGAGCATTTAAGTTTTCGGGTTTGGGTTCGAGTTTAGCGATTTTGGCTTTGGATTTCGATGCCCGAAACCCTAAACCCTAAACCCTAAACCCCAAAGCTCTTGGGGTCAGAGTGTTCAGGAGGCCATTGGGTTTGGATTTTGGGTGCTTCATCTAGGACCTAGAGTAGGCCCTTATTCCCTTTTTCTAGGGTTCAGGTTCCCTTATAAGCCCCTTTAAACCAAAAAGGGCACCCTTTTTATTCCTAGGTTACTCTTGGGTCTAGTCATTGAGATCCGCTATCGAATCAGGTGATTGCTCGCCCTAACCCTAAACTCTGAACGATGAGAACAAAGCCCTCTGAGAAGTGGCAAGCGCCCACCAACACCCGAGCTGACAAGTGGTAGGATGACGGGTAGCTATGGCTATGAGGAGCTTAGGGTTTAGGGTTAAGCATAACTTATGTAGGAGTGTCTGATATGCAATATAGATCCCGATGTGCAATCTCCATTTCTTTCAGGGCCTTAATGTTCGGATCCGTAGGCCGGAGGATATTCCTAATAACTTAAGGCAGAGGTGTGTTAATTGTTCAGGCATCTTAATTCCTGTTCTGCCCTAGTTGCAACCCTACTTACAAAGTCCCCTCATGGTTTACGTACTGTTAGGTAAGCGGATGAAAGATAAGATGGCGGTAGGCCTTTAGATGTGGCGCGGAGGAACCGACGAATTAGGTTTAAGCGACTGCAAGCCGACAGCAATTCATCGACAAGCTTTCTGTACAGACTTCGAGGGGTTCAAGATCGGATATCAGATTCTTCTAAACAAAGCCAAACACGCGCCAGTATCAACGTCGACATCGTCATCGTCATCTTCATCATCGTAATCATGCTCTACTCCGTCACTATCACCATCCCCACCCTCCTGCAAAGAGTAGCATCACCAGTATCACAATCTTCTGTTTCTTCTTTTACAACTAACAGCAAGACACCTTTAAGCCGAAACCCTTGTTGAAGTTGAACTCCACAGAGAAGAATCCAGGCTTTGGAGTCAGGCTTGACAAAGTCCGATCAAGAAGCCTCGAAGAATTCGTTAAGAGGGAGGAACGTTGCCGGATACCTCCCTTTAGAACTTCTGTCAATGCTCTCTAAGTGCAGTCGTGGGGCCAGGCTATCGCATGAGTGCGGGCTCACAGCCCCAAAGCCCAACACCTTCTAGAGGGTTTAGGGCTCATAGCCCAGATGGTCATTATGGAATTAGGTCCCAAAAGACCATCCCTATGATGGCTTTGGGGGCTTAACTCCATAATGGTAGTATATATGGACCCTGTAGGTAGTTTAAGGCCCTCAACCCCTAAACCCTAAGCCGTAAGGATTTGGGACGTGGGGCCACCAGCTGCAGGGTTCAGGCTGCGACACTTTTAGGGTTTAGGGTTTTAGTCACGGTGAGTTTCGATGGCATATATTTTTTGCGGTGCTTGGGGGTTTAGGGCTGACGAAGGAGTGTCCACAGGGTTACTTATTAAGGCCAAGTATATTATGCAGGTACATTGGCCCTTAGGGAATATGTAGTCCCCAGTAGGGTCTTGACTTGTATTGATGTCGACAAAACTGTAGACATTGTGTAGATAGCCTGCAAGTGGCACTGGTAGGCCAAGAACAAGGACGCAGCTGCAAGAATTTCCGTCAGCCCATGGACAATCTTGAAACGCTGGACCGCGACCGCTGCCCTAGTTAGTTGCAATGAATACAGAGCCAACGCCGGCCAAAGTCCAAAAACAAAGAGATGTGCAAGAGTAAGCCTCATAGGAAGCCAACTCAAGGTTCAGCAAAAAGATAATAGTACTAATGTACAAAGAAGTCTCGCAAAGTAGGTGCTAGCGTCTGAAAACTGGAGACGGTACTTGTGCCAACTAAATCCACCTCGCCACAAGCCCTCTTTGCTGTCCTGATAGATTAGCCTGGTTATACGCGGTTGAACAATGAGCAGCACTACTTCTTCCGAATGTCTTACCTAACTCTCCGAGGCTCGATGCCGGAGTCAGAATGCTCCCTTACTTAAGATCTAAGGGCCTGCAGGGTTTAGGGGCTGGCAGCTTAGGGCTGAGCTGCTTCGTTCCTTAATGCAAGTATGGGGGTTTGGGGTTCAGGGTTCAGGGTTTAGGGTTTAGAGTTCAGGGTTTAGGGTTCAGGGTTTAGGGTTTAGGGATCCTCCCGAAAATTCAGTTACCATCACTTGCCACCTACCGCCACCACCTTCAGCACCACCCCCAGCACCAGCACCACCAGCAGCAGACCTATGGTTGGCTGGGTCTCGCCTAACTTGGTATTCCCAGAGACTCCACTTTCCCTTAATTAAGGAATATACCTTAAATCATATAAGGGATCCTACCATAATTTAAGGAATATTCCTTAATTAAGGGATATTGGAGTCTCTGGGTTCCTCTATTGAGGTTCAACCAGAACCAAGTTGGCAGATATCGACTATGCTAGACTCCCTGCTACATTACCCTAAACCCTAAACCCTAGTCTAACCCCTAAACCCTAATCTAAACCCTAAACCCTAAACCCTAATCTAATAATCTAAATCTTAAAACTTGAGGCCTTAATTCCAAACCCCAGCAGAATCTATGGGTCCGAGCCTTCGAACTCCCAAGCCACATGTACAAATCCACAACCTCGTAGCCTAAATTGAACAATAAACCGTGAAGCACAAACCCCAAGCCTTCCCGACCCTAAACCCTAAACCCTGAACCCTAAACCCTGGAAAAAGGTTCTCAAAAAAACAAAACCCTAAACCCTAAGCCGTAAGAAGCCAGGAAGTCTACCCTTATGGGCCACCTCCTCTGCCTTGTCGGTGAGGTCTCGCCTGGGCCTTACAGCTCGGCTTAGGGCTTCGGGACTCGGGCTTCTTAGGTTTAGGGTTTAGGGTTCAGGGTTTAGGGTTTAGGGTTTAGGGTTTAGGGTTCAGGGTTTAGGGTTCAGGGTTTAGGGTTTAGGGTTGAGGGTTTAGGGTTCAGGGTTGAGGGTTCAGGGTTTAGGGTTTAGGGTTCAGGGTTTAGGGTTTAGGGTTTAGGGTTTAGGGTTCAGGGTTCAGGGTTGAGGGTTTAGGGTTGAGGGTTCAGGGTTTAGGGTTCAGGGTTTAGGGTTTAGGGTTTAGGGTTTAGGGTTCAGGGTTTAGGGTTTAGGGTTCAGGGTTTAGGGTTCAGGGTTTAGGGTTTAGGGTTTAGGGTTCAGGGTTTAGGGTTCAGGGTTTAGGGTTTAGGGTTGGTTTAGGGTTGAGGGTTCAGGGTTTAGGGTTTAGGGTTCAGGGTTTAGGGTTCAGGGTTTAGGGTTTAGGGTTTAGGGTTCAGCGTTTAGGGTTTAGGGTTCCTGGTTTAGGGTTGAGGGTTCAGGGTTTAGGGTTCAGGGTTTAGGGTTCAGGGTTTAGGGTTTAGGGTTCCTGGTTTAGGGTTTAGGGATGTTTAGGGTGAAGTTCAGGGGATCAGAGTTGGGTCCCTTTCGGATCTAATGGGGCTGGGTGTTTAAGAGCTGAATTAGGGTTTAGGGTTTAGGGTTTAGGGTTCATGATCCAGGGTGGGAGCTTAGGTGACAGGGTTTGATAAGAGCTTTGTTTATCAACGGCTCTGTCAGTCCCTGAACCCCTATACCACTCCTATACCCCTAAACTACTATTTGCTTAAGAACCCCCAAAAAATAAAAAGTATATCCCTTATGGGGGTAATATAGGGATTATTATTTTTTTATTTTTTGGGGGTTTCTTAAGCAAATAGTAGTAAACTGCCATCAGAGCCTGGCCGAGAGCCTGCGGCAGGTTCCCTGTTCATGGCTTTCCTGTCGCCTGCAGCCACCAAAACCTGTGTGTCTAAAGTGTGTATTGTTAGAGCAGCTTCAGCAAGATACAACGAAACCACAGTAAGGATATGTTCTGTAGGTCCTTTCGGGGTTTAGGGGTCTGGTATTAGAAGTTAGAAACAGCTGGACCCTTCCTAGAGCCGAAACCCGAAATGCTAAACCCTAAATCCTAAACCCGAAACCATAAGCCTGCACAATAAAACCGCTCCGAAGGGCCAACCCTTGTGTCGCTGGGGCCTCATAGTCGCGGTCCGGCGTGTGCCAACACATTACAAAAACACAAGAGAGCCTAAATAAGTCCTACAAGCCCTAAACTGGGTTGTCCTTTGGGATCTTGTTGAATTTCCCCTACTATTTTGTAGAGAACCATAGTAGTAACTTTTTTCAAATGGCTTAAACGACAACGCAGTCAAGTTAAAGGCCGGCAAGGATCCCATAAAGGAGCCCTTAAAGGAGCCCTTAAAGGAACCCTTAAAGGAACCCTTAAGGAACCCTTAAAGGACCCCTTCCAGGCTATGATCCCGAACGAGCTAGCCATGGTCGAGAGCCGGCTATCAAAGATTCTGAGGCGAACGAAAACCACTGGGGCTAACCGGCGCATACGGTTTAGGGTTTAGGGTTACCCGTGTGCATCTCGGAGAGAGCTTACTTCGAGGACCCCAGCTGGCTATCCGTGGGCTTCAACCTGCTGAAGAACCACGCCGGCATCACGAATTGGAATAGATTCCTTGCCGTGCGGCCATCATGGGCTTTGGTGGAATTTGCTTATGGGCCAAATCCCTTTGTAGGGATGATATCACCGTAAAAGCTTATGCCTGCGAGTCACTGTGGCTGCGAGAAGAAGGGATCCGGGTTCTATGGTTGAGAGTCTAATCCAGGTGCCAGGTTCAGGGGTGCATGGAAATTAGGCATGGGATTGCTACAGTTCGGCTTTGCTGTGCCTCGTGCCAACAGGTAGTGCGAAGTGTAGGAGGGTGGCCGCAAGCGCAAAGCTTAAGCACCCCAAACTTAAACGGGGGTGGTTCACGCGTGAAACTGGAGCCTCAAGACGAAGCCCTCAGGCTCAAAACGAATCCACGAAGGTTAATCTAGCGGTAGAGCCAACTTCGGGCATCGGAATCCCTTAACTTGGCGGCCAAGGTCCAAGCAGCTGCACAAATTCGAGAAGGAGTCGAAGGAGATGGGCAAGGCACAGGGTGTAACATGGGTGGTTTTAGGGTTTAGGGTTTACCCTAAGGGTCCAAGTACCCAAATAGTAGGGTTTCAGGCTCCAAAAACCATTCAGAGTATGGATTTTGGGCCCTAACACCCTACTATTTGGGTACTTGGACCCTCTGGGTTAGGGCTTAGGGATCTTTAGCAACCCGAAGGGCCCAAGTACCTAATAATCATATGGGAGTTTCCGAAGATTAGGGGTGCCTTATTTGGTTGGTGCTTCTAATAAGGATCCTACTATTTTAGGTGCCATATTAGGGTCCCCTATTTTCGGAAACTCCCATATGGGTGGTTGTCAACATTATGGTCGCTTTTGTTGGGGTCCTTGTTATCATAGGGCACCTAATATTTAGGGTATTCAGAAAGGGACCCTCATTTTGAGAACTACCCGCATGCCGGATTGTTGTGGGATGCAGGGTTTTACTGTAGGGTTTAGGCGTGATCAAGCGCTACTGTAAGGTCTACTATAAGGGCTTGTATCAAGGTTTGGAAAGGATCTTTCAGATGTAACAAGGGTTTGATAAGGGTTACTGAGTTGCTACAATTACTAGAAGGCTTAAATATAAGGCTGTGACATAGGGTTTTAACAACATACATAGGGGGGTATATTAAATCTGCCTTGGGGCCGTACCCACCCCTCTTAAGGGCTACAGCATGGCTTCAGCAAATGTCACAAGATACGGGCTACTATAGGGCTACTACAAAGGCTACAAAAGGTGTGGCAGGGTTTAGAGGATAGTTTCTACTGAGAGGTTCATGGGACTTAGTAATTAGGGTTATAAATAAGGTAACTGCACTTATATGTACTTATAATCCCAATTGGGGTACTTATATCTGTATGCTACTAAGTCCCACGAACATCCAAGTATCCAAGGGCAAAAGGAGGGACCCTTAAGAAGGACCCCTAGGTATATACCCTTAATATAGCTATTATATACCCATTATACAGCCCATAATAGGGTAGGGGTCCCCATTAAGGGTCCCCCCTTCTCCCCTTTGAAAGTAGGTTCTTGTCAACTGAAAATGGAATGCCGACCTCTGGCACTGCGCGTAGGAAGCCAATGCTGGGGCCCTAAGCCCCCAACCCGAAGGGTCCAAGTACCCAAATAGTAGGGTTTCCGGCTCCCAACACCATTCGGAGTATGGATTTTGGGCCCTACTATTTGGGTACTTGGACCCTCTGGGTAAGGACCCATGTACCTATGTAGTATATACTTAGGCCTTAAAGTACCTAGATAGGGACCCCTTTAAGGCTTAAGTATCTACTATAAAGGTACATGGAGCCTTTTGGGGAGTTTCGACACATGTCTCCCCTTGCGAGAAATCGAGCAATACTGCAGTACTGATTTGGGTGTACAATGGGTTCAGGTTTCTTGTTTTGGGGTGCAGGGTTTCGGGCTTACGGGCTATATAATCAGTGTATCAGGGTTCTGTAAGGGCTTTTGCCTGAACATAGTTTGTAACCAGCCCCTACAAAGTTAGGAATACTACCTGGTAAAATAATGGCTCAAACCTCTAGAAGGTTATAAGTCTACATACATTTGGGGTCAATGTGTGTGTATATATATATATGTATATATATATATATATATATATATATATATATGTATATACATATATATTTCGCAGAAGCCAGAAAGTTGGAACATTAGTATCCTCATGCCCTAAAGGTAAAGGATAAGGGATCCTAGCACTAATCCTCCTAAACTCATGTTCCAACTTTCTGGCTTCTACTATAGGGCTTCGGCATTAGGGGCTTGCCAACTTGACTTTAATCTTCGTCGCGCAGGCCTCTTTCTTCTACGCCTGGGTCCTCGATGAGGGCGATGATGAGAGGTCGTCCCGGGCTTATAATGACCCAAAGGGTCCTTTGTACTGTTATGGGTTTAGGGTTTGAGTGTTTAGGGTTTAGGATTTAGTCATAATAGCAATTCCTAAAATGGAAACCCTACAGTCTACTACATCGGTACATAGGACCCTTTGAATGATACAGTTGTTGTTATGAAGTGGTGTGTTGAAGAGGGTATGCGTAATATGTGTGTGTGTATATATATATTATACATATATATATATATATATTTAGTACATGTGTGCGTGTCTATGCTTGCAGAACTGCGATGTAGGCTCGGATACCGCAAGACAAGCAGGCGAAATCACGACGTGTAGGGTGACCTTTCGGGCCAAAATCCTGCAAACCCAAACCCTTAAACGTAATCATGTCTTTTCACCGAAGCATGGGGCAAGCCTGAACTCCACTATGTAAAGAAGTAAACACTAAACCCTGTATTAGAAGCCATATAGAGACCCCAGAAAGCCATAAAGATTCTTGCAGAACCGCTATAGAACCGTAGACCCCGATGCTAGTCTTGAATAGGCTTTTAAGGGACCGTCTTTGGGCTCTGCACCCTTCCGAAAGCGGGCCCTCTCACCTGAATTGGCTTTAGGGTTTATGGGGCTTCTGACGCTTACGGTCTGAAGTTTGAGTGCTCCTCTTCGGTTTCTGGAAAGTTGGCAGTTTGGTCATCTGGACCGGGTTGGAGGACTTGCAGAATCTCAGGTGAGGGCTGCCTTCAGTCGCTTCAGGAGTTCGATGGGCCTGGACAGTTCTCTCAGTTGCAAACGCTGTACCCTTAACCCTATGAGCCCCAAACTTGCCCCAAAACCTTGTAAACCCCAAACTTGCCTTAAAGCCTTAAGCCTTTTCTGGCACCGGCAACCTCCAAGGCGAGGCGTCACCATTGACGTGTGCGTGAAGCACTTCAAGACCCCCGCGAGGCCCAGCCTCATCGGAGGGTCAATCTTAAAGTTTTAACAGTTAGAATGCGGATTTGGGATGTTTGAAAGTTTGTCATGCTTTTTTAATAGGGTTTAGGCCTTTAGAGTTTATCGGGCTCAGGGATTGAGGGCCTCAATGGGGAATTTCGGGTTCAGGGAGCTATCTTATCTACGATCAAAGCCATAGGGGACGGAGGCGCCACACCTCGAATATGTCGAACCCTCAGGCCCTATAGGGCCCAGACCCTCCAAAATCCCTTAATTAAGGAATAGACCTTAAATCATATTTAAGGTCCTACTATAATTTAAGGGATATTCCTTAATTCAGGGATGTTGGAAGGTCTGGGGGCTTCATGCCCTCGTCAAGCAATCCTCGACCACGACCACCATGCGCCCCAAAGTAGTCTGGGCAACAGTAGTCGTGGTAGCAATAGCAATAGTAGTAATCGTGATAGTACTGTGGCGGTTCAAAAGAAACCCAGGTAGCCGAATGAGGCCCGAGAAAAAATCGATACCCCAGAAAGGATCATGCCGGAAAGCATACCCTGAGCCCTGAATCCTTTAACCATAAACCATATCCAGCACTAATTCTGTAACCCAAAAGGCCGAAGTCACCAGTGTTTCAGATCATTGGCTAGGCCAGGGGTGGCCTTATGTGTGAGCTGTCAAATAAAGCTGCTGCTGGGATCTAGATGTACCGTCGGAGTCAAGATACCCACAAACTTGGTACCTAGAACCCTAAACTCTAAATACCCACAAACCGGTACCTAGAACCCTAAACCCTAAATACCCACAAACTTCGTACCTAGAACCCTGTGCGACAGGCAGTTTACCATTCTGGATGCACCGGGCCATCGCGACTTTGTGCCCAACATGGTCCACGGTGCAGTGCAGGCCGCTAAATTCCCGGATTCACTCTAAATCCTGAGCCGTTTAGGTTTGGGGTTTACCTTAACCCTGAAGGACCTACCTTTTTAAGGTCTTATATAAGGAAATCATACTAGGGAACCCTAAAAACGTAGGTTATTCAGGGTTAAGGTAGGGTTTAGCTAAACCCCCAAATCCCTGAGACTAGCTTGAGGCTTTGTGCAGTGGAGGCTTCCGCTAGACCAGTCGTCCCTTGAAGCCCAGATAGTAGGGGGTATCTCTGGGGTTGAATCAGGGTTTGCAGGGCTTGTTTTGAGTTTTGTCATCATAGTTTAGAGAGGATCTTAAACGGGTTCTGCGACGCTTTTTTGTCTTTGTTCCAGCCTGAAATGTTGGTGATAGAATTACAATTCCTTACGGGTCTGTTGTTTTCAAAGGTCTCTGGTTTGGACACTGCCGGCTCCTGTTCGATTCTACAGCCGGGGGTTGCTCAGCTTTTTGGCTGCAAGCTCAACTTTTTCAATTTTTTGGGGTTCTTATAAGGTAGTCGATTCTGAAAGTTTCAACGTTTATTTCCCTAAACCCTAAACTTTCCATGGTTTTTTTGGGCCAGTCAGTCTGAAGCCCAAGCTGGCTAAGGAAGGTGATGCCTAGGACCCAGAGTAAGCCCTTATTCCCTTTTTTAGGGTTCTGGTTCCCTTATTAAGCCCCTTTAAACCAAAAAGGGCACCCTTTCTATTCCTAGGTTACTCTTGGGTTTAGATGCTGAAGCATGATACCCTACGGGTCCAAGTACCCTAGTACTCCATGAGGTAGTCCCGACATTTGGTACTTGGGGGCCAGAGTACATACTCTTTTGGCACATGGACCATTATATAAGTTATATTAAACCCTGGACCGTAAACTCTAAACCCTAAAGCCCCAAATATCCCTAGACCCTTAAAGCAACCTCTTGAAGGAACCCTTAGGGATGATATTTGGGTACATGGACCTTTATATAACTTATATACCCCGACTATGCTTAGACCCTTAAAGCAACACCTTAAAGGAAGCCTTAGCGATGCTATTTCGGTACATGGGCCATTATATAAGTTTTCTATTCTGGCTATGCTTAGACCTTTATCGGAACCCTTAAAGGAACCCTCAGGGATACTGTCTGGGCACATGGACCCTTCAGGAAAGCACAGATCCAGAAGCATCCTTGGGGATATTCGCTAAACCCATGTAGTGTAGGGTGTAGGGGTTTAGGGTTTGGGATTTAGGTCTAGGGCTCAGGTTTTAGGGTTGGGGTTTAGGGGTTTAGGGTACATCTTGTGCCGATTTGTTTTACACATTATAGTACATTGTACGGAGAAATATAGTCTGGTCCGAAGACAGACGAGCACAGCGCACAGGCAGATGTCGCCATCCTCGTCGTTGACGTCAGCCATTTTGAGGTCAACGGGTTTTCCGACGATTTGAAAACAGTTCTTCAATCGGGATGGTATCCTATAGTATAGTTCTTTTTAACGTAATTGGGCCTTAGAGCGAATGAAATGCAACGGCATTTTGCTATATTTAGATAAGCTCTGTAGTATCTTCTATTAAGATTCGGGTCTGTGGTGTGGGGTCCCGAACGATGAATCATAGGGACCCTTAGGGGGCCGGGGGGTAGGGGACTGTACTTCCATCAAGTCCTGATTATAGGTATTAAGGCCCCCAACGCCCCTCTCCCACTAACCCCCCTAAGGGTCCTAAAGATTGAGCCTCCTACAGCCCAGAGACGCCAACATCCCTTAAACAAGGAATATACCTTAAATCATATTAGAGATCCCGGTACCAATTAAGGTATGTTCCTTATTTCATCGATATTGGAGTCTCTAAAAGGTCCTCAACCCTAAACACTAACCCTTTAAAAAAAACCTTAAACCCTAAACCCAAATGATTGAACCTCCTAGAGGTCCTACAGAACCCAAATCCTAAACCCTAAATCCCAAATCCTAAACCCTAAATCCCAAATCCTAAACCCTAAATCCCAAATCCTAAACCCCAAATCCCAAATCCTAAACCCTTAACCCTAAACACTAGAGGTCCTAAAGATCCCTTAGTTGCGGTCCGTAGTGAGCCTTAAAACCCTACTCTAATTGATTAAGACCCTTATAGAACCCTACTATAGATCCCCTATAGCAGCCCTTATAGAACCCTTTAAAATTTAAGACCCTTATAGAAACCTACTATAGATCCCTTGAAACGAACCCTATTCTTACTAGATCGGGCTTCCGGTCCACTGAGCCAAAGCCCCTCGGCCCGGTCCAGGGACTGAACCCAGACCTTCCAAAATCCCTTAATTAAGGAATATTCCTTAGGGTTCCTTCAAGGGATCTATAGGGTTTAGGGGATTCTAATATCCCTTAATTACGGAATATCCCTTAAATTATAGTAGGATCCTAAATATGATTTAAGGTATATTCCGGAAGGGATTTTGGAAGGTCTGGGAAGCTTCCAGTCTTATCGGGTTTCTATAGAGTTCCATAGGGTTCTGTAGAGTTGTATAGGGTTTCAGGGTTCTGTAGGGTTCTGTAGGGTTTAGGGTTCTATAGAGTTCTAGATTTTTTAAAAAAATGGAGTTCTATAGAGTTTAGGGTTCTATAAAGTTCTATAAAATTAAAAAACAACATGCCGTTCTATAGGGTTTAGGGTTCTATAGAGTTCTGTAGCGTTTAGGGTTCTGCAGAGTTCTGTAGGGTTTAGGGCTCTATAGAGTTCTGTACTGTTTAGGGTTGTAAAGAGTTCTCTAGGGTTCTATATGCTTGAGAGTAGGACTATTGGCCTTCAACTTGTATCCCTAAGGCTCCATGTACCCATATAGTATATGCTTAGGCCTTAAAGTGCCTATATAGGGACTCCTTTAAGGCTTAAGTATCTACTATAAAGGTACATGGAGCCTTTGGGTATGGTTACATTTACAGTTTATCGGTTTCTTTTGGGGTTTACGCAGGATTACGGGCCTAGAACTTGTATGGTTACGGGTATATGGCGTGGGCTTATAGTTTACGATGGAGCCTTAACACCCCTAAACCATAAACCCTAAACCTCTAAACCCCTAAACCTGTAAACCCTAAACCCCTAAACCCTAAAACCCTAAACCCTAAACCCCTAACCCTAAACCCCTAAACCCTAAACTCCTAAACCCTAAACCCCTAAACCCTAAACCCCTAAACCCTTAGATCCCTAAATCCTAAACCCTTAGATCCCTAAACCCCTAAACCCTAAACCATCTCTCGTTTGGGATCTTCCGCTGGTCCCCCGCAAAAGGAGTACGTCAGTACTTCGAAGACTAGGACCCAAGAGTAGGCCCTTATTCCCCTTTTTGGGGGGTTTAGGTTCCCTTATAACCCACTTTAAACCAAAAAGGGCACCCTTCTGATTCCTAGGTTACTCTTAGGTCTAGAGGAGTACGTCAGTACTTCGAAGATCAATGTGTACGCAAAGGACCCCCCCAAAGGGGACCATGGTTGGCCCTCAGGGTCCATGTGCCCAAATAGTATATACTTTGGCCTGAAGTAATCCGTATATAGGCACTTTGGGGCCAATGTATCTACTATATGAGTACATGGACCCTTAGGGTGAAGTTTCGAGAACTACCCTTAAAAGGACCCGTCTAACCGGCTTATACTTTTTGCAACAGCCGAAGCAACATGCAAGCCCTTCAAAGCCTAAAGCATTGAATGCCGATGTTCGGGAGTCGGGAGCCTAAACGGAAGTCCCAAACATCGGTATAAACTGATACGAAGCCAAGAGAACGCTGTCAACACAACACATAAAACGGTCTAAAGCCCACGTACAAAGACCGCATTCCTGTTCCAGCTGTAGCATGATATATTCCCGAAGCTCCATTCTGAAATTGTCTTTCAGGCCCCTAGAACCCGTCTAGTAACCTTACTTGTATCCTTCATAAAACCATAATGAAAAGGATCGCTACAGGAATCCGAAAAGGAACCCTAAAGGCACCCTCCGAAAAGAACCTCAAAGGACCCCAGAGACTCCAATATCCCTTAATTAAGGAATAGACCTTGAATCATATAAGGGATCCTACCATAATTTAGGGAATATTCCTTAATTATGGGATTTTAGCCCCTAAGCCCTTTAGATCCCTTAAAGGAACCCTATAGATCCCTTGAAAGAACCCTAAGGAATACTCCTTAATTAAGGGATATTGGAGTTTCTGGGAACCCTAAACGGAACCCGATGAGGCTGGCTTTGAGCGAGGTGGGCAGACCAAGGAACACATGCAGCTGGCAGGGGCTCCCAGCCGTATCGGCTCCAGGGTTTATAGGGGTTAGGGCGTTTTAGGGGTTCAGGGGTTTTGGGGTTTAGGGTTTAAAACTTTTTAGGGGTATAGGGGTTTAGGGGCTTGGGGGTTTAGGGGTTTGGGGTTTAGGGGTTTAGGGTTTTAGGGTTTTAGGGTTTTAGGGTTTTGGAGGTTTAGGGTTTAGGGGTTTAGGGGTTTGGGGTTTAGGGGTTCAGGGGTAAGACGGGCAAGGGGTGTTCCTTCAAGAAGTCAGGGAAATAAGGGTTTTGATTTCAGACGGCGAAGATGGGGACCTTGACAGTTCGGATCGAGTCTAGGGTCAAACATGGCATATATTGATGAATAGAAACTCCAAGGATTCTCCCAGTAATTTTGCCAGGCTTAAATGTGTTTGCGTGTGTTTGTGTCCTCCCTTCAGCAGCGCCCCGTCTTTTGTCAGTGTGTGAAACGCTTAGTCGCTCAGTGGATACACTTGACTCTTTTTGGCATAATACTGCCCACTATAAAAATGAATGCGTACACTTTTGGGGGGCTTATGAACTCAACAACTAGAAACGCTGACGTAGCTTGGGGTCTTCCTTGGGGATTCGAAGGTCTCCTGGAGCTTGGGCCGTAGTTTTAGAGGTTTTATAGGGTTGTAGTTGGGTACCCATGGCTTTCATTGTAGTTCCTTGTTGAGTTTTTCAGCAAGCAAGTTCCTTTTTTGGTTTAGACAAGCTTTTATTTAGAATCCCATGAGGTAAGCCTGTAGGAAGGCTGTATTTGGCCTGTTACAAGCTT
This sequence comes from Symbiodinium sp. CCMP2592, assembly GCA_905221615.1. NCBI lineage: Eukaryota > Dinophyceae > Suessiales > Symbiodiniaceae > Symbiodinium > Symbiodinium sp. CCMP2592. Next base: position 604,990 of record CAJNDT010003001.1, on the reverse strand, counting down.
AAATCCCTGGAGCATGCAGCCCTGTGAAAAGTACACCCTCATCCGCGAACCAAGCACCCCAGACCGTGTAGTATCAAGCCGTAGTTTTAAAGCATTAGTTGTTTTAACCGAGGCTCTGCCCGCCAAGCTCTTGGGTTGTAGATTGTGAATGTTGGTTCGAGGGGTATACAGTATACGGTATAGTTGTCCAAGGGCTCAGTATATTGTTTAGAGCAGCAGTGCTCCAAGACGTTGGGCCACTCATTTTCCAGGTCGTGGGTGGGGTCCATGTTGCAAATGGTTTGATCATAGACAATCTGAGCCCCACCGCCGTTCTAGTCAACGAAACACCAGCCCCAGTTGTCGGTTTGCGGCTGCCCGGTGTCTGGGATGTTCTATTCAACGGCAACACAAGTTGACGGGACACTCTGAGCTTTGCCGGGAAGAAGCGATTTAGCTCAAGATTGACGTTGCTAAAGGAGGGTTTCCAGATATGACGCATTCGGGATTCTTGGCTGAACTGCGAACAGGTCTTAATGAACAGTCGACCAGTTTCTGCATTTATGCCGGTGGGTTGGGTTTGTGTGTGTGTGTGTGTGTGTGTGTGTATTGCGGGGATGTTGCACAGTTGTTAAAGTAAAATAGCACATCGAGCCGAATGAAAACTCGCGCTCGCCCAGCTTTCATGCGATCCAATTCGGGTTCATCTGCTTCAGTCTAGATCTTTCGAAATGGATTTCCCCAACCCCTAAGGCTCCATGTACCCATATAGTATATACTTAGGCCATAAAGTACCTATATAGGGACTCCTTTAAGGCTTAAGCATCTGCTATAAAGGTACATGGACCCTATATTAAACCCGCACACTTGAAGGGTGATTGCTTGTGCCCGCTGATGCTTCCGTTTCTCGTCCTTGTAGTTGCAGATCGTGAAAACTGTCATTCAGAGACAATCCGTGCTGCATGTTCATTTGGGGTCAAGCATCGTTGACTTGTTGAGGGAATCGCAAATTTTCGTCTACAGTGGATATCGGATATGCCTGAACCAGCATGGACACATGATGACAGGATAGCCGAGCCGCTGTAAGCCGCTACTGTTGCAGACAGGGAGTGCTGCGTACAATGCATGGTTTGCATCACACCGTTCGATGTTTGTTGTTGCATCTGGGTTCTAAGTATGCGCCCCAACTCTTTTGACCCTGCTGCTGTTCTTTTCAGACATCTTGAGGAGCTCTAAACGAGTTCTCCACCGGGAGAGTGTTTAACAACTAGGTTCAACAATTTAAGGATCAGGGTTTGGAGCTTCGAGTGTCGGACCACCCCAAGCCTGAAGGACCAAATGACGCTTAAAAGTAGGGCCTCTATACCCATGTACTATGAATCCCTGCCGAATCCCTATATGGTATATGAACCTTAAACCCTTTTAGGGTTCATTTCATCATCAAGGAGGTTGAGGAGTCGAGGTTGCAGGCATAGTGCGCTGGCTCAACATGGAGATCCGATTTCGCTGTCCATTTCCGGGTTTTTCGAAAGGAAACAGGAGCATCCTCTTGTGAAGCTTTAGGATTTGGGTATCCTCTTGTGAAGGGTCACAGGTTCAAGTATGAGTGAATCTACGTCACGATTTGTCTTTTCCGGTTCCCATTTCATACGACCAGCCCCAGGCCCATGAAATCCCAGAGCCTTTGCTTCAGGTGTGCAACTCAGCATGTTAATCAGGCTCCATGTCTTTTATCGGCCACTAAGATTCGCGCCCTGGGCATCTCCAATGTGGTCGTCGCCGTTAACAAGCTGGACACGCGCCTGAGCAGCACACCACCTGCCCAACCGCATACCAGACCCTACCCATAGGCTCCATAGTAGTTCCTTTTTGGGATTACCTTACAGAATTCTGATCCATGGTAGTTCCGTTTTGGGATTACCTTGTAGAATTCTAAATATCCACCCCCGAAAGGACCTACTATGGAGCCTGTATAGGTAGACATCACTAAACCCTCCCAGATCCGAAACCCTGACCCCGAGAAGACGTTCGCCCTTTAGCACCTGTTGCTTTATAGTTATTTATTTCGCTTTCTCGCTGTTTCAGAGAAGTACATAATTCCTCCCCTAACAACGCCCCACCTGGCTGACTCTTACTTATGCGGCATCAAGTTGTGTTTCGGGGTGGTCCGTCGTTCGGGGCTTAGCGGCTTCCGGCTACGTCAGCTAAATCTTGACCGCCCATGCCTTTGGAGACTGGGACTGATCAGATCCTGGCGCTTTTGTCGTGCATCGGGTTTCGACTCCTTCGCGGGTTTCGGATGATGGGTGTACGACTTGGTCGTTGAGGTGAGGTACACAGAATTCCTGGTTGCGAGACTGCGGGCGGATTTCACAACCAGGTCCGATCAGCCTCCAGCGCTACACCCTGATCCACTGAGCCTAACACACTTCTTCCCAACGCCCAAATTCCTCAGCACACCGAAGCTTACCTTACGAGATCCGATTGTGCAGGGCTCTTACAGTAGAAGCCAGAAAGTTGGAATATCATTATCGTAACCCCTTTAAGGTAAATTATAGGGGATCCTATCATTAATCCATATTCCAACTTTCTGGAGTTCCCCTTATTGCAAGTAAACCGAAAGCAGGGTGGAAGGGCTCAGGGCTAAACTTGAACGTGCCCTCACTATCCGAGGAACTAATGCCCTGATGCTCAAGCCCTGATTATGGGAGTTTCCGGGGGTACATCATTTTGGGGTATTTGAGTAAGGATCCTACTATTTAAGGTATTATGTTAGGGTCCCCTCTTTTCGGAAACTCCCATATAGGGGCCCAAATATTACCAATACTGTTTTGGAGCTTCCTGATTCTAATCGTAGTATAGCGGGCCCGAAAGCCCTATTCTAGCTATTAAGGCCCCTATATTAACCCCAAACTCGTCGACCAAACACTTCTCGCAAAACACACCATACACCTCTAACCCTATCAAAGGCCTGAGCCCCAAAGACCCGAGTCTCTGCCCTAAACGTCCATACTTCCCAAACAGTCCCTAAACCCAACCGCCGTGACCCTGATCCTAGCCCAACCCGCCCTAAGGGTCCAAGTACCTAGTATTATCATATACTCTCCCACATATTAACCTACATAACTACCTTAGCCTACCAAACCCTACTTTTTTGTGGGTTCAGATTATAAACCCATATGGAATTTATAAGGACCCTACTTTTTTGTAGGTTTTGGCCGGTTAAGGTACTATCCTAAATCCAAGTACCTGATTATCGGGTCCTTTGGACCCCTGGGGCAACCCTCGACCTACCTTAACCTACCAAAACCTACTTTTTTGTAGTTCCCTATAGATTCCATATTAAGGTCTATAATAAGAACCTACAAAAAAGTAGGGTTTGGTAGGTTAAGGTAAACCTTAACCCGAAGCCCGAATCCTGCAATTCAGGTGTGGCTGGGACCAAAAGGCGGGTATCTTCCTGAAATCTTAGTAGCTGAGTGGTTACACTGTACACTTTTTGGGATAATACTACCCACGATAAAACTAAAAGTGTACACTTTTGGGGGGCTTATGAACTCACCTACGAAGAAATTGGTCGTTGCAACAGCGCAGCGAGATCTTACAGGGTTGGTGTAGGGTTCATAACTGACCCTAAACCCCAAACCCCTAAACGCACTAGGTGTTTAGGGGTTTCAGGGCTTTGAGGTTTTGGGGGGTCGGGGGTTTAGGGATTGAGGCGTCCGGGGGGGCTCGGGCTTTGGGTTACGGCTTCAAGGTTTATGGCTTTCTGGGTTCAGCGGTTTGGGGGCTTTAGCGGCTGATGAATGGTTTTAGGGATTTCAGGGCTTTTGCGGTTTGTAGGGTTATTGGGGTTTAGGGATTCAGGGGGTTCAGGGGCTTAGGGTTTTGCGGTATAGGGGTTTAGAAGTCTCGGTAAAACCCTTATAAGGCCGGAGTTTGAAAAAGCTACTGTAGGAGCCAAAATAATTACGAATACTATTTTGTGGATTCCTCATTATTGTAGTTATAGTATAATGGGCCCCGAAGCCCCGGTTTTATTATTCAGGCCTCGATTTTATAGAACCCTACTATAGATCCCTTTATAGACCCCTTTAAGGGTCCCTTTAAATGAACCCTTAAGGCCCCTACGGTATGGAGGGCCAATGGTTCAATAAACTGGGCTTCTGGCCTTTTTGCGAAGACCTCCCTGGTGGGCAGTTGAGGCTCTGGGCAAAGTGCCCAGAGACTCCAATATTCCTGAGTTAGGGAATATACCTTAAATTCACATTAACGATCCTACTATAGTTTAAGGTATATTCCTTAATTTAGGGATATTGGAGTCTCTGGGTGCTAAGCCCAAAATGTCCAAAGTACCTTTATAGGGGAATGTAGCGCTTCTCTATGAGGAAGTACGACGTAATTACGATCGAAAATACTGTTAGGGGGTCGTTTGCGGATTCAACCACGGCGTGACACTTCGGGGCCAAGTACCCAAGAATCTCTGAACAACAGCAAAGACGACGACGATCACCACCGCAGCAGCAACAACAGCAGCACCACAACAAAACAACTGCATTAACAACAACTTAGTTAGCAACAACATTGACAACACCATCAGCACTAACATCAAACTCAATAACAGCAACGACATCATTCGTACTAACATTAACAACATCATTTACAGCACCAATAAACAACACAATTAGTAACAACATTGCCAACAAAATTACCAACACCCAACACCATTAGCAACAACATCATCAACAACAGCAGCAAAGCACCACCACCACCACCACCACCACCACCGCCACCACCACCACCACCACCACCACCACCACCACCACCACCACCACCACCACCACCACCACCACCACCACCACCACCACCACCACCACCACCACCACCACCACCACCACCACCACCACCACCACCACCACCACCACCACCACCACCACCACCACCACCACCACCACCACCACCACCACCACCACCACCACCACCACCACCACCACCACCACCACCACCACCACCACCACCACCCACCACCACCACCACCACCACCACCACCACCACCACCACCACCACCACCACCACCCCCCCCACCACCACCACCACCACCACCACCACCACCACCACCACCACCACCACCACCACCACCACCACCACCACCACCACCACCACCACCACCACCACCACCACCACCGCCACCCACACCACCACCAGCCACACCACCACCACCAGCCACACCACCACCACCAGCCACACCACCA
>CAJNDT010003001.1:294471-599659 GCA_905221615.1 Symbiodinium sp. CCMP2592 | reverse complement strand
CCACCACCACCACCACCACCACCACCACCACCACCACCACCACCACCACCACCACCACCACCACCACCACACCACCACCCACACCACCACCACCACCACCACCACCACCACCACCACCACCACCACCACCACCACCACCACCACCCACCACCACCACCACCACCACCACCACCACCACCACCACCACCACCACCACCACCACCACCACCACCACCACCACCACCACCACCACCACCACCACCACCATTTCCACCAACACCACCACCACTTCCACCACCCCCACCACCATTTCCACCACCCCCACCACCATTTTCACCACTCCCACCACCATTTCCACCACCACCACCACCACCACCACCACCACCACCAGCACCACCACTAGCACCACCAGCACCACCACCACCGCCACCAGCACCAGCACCAGCACCCACCACCACCACCACCACCACCACCACCACCTACACCACCACACCACCACCACCACCACCACCACCACCACCACCACCACCACCACCACCACCACCACCACCACCACCACCACCACCACCACCACCACACCACCACCACCACCACCACCACCACCGACAACATCAGCAGCAACAGCAGCAACGGCGACAGCAACAGCAACAGCAACAGCAGGAACAACAACAACAACAACAATCACACACAAGACCTGCTTAAAACACCAAGCAAGAACCCTGATGTATAGCAAAGATACCGAAAACTCCTGTACACAAGGGGATAAGGCAACCCCCAAACCCCCAACCCGACAAGCAAATCAGAAAGCCTACTATAGGGGCCTTAATAATTACCTATACCATTTTGGGGGCTCCTTATTATAATTATAGTATAGTGGGCCCTAACAGCCCTAACACCCTATTCTAGATTCTAGTTATTAGGGCCCCTCTATTATGGAACCCTACTATAGATCCCTTTATAGACCCCTTTAAGGATCCCTTGAAAGGAAGCCATATTACGGACCAGGTCTACGAGGAGATCAAAAGGCGAGTCCACGACTACATCGTAGGCCCCGAGGTCGGCTACAAGGCGAGCAGCCCGGGCCCGAGCAGCTTCTTGGTGTGTTTAGGGTTTGGGGTGTAGGGATTATAGGGTTTGGGATTTAGGGATGAGGGTTTAGGGTTTAGGGTTGAGGGTAGGGTTTAGGGCCGTTTAGGGTTTTGGGGTTTTGGGTTTAGCGTTTTCAGTTTGGGTAGGAGCTTATAAGCCCAAGCACTAGCAGCTTTTCGGGTGTAAATTTCCCAAGCTGTTGGGGCGAGTTACTGCTTCAGAGGGCATAAGATTTTTCCTTCGGTCTGTTTGATAGCATCCTTGAGTTAGTGCAGGGGTGTGGTTCGAGGGTACAAGGGATTCTTGGGAGACTTGTGCAACCGTACAGACTACTAGGGTTTAGGGTTAATAGGGCTAGGGAAAGTTCCAGATTACCAGGTTTTATGACCCAACTCCCTGAAGGATCCCACAATCCAAACAAACAATCCAAACAAACACAACAAAATTAAACCGTGCCCTACGAAGGGGTCCTTTTAGGATTTCTGAAAGGGTTACTTTCAAGGTTCCTGTACAGGGCTGTGTAGGGTTTTGAGTCTACGCTTCGAGCACAGGATGTGCCGAGCCTCCATGGCCTTATGAGGTCTGAAGGAGTTGTCTAGGGGTTTATAGTTTCGGAGGTGTTATGCAGATTTAGGGGCTACCTAAACCCTCCCCAGAGTAAGCCCATTACCTATAAAAGGCTATTGTGCTACATGCCTGTTAGGGTCCAGGTATATACGACCCTAAACCTGCAAGCCTTCAGCCCTAGCTCCGTATAGACAGAAGATCCCCACCCCTTGTTCAACTTTCATATAGGGGTCTTTACATAATTACCTAGACTATTTTGGGGGATATATTTATAGTAAATTTTGTCCTCAAAGCCCTAGTCTCAGTATTCAGGTCCCTAGTGTAGGTTCTGTCGTGACCATGCCTTAGACATATGCAGTTGTCTCCGTGTGGAAGTTCTTGAACCGGACTGCGTTGTACTGGAGTGCTGTGGATTCCGAGGCGTCCAGTACGTGCCGCTCAGCGGATTCTCAGGCGGCAGTGGGGAAAGGGTTGAGGGTTCATAACGAGAAGTTTGGCTTATGATTGGGTACAGAGGTATTTACTTATTAACCAAACATTACCCTAAGGCCCAATAGTAGGTCCTTTTTGGGGTTCATATATAGAATCCTATGAGGTAGTCCCAAAAAGGAACTACCTTGGGGCCCATGGTTAAAGTATTAAAACATCATCTTGAGACTCCTGAAGCTGAAAAAAACTGCTTAAACCCAAAGCTCCCCAGCCGAAATCCTGGGCCCTGACCCTGTGGACCTTCGGTGTTCACACCTGCTAGTGAGCACTGGCAGTGTACTATAGTGGCCTTAATCCTGAAGAATTTCCTATATTATTTTGGGGGGTCCTGATAAGTAGTATAATATATAAAGTGCCCCGAAGCCCCATTCGAATCATTAAGGCCCCGTTAGTAAGCACCCCTCTTGGTAGGGTGGCGCCTCGGCTCCGGTTCCTGTTTCTCTCCGAGGCTTCATACTGCTGATGGAAAAAATCCTGCATGACCCTAAGGACTCTAAGCTATGGGAATTATTGTATAACCCTTGTAATGGGTAATGCAGGATTTTGTCCATCAACAGTAATGAAACTTGTCAGTCTTCTGTTGATTGTGAACTGATAGCGGCCCCCCTGATGATTTCAGTAACGAACTGACAGCATGGCGAAACCCTAGACCCCTAATTAGCCCCTACAAGCCCTAAGTCCTAGCCACCCAACCCCCATACACAAATCCTGAATGATTCGGCCTTGACTCAAGTGTCCGATCCACACATGCAGGATAGTGCGCTGCGTGTTGTAGGCTGAGCTGTGTCTATGTTTTAGCAGCTGTGGATTAGCTTCGGTCCTACCAGGTTCGCGCTTCGGCAAGATGTTGGAAGTTTGGAAGCTTTCCGGAGAAGTGCTGACAACCATACCTGCAGAAGATTTGGAGGACCTCTGCGACATCAAGGGCTTGAAGCAGCACTTGAGTCACTCGCATGGCCTGGTGCCAAGATTTAGACAGAGGCTCCTCCTCGACGGCGAGATACTGGAGGAGACGGCAACGTTACATTCACCCATGCACTTGGATCTCGTGCTGTTGCCGTTTGCTGAAGCTTCCCAATGGCAGGTCAGCCAGCTAGCAGCCGCAGCCGAGCGAGGCTTTAGCCAAAAGGTTGAGGCCATGCTGCAGCTTCCTCTAGATCCAGACTTGCTTGACGTAAGCGGCTGCACACCTCTGATGCGGGCATCCAAGGGAGGTCACATCCAAACCGTCCGCTTGCTGTTAGAAGCAGGTGCCAGCAAGCGTATGACAGACGCCTTGCACATGGCATCGACTTCAGGTCACCTCGAAACCGTCCGCTTGCTGCTGGATGCATGTGCCAATGGGGACGTGGTATGGACTTTGACGATGGCAGCCGATTACGGTCACCTCGAAATCGTGCGCTTGCTGCTAGAAGCAGGTGCCAATGCGGATGTGTTTGGTTTCGACGGCCGCACATCTTTGATGAGGGCATCCGATGCAGGGCATCTCGAAATCGTTCGCTTGCTGCTAGAAGCAGGAGCCAAGAAGGATCCAGCAGGAATCGACGGCCGCAGAGCTTTGCACAGGGCATCCATTGGAGGTCATGGCGAAATCGTCCGCTTGCTGCTGGAAGCAGGTGCCCATAAGGATCTGAGAGACATGGATGGCCGGACCGCCTTGGTTTGGGCATCCAGCAAAGGACACATCGAAATTGTTCGCTCGCTGTTGGAGGCAGGGGCCAACAAGGATGTGGCAGACAACAGCGGTCAAACAGCGCTGATGTTCGCATCCGAAGCAGGTCGTCTCGATATCGTCCGCTCGCTGCTGGAAGCAGGTGCGCACGCTAATGTGGCAGACAACAGAGGGCGCACAGCTTTGCACAGGGCTGTTGTTTCTGGTAATGTCGAGATGATTCGCTTGCTTCAGTGGGCCGGTGCCAGGCAAGAAGCCTCTCGAAGATTTGTTAGATGTTTTGTGCTGGTGCCGATGCTGGTGCCGGCACGTAGGATCTGGTAGGTAGGCATCGACTTTTAATGATGGCATCCAGTGCAGGGAATTTCGAGGTCGTGGGATAGCCACGCTACCGCTCATAGCCTTCCGTGCTCGAAAGGTGAGACTTTGCTGTTTCGAGTGTGGGCATTAGGGCTTCAGCGTTTAGGGTTTAGAGTGCCCGGTTTGCTTTGGCAGACTCCAAGCAAGTTTTGGAGGCATGGTGGTTCCTGGTCCAGGAATTTCGAGTTCCGGGCTTCGTGTAGACCTAATCCTTTAGAGGCGTGATTGCGGAACGGGCAAGCACCGAGACCCTCAACCCAAAACACCATCCTAAACCCGAAGCCCACATGCGAACCTCCTCAAAACCCTGGACATTCTGAAGCCTTACCTTTGGTTATAGTAGGGAATGGAAGAATGGTAGTAATAGTACCCCATTCCTCCATTCCCTACTAACCAAAGGTAAGAAGCGCGATCTCCAATCCGAAAGCTCCATCGCCTGGACCATACGGTCCTAGTAAAGCTGCGCTCAAGTTCTGCACCTTGCCGAAACCAACAGGTTCTGGCCTTAATAAAGAAGCCGAGATGATTATCATCAGTATTCTTAGGCTCCTTATTATCATGATACTATAAAGATGCCCACAACCTGGTAAGACACAATTCTCAAAATACACCACTCGAATCCCTGAACCTTGTTGTCTAAACTCTGCGTAAGCCATGTGCATCCCTACAAGACGAGAACTCTTCGATTTAAGAGCGATAAGACTGAATCCCAAACGGTTTAAAAAAAACCCTAAACCCCAAGCCCTAAAACCCCAAACCTTGCAATCCCAAACCCCAAAACCCTAAACCCAGAACCGCCCCCCCCCCCCCCCCCCCCCAAAAAAAAAAAAAAAAAAAAAAAACTGCCAGGTGAGAACATGCTCGAGCGAAAGGAACCCAAGCTCTCCTGGTGGACCGGCCCCACTTTGATCCAGGCCAGGTTTAGGGGTTTAGGGTTTAAGGGTTTAGGGTTTAGGGGTTTAGGGTTTAGGGGTTTAGGGTTTAAGGGTTTAGGGTTTAGGGGTTTAGGGGTTTAGGGGTTTAGGGTTTAGGGGTTTAGGGTTTAGGGGTTTAGGGTTTAGGGGTTTAGGGTTCAGGGGTTTAGGGTTCAGGGGTTTTGGGGTTTAGGGTTCAGGGGTTTAGGGTTCAGGGGTTTTGGGGTTTAGGGTTTAGGGGTTTAGGGTTTAGGGGTTTAGGGTTTAGGGGTTTAGGGTTTGGGGGAGTTGACACAGAATTGTTCTTTTTCATGGTTCCCCCAAAAGAACAAACAGACCGGCTAGTAGACCTTCTGAAATAATTCCTACTAGGGGATATAGGTAGAGGGCTCTGTTTATTATTTCTAAAAGGACAAGGGTTTAGGGGCTTATATGGGTGGTTGCCAAAATTAGGGTCCCTTTTTGGGTCCTTATTATAGTACGGCACCTATTATTTAGGGTACACAAAAAGGGACCATAGTTTTGACAACCGCCCATATAGATATAGGGGCTTAGGGTTTAGTGTTCGGTGAGGTTGGGACTTGGGTGCAGGTGTCTGTGGTCTAGGGACAAAGACTCGTCGACATATCCCCTATGTGTTGATTAACCCAAGTACTTAAAACATCTTACACCCCAGACCCCCAATTATATACTAAACTTTGAGGCAGTACTTTGGTTTTTTAGCTCCCTGCACTTGGATAGTGTCCCGCACATAAGCCCCCATAAAAAAAAAGTTATAGACTCGTATACTTGTTAACGCCACCCTAGTCGTGCATCAGCTTCCGGGTTGACGTCTAGGATGCCCAGTAGTACCCTTATTCCCTTCTTGTAGTCCTAGGGTTCCTTATAAAAGTTTCCCAATACCAAAAAGAGATCCTTTTTATTCCTACGCTACTGGGCATCCTAGAAGTGGGGTAGCAGGTCCTTGACTGCTGAGGTTCATCTTGCGAAGGAAAGCAGGGAGAGCTACATATGAGCCTCTAGATATCTATCTTTTGGGTTCAGTGACAGACACTTCAGGCAGCATCAAGATTTTTTCGGCCAGGGTCCCGGTTTTCTGTGGTATATCTTGTACAATGGTATAGACGGCAAAGATTACCTGGCCTACGCCTCTCGCAACATGGCGGCAATGTGGGCCGCGTCTGCCTCTGCCGGCTCCCAATTCGCGGCTGCAGTGTCGGCACCTCCACGTTCATCGCGACCTCTGCCACGCGGCGACCTCCTGTTCAGGGATTACTGGTTTGGGTTTAGCCTAAACGAATTTGTCGTACTTGAACTTAGCATCCAACACACCTGAGTCTAATATGCCTCGCTAGGCCCTTAGTCGGCCAAAAGGTTAGGACTTAAAAGACTCGGACATCGTCGGGTTTAGGGGTTAGGCTTTAGGTATATTCCTCAAGCTTGCCCCATGGTGACGAGATGTGGCGAGTCCGTGGAGTTTGGTGGTTTCGGGGTTTTCAGGTTTTCTTGAAGCCATACTGCAGGCTTCTGTCGCTGGTTTTCAGTTCTGGCGCGCCTGGTTTGGGGAAATCGCGAGCTATGAGTGACGACAGGTCTTTGCTGACATGTTTTGCCAGGTTTTGTTTGCACTTTGATTTGATGCTACTGTATGAGACTATGGTATACTTGACCCCCAAAGAGCTGTTGTAATGACCAGGCCGCGATATCGATATGTACATCTAAATAAATAAATATATATATATATGCACATAAAACCAAGTGAGGATCTCTAGACGTACTGCACCTTATTCAGGGAACCATATGGTAAAGATCCTCCTTTTCGGTGTGCACCTTTTGGGCCTTGCTGCGCCTAGCATTCGGACCAGCATAGGCTTAGGGGTTACTTGGAAGGGCAGGGGACTTAGTAAGTCGTTTATAAGTAGGGTTACAATTGGGGTAACTCCATTTAGGGTACTTATAACTCTACTTATAACCTACTTGCTAAGTCCCCTGCCCCTCCTTAAGTAGGCTTAGTAGCCGAGTGGATACTCTTTACACTTTCTTGGGATAATACTACCCACTATAAAACTGAAAGTCTACACTTTTGGGGGGCTTATGAACTCAGCAACTAAGTAGGGTTTAGGGGTTTAGGGTCTAGGGGTTGATACTACCACTGCGTGATGATGCCTATGCCTCAACCCGAACAGGAACTGAAGATATCAATCCCTAAACCCTAAACCCGAAACCCTAAATCCCGCATTCTCAAGCGATCGGTGTGCCTCGCACACTCTTCTGGATAAGCTTCATGCCACACATTCACATAAAGCAAAGCCCGCGGCGCCTGCACCGACATCCAGTCAGCCGATGTTGGCTTGTCGTTTCAGGGGTCACACGAACCCACTTGTTTGCAGGGTCTTGGCATTCTTTATGATAGAAACACTGATGGACCCTGCATGAAAATAGGTTTTTCGTAGGTTGCAAGGTAGCGTACCTGGGCTTCTCGGGGTTTGGTACAGTCCTTTACATAGGGCCCGGATTGTGCAAAACCCCTCAATTGGTAAATGTACTCGTACCGTACATGACGCATCCAGAGCTTTATGTGAGGATACGGTCTGATGTTCCTCTCTCTTATAAATCCCTTGAACAGACCCTAAGGGTCCAAGTACTCATTGTTATAGGACTTCAGGTCATTTTGGGGTGCCAGAAGTATTTAATAAACAAGGACCACTTGGACCCGTAGGGAAACTACATTCCTCATTTCTTGGGCTGTCGGAGTCTCTGGCAAGCTAAGGCAGCCTACGCCCACCCCCGCACCCCGGGGTGCCTACGCCGTGAGCTTGGTGTCAGCCGTGATCTCCCTGGGCGCTTGCGCCTTGGGCCATGGAGGGTTCTATACTTGGAGGGTTTAGGGTTTAGGGGTTGAGATCGACCTATAGTCTCCGTTGTAGTTCCTTTTTTAGTCGGCTGGTTAATCCCCTCAAGTTGGGAGGGGACTTCAGACCCCGGTCTGCAGACCAAATAGGCCGAAGGTCTGAAGTGGGTCTGGGACCAATCCAGACCCCCGGCAGGGTCAATCCAGACCCCCCAAAAAAACGCAGTAACTTTGCATACAAAACATGCAGAAGAAATGACACACCGCCCGACATCGCGTGGCGGCGGGGGGTGGGGGGGGGTTGCAGAATAGCATTGCTTGACGGGCCTGGCCAAGTCCTCGTCAGCAACCGGGTGGCAGATCGGGGGCGATGTGGAGATCTGTTCCATCCAGAAACTTCAAACGCAACGACCCCAAACCCAGAAACCCTGAGGCCAGAAACCCCAAACCCATAAATCCTAAACCCGGCAACCCAAGACCAGAAACCGGAACCCCAGAATCCTAAACCCAGCAACCCCAAACCCGGAAAACCCTCAAACCAGAAACCGTGGAGCCAAGAAACCCAAACCCAGAAATCCTAAACCCAGACGCCCCGAAACAAGAAACCCTGAAGCCCGAGAACCCCAAGCCCAGAACCCGAACCCAGAAACCCCAAAACAAGAAACTGTGAAGCCAAGAACCCCCAACCCAGAAAACCCCAAACCCAGCAACCCCAAACCCAGAAACCCTGAAGCCAGAAACCCCAAACCCCGAAACCCCAAAACCAGAAACCGTGAAACCCAGAATCCTAAACCCAGCAACCCCAAAGTTCAGGGACACTAAACCCTGAAGCCAGAAACCACAAACCCAGAAACCTCAAACCAAGAAGCCTGAAGCCAGACAACCCCCACCCAGAAACTGCGCACCAACAAAGCTCGACGAGATATCGGCCACAGTCATGGACGGCGGGAACGGGTCGCCCGGCCACCAAACCGGTCCCAAGGGGGTCTGCGAAGCTGGGGCGGGGGCAGGGGGGGGAACGGGTCGCGGCCCTTCTCGGCACGCTGTAGCGCCTGCGGTTAACGTCGTAAACTCTTTTGACTCACCCAAGTCCCAACAGTAGAAAAGAGCGAGGGGGGGAACGGGTCGCGTTCCGGCTGTTGCTGTTTCTACTGCTACACCTGCGGCTGCGGCTATGCGAGCTGCACGGCTACGGCTACGGCAGCGGCAACTGTGACTACTCCTTCTGCTACGCCGACGGCAACTGCTACTACTGCTGTTACGGCCACTGTTACCGCTGCTGCGCTAATGCTACTGCTAGTGCTACCCAGAGGCGCTACAAAACCCAGAAACATCCAGAAACGTTAAGCCCACATGCCTTGTACCCAGAACCCTTGAACCCAGAAACCCTAAACCGCTGAAGCCAGAAAACCAGAAACATCCAGAAACCTTGAATAGAAACTCTAAGCCCAGAAGCCTTGTATTAAACCCAGAAACACCAAACCCTGGACCCAGAAATTCGAAGCCCAGAAGCCCTATATAAACAGAAACATCAACCCAGAAGCCCGAAAAAACCCTGAAACCAGAAACCCTCCCCAGAGATTGTGGCTCGAAATGAACTTGGCACCCACACTTCAGGAGTACCATGCCTGATGGTGCACGTGCCCGACAGTCAGACGACCTATACGGGGGAAGCCAAAGAACGTTCAAGAAGCGCATCTTTCATTTCTTGTGCCTGACAGCATGCGGAGCACATAGGGGGATGTCAGTAAATGAAGTTTACCTTTTTCGCCCCCCCCTCCACAAGAAACATGGTGGATACCAAGGTGTCCTGGCCTGAGCACGGCACCGGTAACCCAAGCAGACGGTTCTTTTGGAGAAGAGTGTCTGTGGCCTTATTTTAGCAAAAGAACGGCGTCCAAACGCCTGCGGAAACCCTCCTACCCGACGTCTCCATTAGGGGATGGGGCGAACGGGTTGGCGGGTTTTCAATGCTGTTGTTTCCGGAAGCTGCTATTCCGCAAGCATCGCCAAGAAGATCCCCAGGATGCCCCCAACCCACCCCAAACTCAAAATATCATGCGTCAAGACAGACAATTTGAGACAGCCGGAACAGAAACTCATCAGTGCCACTGACTTCCCGCATCGAGCCCGAAACCGGCACAAACAGTATGTGTATCCAGGGGTTGGAGATCTCTTGGGGTCTGAACTGTGTTTTGGCCGCGGGGTCTGGATTGCTCCAGCGTTTTGAATCACAGCACTCGGGCCTCTGCTATCCAGACCCAGCGAAAAGGTCTGGATTGACCGGTGCCGAGGCAGACCCCCCCAGACTTGACCCTATGCTGGTTATATGGTTAGGATGCTATACTATAAATTGGGTTAACCAAGAGGGAACTACAACGGAGACTATATACAGGTATACTTGGGAGCGCATTCTAAGGGCACATGAGAGTTCCTAGTGGCTTCTATAGTTCCCGATACTGGTTCTCAAAGCAATATCACTGTCTAAATTCTAAAGGGCTCCCGAGAGTCATTTTAAAGGTTTGTACAATCGTTTGAGAGTTCCGGATCTGGGTTCCAGATTGATTCATAGATTGGGGTCCACGGTTTAGGGGTTTAGGGTTTAGGGGTTTAGGGTTTAGGGTTTACGGTTCATAGATTGGGGTCTAGCGGCTTAGACTTTAAGTCAGACTTCGCAAACAAATAGGATATTGCAGCTTAAGGTAGACATGGAAGCTTTGTGTGAGGAAAGGCCCTCGTATACCGAACATTGCCCACCTCGGGGCTCCTACGGAATCTTGCAAAATTCACTAGTGCCTCATTCTGACTGCCAAGGCACCGACATTACATCCAGGAGGACCCCTCAGCCTTCCCCTGAACCCTAAGCCAAAAAACCCTAAACCCTGACCCCCAAACCCTAAAAGGAACCCTAATCCCTAAACCCGAAAAGGAACCCTAATCCTTAAACCCTAAAAAGGCCCTTATCCCCTTTTAAGGGCTCAGGTCCTTTATAAGCCCTTTTAGACCAGCCTTTTTGTTCCCAGGTTACTCTTAGGTCTAGCAGGATATGGTCTTTGGGCTCAAAAACCTTTCAAAGACCCTGTATCATACCCTAGATATCAACCATTAAGGACCATCCGGGCTCTATTAAAGGGTACTTGGGGGGTGCTGGTGGGCTCAAAAACCCTTCGAAAACGGTGTCCTTGGAGGTTTTTGTAAACCCTAAACCCCCCCAAACCTGTAGGATGCTGCAAACTGTCGCCCCCCTGGAAAAAGTAGCTTTTTTTTTTTAACAAACAAGGACCCAGAGTAAGCCCTTATTCCCTTTTTTAGGGTTCTGGTTCCCTATCAAGCCCCTTTAAACCAAAAAGGGCACCCTTCTGATTCCTAGGTTACTCTTGGGTCTAGAATCTTAAACCCTAACTCCTAAACCCTGAACCCTATATACTGAACCCTAAACCCTAAACCCTAAACCCTAAACCCTGAACCCTGAACCCTAAACCCTAAACCCTAAACCCTAAACAAAAAACTTAAACTTTTGGTCTGAAAGCCACAAGGCCCGAAAGCCTCGGCTCTACATCCCACGAAGCCTGGCGTCCCCCACCGCCTCTACTTAAAGGATCCATGGGGGACTTAGTAACTGGGGTTCCTTAAAGGGCTCCTTTAGAGGGATCTATTAGGGTTCTATAAGGGGTGTTTTCGGGTCTACTTAAAGAATCATGGGGCTTAGTATCTGGGGTTATAGATAAGGTAGCTATATACTTATGACCACTTATAAGCCCACTGAAGGTACTTATAACCTGACTTACTAAGTCCCATGATCCGTAGATCGGGGTCTAAGGGGTGCAGAGATTTCCTGTTTAGGCGCAGAGCTGAGCTTGGGGACTCTAAACCTAAACCCTAAACCCTAAATCCCTAAGCCCCTAAACCCTTGTTTCAACTCTACGAAGCTTTCTTTGCTGCTTGGATGACCAAAGATGAGCAGCCTAGTTGTGGGCGCCTCCCGCGAGCGGTCGGCAAGGACTCCCACCGCAACTCTGCCTGGATTTCATGTGGGCGTTTCCGAAAATTAGGGGTCCTTTAAATTAAAGGGATCCTTTAGGGTTCCTTTAAAGGGATCTATAAGGTTTCTATAAGGGGTTTAGGGTTTAGAGTTTCCGAAAATTAGGGGTACCTTACTTTGGGGTCCTTATAGTAAGGATCCTATATTACTATATTAGGGTCCCCCCTGTTTTCGGAAACTCCCATGTAAGCAAGCGTCCCAAAGGCGAGAGAAGTCGAGGGGTTCGAGTGCAGGGTAGGAGCCCGAAGGCTCCATGTAGCCATATGGTTTAGGGGTTTAGGGTTTAGGGATTTATGGTTTAGGGGTTTAGGGTTTAGGGATTTATGGTTTAGGGGTTTAGGGTGTAGGGTTTAGGGTAGAAGGACCCCAAGGCTCCATGTGGCCATATAGCATACACTTAGGCCTTAAAGTACCTATATAGTAGCCCCTTTAAGGCCTAAGTATATACTATATGGGTACATGGAACCTTAGGGGAGAAGAGGAGGGCTAGCTTTGTCTCGTTCTTCTTGTCTGTGCACTTGTCATATTTACGCTGATGCCTGCAGTTATCAGATCAGCGGCGAGGTCATCATCATGTCCAGGCAAGCATGAACAACAGCCATGATTCCAAGGGTAAAAGGAGGGACCCTTAATAAGGACCCCCTAGGTATATACCCTTAATATAGATATTATATGCCCATTATACAGCCCGATTACAGGGTAGGGGTCCCCATTAAGGGTCCCTCCTTTTCCCCTTTGAATGATCACGCCACGCCTACAAAGATCAAGCCCTAAGGGTCCTTACACTTATAATTATACAGCACAGATATATGTTGGCCTTCAGGTACCTACAAGGACCAAGGTGCATGCTACATAGGTACTTGTGCGCTTACAGCAATCATAAACGCTTTAAGCATGCCCATCCCACACATCAAGAAACGGCCCCCAATTCAATAACTTCAACACCAAGCCCCAAATCCCAAACCCTAAACCCTTATAGAAGCTTACTGGAACCTGCAAAGAAAGCGCTGACGATCAGAAGCCGTATAGGAACCCTGAAAAAAAGGACAGACTTCCAAGGAAACCCTTCAAGAAGCTTTCAACTTACCTTTGGATAGTAGGGAATGGAAGAATGGTAGTAATGGTACTTGTAATTGTACCCCATTCCTCCATTCCCTACTAACCAAAGGTAAGTCAAAGGCACGCTTCGCTCAGGTCAGTCGCCAGGTTTTGGTCCCACAGCTAAAAGACTGGCGCAAGCCCTTCAAACCCCGGATCAAGCCGGAACGACCAGACCACAAGAGGTGCTTGGCTGCAGGGTTTAGGGTGTAGGATGCTTCACTCAGTTTTTGTTCCGTTTTCGGGGCGGGTGCTGTTTAAAAGCTGTCACAAGAGGTGGCTACGGCAAGGCTACCACAGTGTTTTGGAATTTAGACAGATAGCAAGATGTGCCCTGAGACTCCAAAACCCTTTACATTAGTTACTTAGAGGATAATTACAGCCCTTAAAACTATAAGCTAGATCCTTATTGTAATTCATGTGTGTTCCTCATTTAATGGATTTCGCATCTCTGGGTGGTGCGGACGGGAACTTGGCTTCAGGTTTTCAGCGTGCAATCAGTTTAATGTTACCCTAAACCTCTAGGTTCCTAAGCAATACCCTTTTGCCCTTTTTACTGTAGGGTTTCCAATTTACTTAGAATAGTAGGAAAAAGGGTATCCATTTATAAAGGGGCTACTCAGGAACGTTTGCAAAGGTTCAGAGTTTCAGTCTCTCTGGGATGTGTGTAATGCTCCTCGGGTTTACAGGGTCTGAGGGCTTGGGGTCTTGGAGCTCGGGGGGGTTAGAGTTTTATTTCCTACTTAGAGGATCATGGGACTTAGTAAGTTATAGGTCCCCTAAGTGGGGTCGTCCTGATTATAACCTACTTATAACCTTACTTACTAAGTCCCATGAGCCTGCAAGTATGGTTCTAGTGGGGACTAAGGCTGAGGTTGATAAAGCCTTAGGGATCGAGTTTAGAGATGATCTAGGCGCGTCTGCGTTTTTTTTTCAGACTAAAGACCCTCTAAGTTAATGTAGGAACCTGATTAGAAAACCTTGGGCCTTTATTAGGGTTCCTTATATGAATCCGTAGATCCCCTAACTTGGGGCTCTGTACTACTAAGGCTACTTTACCAGGCTGTTCAGTGGTACACTTTTTTACTTTCAGGTTTCTGGGTTCCTATTATAAAATAAAATTTGATACTTTTCCCAGTGGGTTACTGAACAGGCTATTTATAGGAACCCCCCATTAAGGGATCTACTTTTTTGGATCCTCCCAGGGGTCCGGGTCGGGCAGGTTCCCTGACGATGAGCCGATGAAATCCAGACCTCAGTTCGCAAAGTTCGCGCTCATGGCAAAGGCCCTCGTACTTAAAAGAATCATCGGACTTAGTAGCTGAGGTTATAAGGTAACTATACTTAACTACTTATAACCCCAATTAAGGTACTTATATCCTGACTTATTAAGTCCCATGAACCTCCAAGTATATTGAAAAGAACTACTGTAAGGGTCTTAATAATTAGAATAGGGTTCCTTTAAAGGGTTCCTTAAAGGGGTCTACAAGGGATCTATAGTAGGGTTCCATGATACAGGGGCCTGAATAATTCGAATAGGGTTGTCGGGGCTCCCCATTATAGTTTCTAGTATACTATACACCTATTGTTACTCTATTCTACTTATTCAGGCCCCTACATTACCTGTGGTACTGAAGGGTTTGTTGGGTTGTATAAAGGCTTCATAGGCTTCATAGAGCGTTTACAGGGTGTTTTTGTTGGAGGCCTTACCCCAACCCGCCCAAAGCAGGTAAAATAATGGGTCGGGGTTTAGGGTTTAGGGTGTTGCGGTCCAGGTAGTACGTAGGATTTTTGCGAATTGGGGTTTGGGGGATATGAAGGCTTCAGGCATAGGATCTCGGGTGTGGCAGATCCCGGTGCAGCGTTGAGGTTTAGGGTTTAGGATTTAAGCAAGGGAGCCTAGGTTTCGAGTTTACTAGGACCCTCCTCATACCATCAAACAGGGGTATGTAGCCGGGAATTACAGGCACTTAAGGCCTGTTACTTAAGGGCAGATGGAGGCCCAGAGTTTTATGCACGAGTTTGGGTCAAAGGTTTGGTTGGATCTCTGTTTGAGGGGCTTTGGTGTTGATCTTTCCAAGGTTTAGGTGTTTGGAGGTTACAGGGCTTAGGATTAATGTCTGAAGGCGTAGGCTTGTAGGGGCTTGTATAGGGAGTGGGACTATGTAGGGGGTCGCCCCCGGTAGTTATAGGTCCCGAACCCCAAGCCCTCGAGACCACTCACGAAAAGAGTCACAAGCCCCCCTGCGGTAGAGGTTGAGGGTTCAGGTACAGAGACCAGGAATCTTAGAAGTCCGTGGTATAGGGCTTATAGGGTTTAGGGTTTAATCAAGGCTTAGGGTTTAGAGCTTAACTCGCGTTTAGGGTTTAGAACTGAGTTAGGGTGTTTCAAGCCAGGAGCTGTGCTGGGTGACCAGCAAGCAGCTTGAGGACGCCAGGCGCGAGATCGTGCGCGCAACGAGTCGCACTGCCAAGGATTGGCCCGAGCTGGTTTGCTTTATCGGGTTTGGGGTTTAGGATTTAGGGTTTAGGGTCTGGGGTTTAGGATTTGGGGTTTAAGGTTTATAGGGTTTGGGGTTTAGGGTTTGGGGTTTGGGGTTTAGGATGTGAAGGGTTGGAAAGTTTCGGGCATGGGGTTCAGGGTTTGGTATTCGGGTTTTGGTGGCTTAGCTTCTGGATTTTGGGGTTGGGATGGGTTAGGGGTGCTGGGCTTTGGGCATATCTATCCAAGGGTAAGAGGAGGGACCCTTACTAAGGACCCCTAGGTATATACCCTTAATATAGCCATTATATACCCATTATATGGCCCATTATAGGGTAGGGGTCCCCATTAAGGGTCCATCCCTTTCCCCTTTGAACCTAGCTAGCTTCGTATTTATTGATCGATCGACTGATGCCATCAGGCGGCAGGGGAAGGCAAAGTGCTTGAACGGAGGCAAACACTTTTCATGATGGTAGGGAATGCTTCCTTAAAGGGATCTATAGGGCTCCTTAAAGGGATCTATAGGGGTTCCTTATAATGGGATCTATAGGGGTAGTCTTACCTTTGGTTAGCCCGAGAAGAAGAAAATTGGTAGTCTTTGTTGACAATCACGAGCCAGCATTCCCAAAGCCCGAACTCTTGTACATCGGCAGTGGCGTTGCTCGTTGGTTCAATTCAGTTCACTTCCTGCCGAAGCCTAGACCCTTCACCATTACACCCCTAGACCCTTTCAAGCTGCGTTCCCGTGTCAGATTCCCTCCAGCCGCAGACTGTTCCAAGCTAGAACCCCTTCAGCCTGTAGCTTTGGCCTTGGCGTATGATGAAGGTTCAGGTCCAGGTTTACGTACTTCCTAACCCCATTCCGTGAGCCCTAGAAGACCCTACCCCACCTGGTTCGGGCCACGTGCCTGCCCTTTCCAGGTTTACCTTCGCGTTTATCCGCACAATGCTATCACGCAGAGGACTGGAGGGTTTAGTTGCGGGTCGAGGATACAGTTTCAAACCCCGGACCTGAAGCGTTTCCTCGCGGTCCATGTAACAATGTAGCTATAAGTTCTATGTTTTTGTTTGCCTTCAAGGCTTTCTTGTATGTGTTTGTGTCCAAGATCACTAAATATTATACAGGTACCTTGTTTTGGGTGCTGGCGGGTGGTTCCCGGAAGGGCTCCTGAAAGGGCTTCCCCTAAAAATGGGCCTGCGCGGGTTCCAAGTTAAAAATTTCCCATAGGGTCGCATGGTAGAATGTAGGGTTTCTACATAATAGGAAACCCTAAACCCTAAACCCTAAACCCTAATGATTTTTGGAAGTCAATCCCCTTAACAGTACCCCTCTAGATCCCCGAAAGGAATCCTTAAAGGGAGGATCCCGTAATGTATCCCCCTTGACAGTACCTAGGACCCTTTCGGCTTAGGGTTTGGGGGTTCTGGGCGGCTTTGAGAGCGTAGTGGCCTTCAGCTTACGTTGGGGCTTGGAGGGATTGGGGCCTAGTGTGCCTAGAGACTCCAATATCCCTTAATTAAGGAATATACCTTAAATCATATAAGGGATCCTACCATCATTTAAGGAATATTCCTTAATTAAGGGATATTGGAGTCTCTGGGTGGTCATGAGTTCGTACTTGGTTTTCATGAACCGAGGCTTCATTGGGCAATCCCAGGGCACTCACAAAGGGCTACCCGGAGTAGACTCAAGATCTGCAACCTCTGCGTCGTTCAGTGTCATGTACCTGGCCAGGTTCTGAAAGCGGAAGTTTCATGCAAGCAAGATAGCATCATCGCGATCGCAGGTGCCATGTACCTGCATTATAAAGGCCCCTGTAATATCATCCAGAACGCTGCTTTTAGCCTTCAGGGTGCTCGGGTTCAGGGTTTAAGTTTTAGGGTGTAGGGGTTTCGGGTTCCTTCCTGTTCATTTCAATGTAGTTACGGCAAAGGCAGCCGCTGGCCTAGACCCTGGAGGTTGGACCCTTCATTCTTTAGTCGCAAGGAATGCAGCAAACCAAGATCCTACGGCGAAGTGGGTGGCAGAGGATCCTTAGGGGTACTTGGAAATAGACTTTCAATTGCTGGTTATTATAGTCCCTAAGAAACAGCTAAAATATGATTTTTGCTAGGGTTCTAAGTTCAGTATAGAATCCCTCACAGAACACACTTCCCTATACCTTGAAGGTGCCTGGAGCGAGGAGTGTTGGGGTTCCCAGAGACTCCAATATCGCTTAATTAAGGAATATATATATATATATATATATATATGTAGATATATATATATATATATATATATACACCTTAAGTTATAGTAGGATTCTTAATAGGATTTAAGGTATATTCCCTAATTCAGGAATATTGGAGTCTCCGGGGGTGGTGAGCGGGTCGATTTGATGCCGATGGCCTTGCCAGGATCGCGGATAGCCGCACAGGTGCCAGCAAGGGCAGGTTCGAGTATTGGGTTGCAGCACTGCCACTTGGTTGAACATGGAGCGCCAGCTTTTGACATCTAGTTTACGAGTCTGCAACCCTAAACCCAGCATCTCTGGTGGCATCTCACCAATACAAATTAGGCTACGCGCTTGATAGTAGCTCGGCTAGTAGCTCAAGTGCAAGTGAATCTTCGTTCCCTCTCGGACTTGCCCAGGAACACAAACTACGGGAAAGAAGCGTTAGGTGCATGTGCTGGTGGGTTTATGGCCTTAGGCTTTGTTCTGGTCTTCGGGCCTGGGGTTCCTTTAAAGGGTAGCTTAAAGGGTTCCTTTAAAGGTTCCTCATGGTTCCTTTTAATTTAAAAGGAGGCACGGTTTTGGGGATAACGGCCCAAGTTAGTTCGTGCGCTCCAATCCGGAAGCCCTCGGCGCGCAACAGTGCTTGGGGGCCCAGTTCACAGGTCTTACCCCATGGGTCCAAGTATCTAACAATCATATACTCTCCAAAATCCTACGTAACCTACATAACTACTATCCTAAAACCGAGTACCTAATGATTGGGTTTTTTTGGACCCTTGGGGTTAACTCTCTCAACTTATCGGCAGAGAGTGCGCCCACGCAGCCCTGGCCATGTACCCATAACGATCAACCTGAACTATATAGTGTTTCAGGGTTTAGGTAATTTGGCCGCTAGTGAAAAAGCCATAAGGAAACCTGGAGTGGTTATCTTCGAGCTGGACGTGGAGTCCGAGGAGACTCATGCCTTAAGTCAACACCACACCTCTAAATCGTGATCGTGGTGTTGGGGAGATGTGACAGGTGCCTTCATGGGGTAAATATGCCAGTGACTTAGCATGTTAAAGCTTTGATGTGACAGATTGCTCAGACTTAACTAGGGCTTTCTTGCAGCCTACAACCCAGAGACTCCAAAAAACTCTTAATGAAGGAATGTACCTCGAACAATAGGCGGATCCTTGTTGTATGAACTATAGGGGGAGTCGATTTTATGATGATGTATAGGGGCTCTTCAGATCATTATAACTTATTATGACTGATTTTTTAAGTTTGGGAGTCTCAGGCTGTGCGTTCTGTAGCCACTTAGCCTTTGGGGCCTTTGCTCCGAGCAACCCTCCCAACAGTTCCGAGCTGGGGTAGCAACCTTAGCGTGCTGAAGCAAGAGACGGGTCTGGCCGGCAAGGTCGTCCTTGCAGTAGGGTTTATAGGGTTTAGGATGGTTTAGGTTCAGAGATGTGGGAGTTTCCGAAAATAGGGGACCCTAACATAGTACCCTAGATAGTAGGATCTTTGCTAGAAGGATCCCAAAATAAGGTAACCCTGATTTTCGGAAACTCCCACTTACTGATTTCGGAGAGATCGCGATCAAACACTTGCCCCATCTCTTGGGTTTGTCTAAGCTGCCGCAAGCACCTTAAACCCTGAACGTCACCTCCGCCTTAACCTTTCCAACAACGGGCATCACGTCCTTAGAGAAGTTCCAGGCCGGTAATAGAAGCCTAAATGTCGCTGAAATTATGCCTTGGAATTATTTAGATAGTGACAGCAGAATGGAGCCCAAAACCGTGTTCCAATCATTAAAGCCCCTACATCAATTCATGGCCCCTTAGAGCCATGAAGCGCAAGCCTTCAAAGCCAAAGCAATAGATATCGAACCCTCGAACAAAAAGGAGTAACCTCGTGAGGAAGTATGCGTGTGGATGGATGGATGGATGGATGGATGGATGGATGGATGGATGGTGGCATGTACATACAGGTACATGCAGATATATCAGAAATTATATATACATATATACCCATGCAGACATACATGCATGCACACATATATATATATATATATATATATATAGAGAGAGAGAGAGAGAGAGAGATGCGCCAGTACACTTGTAATATTCCTTTGTTTCAGTTACAGCTTTTGTCTTCTCTCATGAACATATCCATGTCCGTGTAGACACACACACAGACACATGTACACATGTATACATATGTGTGTGTATATATATATACATATATATATATATATATATATGTTATAGTTATATACATTTTATATGTACACAGACGATCTAACTTACTACTTTCTTTTCGCCTTTTGAGGAAGCAGAGAAAGAGCCAGGAGCTGGCGAGGCGGGCGCTGAAGGCCGGCAGCCGGAAGCTGCCCTTCAAGGTCTCCTTCAAGTTCCGGGTGGCTGGGCCAGGGTTTGGGGATTAGGGTTTAGGGTTTAGGGTTTGTTCCGGGCATCTGGGCAAAAAGAGGGGTTATAGGCCCTTTATAGACCCCTTATCGATCCCTTTAAGGGAACCCCTTCAATTTTCGAGTGGCTGGGCCAAAAAAGGGGCTTAGAGTTTAGATGAGTTTAGGGTTTAGGGGTTTAGGGTTTGGGGTTTAGGGGTTTAGGGTTTAGGGGTTTAGGTGTTTAGGGCTTAGGGTTTCTTCAAGGTCTCCTTCAAGTTCCGGGTGGCTGGGCGAAAAGGGGCTCCGATAGAGTTTAGGGTTTTAGGGTCTAGGGTTTTAGGGTTCTCCTTCAAGTTCCGGGTGCCTTGAGGGCCTAGAGTTTAGGGTTCACAGTTTAGGAGTTAGTGTCTTTCAAGTTCCGGGTAGCTGGGCAAAAAAGGGGCTCTTTCACACTTTGGGGTCTAGGGTTCTGGGTGATTAGGAGAGTAGGGTTCAGGGTTGAAAGTGAACCCCAGAAAGTTGGAAAATGAACGGAGGAGGATTAGTGTTGGGATTCCCTATACAGTACCCTCAGGGCATAAGGGTAATGATGTTCCAACTTTCTGGCTTCTACTTTGGGTTGCGAGTTTCGAGCAGCTCCACTTTAGGGCTTCAAAAATCTGCTCTTGATGCCTATTCTGTGGGGTGTGAGACTGCGAATGCAATAATCCTTTCCCTCCACCTTCCGCCCCTTACACACAAACACACAACCCCAGTCAAGTCAGTAAGGCCCTATCCTGAAGGACCAAATGACTCTTAAAAGTAGGGGCCCTATACCCATACACTATGAATCTCTATATGGTATATGAGTATGGTATATGAACCTTAAACCCTTTTAGGGTTCATGTCGTCCTTAAGGATAGTAGCCGCCTCAAAGACGCTGAGGAAGAAGGGCCGGCCATGTTCGAGCTCACTGCGTGAAGCTGCGCACCGACATGCACATGTGCTCTTTCTACTCTAAATCCAGAGGCAGGCTTTAGGGCTTAATTTGGGGTTTAGGGTTTAGAGCCTCAACCTCTAGCCAGGATCAGCTGTAGAGACCCTCATGGCGTTTCTGTTCGTGTCTCGAGGTCCCAAAGCTAAAGATGCGGCGTGATGCAAAAAGCAGTGGCGAAAAGAGACTCTGCATGTGTTTAGGGTTTGGTCCAGCGGGTGTGCCCTTAATCCTAATGTTAATGCTTATAAATCCCGAAACCTTAAACCTTTCAGTAGAGATGAGCTCCCCGTGAGGAGTAGACGGAGCTGAGACCCTTCCCGAAACCCTAACTCCTAAACAACTTCATAGGGACGGACTGTACTTCCTTAAATAGGCCTTGGAAAGTCCATCTATCGGTATTAAGGTCCCCTAACCCCCCTAAGGGTCCTTATGACAACTCTTGTCGCAAATTCGAAACCCGCAACCCCCAAACCCTAAAATCATTGAGAATCAAAGTTTGTTGAAACTTTTAGCCTTAACCTCAGCAAATATTATCAGCCTCGCTTTCAGCCCTCTCGACAAAGAACCGCAAGCCCTAACTGTACGAAAGGCCGTTAGGTTTTAGGGTTTAGGGCTCACAGGCCGGAAGTTCCTTGGCTGCAGGCGCTGGATCAGTTGCCTCCACCGCCTCGTCCGCCAACCACAGCACCCACCAGGCGCACCGTGTTTCAGGGGTTTCTGTTTAGGGTTGGAGGGTTTAGGGTTTAAGGGTTAAGGGATTAAGGTTTAGGGTTTGGCTAGTAGGGAATGGAGGAATGGGGTGCAATTATAACTACTATTACTAGCATTCTTCCATTCCTTATTAACCAAAGGTAAGTGTCTTGCCGAGAGGACCTTAAACCGTGATCTGGGACACAACAAGGAAGCCAAGCGAAACCGCCACAGACACACGACAACACTATAAAATCTAAACACATATCCAGAAAGTACCGAACAAATGATGTTGCAGCTGCGCATGGGTTTTCCCAAACAAAAAAGAGGTTCTGTCTGTCGGGACATGTAGGCACGTGCTGGGCATGCTCCAGGGTGTACAGTCTGCCTTGCAGGAATTCAGGAATGCTGGAGCTTAGGATTTAACGATGTCCCTCTTGGTGGCTCTTAGACGGAATTGCCTGTTGAGACGTCGTGTGTCCCCCCCGTAGTTGTCCAATCTTTTCTCTGCGGATGGTTCCAGAATTGGGCGTGCCTTCTATAGATAGGGTGTAGAATGACATGCCCCCTCTCAATATCCACGCAGTTTAGTTTAAACTTCACAGCCGGTATACTGTATCCTTGTACCCAGAAACCATTCCAGCCGAAACCCATGGGATTCCAGTTCCGTGCCGAAGAAGGAAAGGCAGTGTTGATACCTAATAGGCCCTTAAGTCCTACAATAGGGACCCAGAGACTCCAATATGCCTTAATTAAGGAATATTCCTTAAATTATGGTCGGATCCCTTATATGATTTAAGGTATATTCCTTAATTAAGGGATATTGGAGTCTCTGGGGAGTCCTAAACCCCAAACCCCTAAACCCTAAACCGTTGCTCCACGGTCCGGATCATTTCTCGGTTTGCTGTCCTCTGGCTGCAGGGAAACTCTGTGAGGCTCTGAAGCCACATTTTCCTAGTAGTGGAGTAGGTAACCTTTAACCTTTTATTTTTGGGGTTAGTATAGTCCCTATATAATCCCTATATAACCAAAAATTGTTAATCTTTAGTTCCCCATGAGACCCGACTAGTCGGTTTTGAGAACCTTCAGCACACTGAACCGGCAGCTCCAAGACCAAGCCCTGGACCCTGAGCTTCCCAGAGACTCCAATATCCCTTAATTAAGGAATATACCTTAAATCATATAAGGGGTCCTACCAGAATTTAAGGAATATTCCTTACTTAAGGCATATTGGAGTTATTGGAGTCTCTGGGTTGGGAACCAACCTTGGCCCCAAACGCTTTGACACTAAACCTGAGCACCAAACTCCAAAACCGTAACCTCCTGAAGCCTGGCCATCTGACTCAAAGGGGAAAAGGAGGGACCCTTAATAGGGACCCCTACCCCACAATGGGCTATATACTGGGTATATAATGGCTATATTATGGGTATATACCCAGGGGTCCTTATTAGGGGTCCCTCCTTTTTCTCTTTGACTGACGGCTTTCCGGGTTTAGGTTGTGAGTGGCTTGTTTAGGCTAATTGGGATATCTTTCCGAGAACTATATACGGTTCTATAGAGCTTCTGAAAGGCAGTAGTTCCCCATGGCTCCACTTACTAAGAAGATCTGAACACTTCCTTTCGCATTTCTTCAAGAATCTGTGCCCTCCTCAAGCCCCCTTCGAGAATTCTGAGCTCTCCCTTCCTCAAGCGTGCCATACCTGGGCCCCAAAAGTATGTAGAATAATAGCCCTTTATAGGTTTTGGGCCATTATTTTATATACTTTTGGGGGTCTAGGTAAAGACTCTTCTGCCCTGGCCCTTGAAGTAGTTGAGGGCAGGGCCAAGCGAAGAGCGGTAGCCCGATGGGTCCATGTGCACGTATACTGTACCTGTATAGGCTAGGGACTACTTGAAGGCCAAAGAGTATACTTAAGTAGGCCTTACAGAGCCCCTTTAAGGTCTCAATAATTATATACTCTATAGATACATGGAGCCTTCGGGCTGCTTAGCTGAGCCGCTGAAGTCTTGCAGATCTGCGCGCGTAGGCCACCCAAAACCCTAAACCCACCTGAGCCCAAGAGCAGGCTCTGTGTCTCAGACGTCTACAGATCTGGGGCGATCCTTGGATCACATTTTTCCTTCAAAATCGGTGTAGGGCTTAGGGTTTAGGGTTCTAGGGTTAGGGTTTCGGGTTTAGAGGTGTTGTTTAGGGCTCTGAGTGGGTTTGGCTTCTGAGGCTTGTTTCATGGCGTTTTCGAGACAAGGCTAGTTAAACCCTTGTGTAGACATTCACAAGGCCGGAAGCCCCTTAACCCTAAACCCCGCTGCTTTAAGTTGCAGTCCCGGGTGCGGAGTGTGCTATTTAGATTAATACTACATGTAGAGTCTAGCGTTCAGGATACAACCTGGCACCCCTAAACCCTAAACCCTAGTGACACAGGGTGGGCTTCACCGCCCTTCCAGACGGATTGGGTACAGTTCACGACGTCCCCACAACGACAACATTTAAATCCACAGCGCCTACAAATTGAACCCGAACCTCCGTGGGTCCATGCCTCCAAAACCATAGCAATCCCAGAGGCTCCAGATATACTACCATTATGGAACTATAAGCCCTCAAAACCACAACAGGAGATGGTCTTTTGGGCCTTCATTGCACAATGGAAGAACACGTGGACCGCGCTTCTACAGTCGCCCAGGGCTCTAGGATAGTGCCTGTAGTCTCCATTGTAGTTCCTTTTTGGGGATACCTTATAGGATCCTAATTATATATTTGGTTAAACCAAACTACAATGGAGACCATAGGTGTTTCCCAAGGTCCCAATCCCAAAGGGTCCAATGTACTGTTATGGGGGATACTTCCCTAAGTCATAAATATAAGTTCCTAATATGGAAACCCTACATTCGACTATATCGGTACATAGGACCCTTTGGGAATTTTTACAAAGATCACGACCAGCACTTTCTGGTAAACGTGTGTGAAAGAGGGCCTTGAGCATGCAGCCTCATGGTCGGAAACCTCGCGCCCCTGGTTACACTGCTTACTTAAAGGATCATGGGACTTAGTAACTGGGGTTATAAGTAAGGTAACTATACTTATAACAAACACTTATAAGCCCACTTACGGTACGTTTAACCTGACTTACTAAGTCCCCTGATCCTCCAAGTACATCCCAAAACCTACGCCCGGCTTGCTTAGACGAAAAGGCTGCACTCTCAAACCTGGGAGTTGATATACAGGGTTTAGGGTTTAGGGTTTAGGGTTTAGGAAACCTTGAAGCCTTCATCAGAGGCCCGGCATCCCTTGAAGTATTACACTTTGGGTATCGATTTAGGGGTTTAGGGTTTCGGGGTAGGGTTTGGGGGATTTGGGATACTTGTTCATATCCCATTTTTATTGTTTGATTGTAGAGCACGGGTCATAAATAGTTTTGGGGACTGCTGAAATCGACCTAGTAAGGGTTGTTATCAGGTTTTCCAGAAGTGGTTCCCATGGCGATGCCACACAACATTTACCGTGGTTACTACAGGCACTCTGAGTGCAAGATCAGAAGGCCGAACCCCCATATGGGAGTTTCCGAAAATGGGGGACCCTAGTATAGTACCCTGAATAGTAGGATCCTTCTCATAAGTACCCCAAAATAAGATACCCCCTAATTTCGGAAACTCCCCTAGGAGCCCTAAGCCCTCGGCCGATGACATCATTAACCCTGTGTCCGAACCCGCACCCTCCCAGGCACTACTGGAGGGCTTGCTGGGGTCCTAGGGCTCACCCTCTAATGTGCTTTGCCCGAAGACCGTAAACAAATAAGCTCTGAACCCTAATTGCCTCAAAAGTTCGACTCCACTTCCATACTTCCCTGCGAGTTCGTAGTGGTGCAGCGAAGTCAAACCCTAAACCTGCGAGCTCAGGAACACCAGCGTGTCCGGCAAGGTCGTGTCTGGAACGATCAACGTCGGACAGAAGGCGAGATCGCAAGACATACGTATTCTGCTAGTCGATTCTGGCTTGGGCCACTTTCGACAGCATGCCCTACGCTTACTTCCAGATGATGATGATGATGATGCTGCTGACGACGACGAGTATGATGTTGATTCTGCTGCTACTACGACGACGACAGCAACAACAACAACTACTACTACTACTACTACTACTACTACTACTACTACTACTACTACTACTACTACTACTACTACTACTACTGCTGCTGCTGCTGCTGCTACGACGACGACTACTACGTTACCACGACGACTATAGTATTATTAGTACTACCACCACCACTACTACCACTACCACTACTACTACGACGACGACAACTGATATCGCTACTACTGCTATTACGACGACGGTTACGATGAGGACGAATACTGCTGCTGCTGCTGCTGCTGCTGCTGCTGCTGCTGCTGCTGCAGCTGCTATTACTACTACTACTACTACTACTACTACTACTACTACTACTACTACTACTACTACTACTACTACGGCGGCGACCACAACTACAACAACTACCACGCCGACGACTACTACTTCTACTACTACAACGACAACCACAGCTACAACAACTACCCGACGACGACTACTACTGCTACTACGACGACTACTACGGCTGCTACTGCTGCTACTACTACAACTACCACTACGACGACGACCACGACTACTAGTTCCACTACGACGACGACGACGACGACGACTACTACTACTACTACGACTAAAACTACAGCTACTACCAGTAGTACTAGTAGTAGTAGGACTACTACCACTGCGGCTGCTACTACTGCCCCTGCTGCTACTGCTACTACTACTACTACTACTACTACTACGACTACGACTACGACTACGACTACGACTACTACTACGATGGCGCAGCAGCGGCTGCCGCTGCTGCTGATGATGCTGCGGCTACTGTTCCTACTGCCTCTACTCATGCTCCAGCTCCTGCTCATGCTCCTGTTCATCCGTCTGCTTCCGCTGCTACTGCTGCTACTGACTTTGTGCTTTCACTACTACTGCTGATGCCTCCCACCAGTCTTCTTCTGACGGCGGCGAAGCTGCTGCTGCCGCTGCTGAGCAAGCTCATTATGATACGGATGCTGTGGCGATGGCAGTGCTGGTGGTGCGGCTGCTGTTGCTGCAGCTGCTGATGATGATGACGATGGTGATGACGATAAGCAGAGATGCTGACAATCAGCACCGATGCCTTTCCGAAGTCTCTCACAAATCATTCACTCGAAGATGCTTTTCTCATTCGGATGTCATGGCTTCGGGCTTAGGCCCGGAACGGAAACAGCCCTAAGCCCTGCCAAGCCGAGAGCGTAAAAACGAAGCCTAAGGTAACTGCCAATAAATGCAAGTTTGCGGGTTCCTTGTTGTACTTGTAGTAGAATGTGTAATATACCCCAAATCCCTATTCTGACGATCAATGCCCCTACATAGCAACTCCAAAGTCCAGCCCGACGAGCCTGCAGGTTCTCCTTCAGCCCTCCAATGAGACGACGACAGTGCCGTTGGCACGTGTTTGCTTCATGCATATCACGTAAGACACAGCTTGGGCCCAACGCGATCTAGGGTTTTGACACCTTGCGATGTATTATGTGTGCATGCATGTATGCATATAGGTTTGCGTTTCAGGGTTTAGATGTATGTAACTGTGTGTATGGAGATAGTTAGGTCCATCTCTCAATCCATCGAACCAGCCGGCCATGCGTGCATGCGTACACACATATGCAAGCTCACATGTGTGTGTGTGTGTGTGTGTGTATATCTTGGGTATATATACTTATTTAGTTATACGTATTTTTATTATACTTATGTTTTTATTTATATGCAGTCTGCGCATGCACTTGCATATGCACGCGCGCGAGCACGTTCACATGCAACTACACGTGCACATGCACATGGAGGCCTACATGTATATGCACACATGCACCTACTCATACATACACTTATACATATGCAAGCCATTGGATTTTGAACGTTTCGGCCCCCAACACCTTACCGTTGAATCCCAACTGTTCGACAGCTTTAAACCCAAAGGCTCCATGTACCCATGTAGTAGATACTTAGGCCTTCAAGAAACCTATATAGGGACTGCTTTAAGGCCTAAGCCTAAGTATCTAGTATAAAGGTACATGGAGCCTTTGGGAAAGCAGCCAGGTGAAGAGCCTGCAGCTCCGAGACGCTCCAACGCGCCTGGCACTCAGCCAGAGCCGAGATGCTTCAAACTAGGGTTCTATAATAGGGTTCCTGAAAGGGATCTATAGGGGTTCTATAATGGGGATCATGGGACTTAATTTAGGGCAAGGGCTTCTGTCTATGAGGAAAGTTACAGCAGTTTTACAAGGGTGTTACAGTACCTGTCGTCTCCATTGTAGTGCAATTATTTGGTGTAACCAAATATATGTTAAGGATCCTATAAGGTAACCCCAAGAAGGAACTCCAATGGAGACTATAGGTATGGGTTCTACAAAGGGTCCCGAGAGGGTTCAAGATTCGGAAGAGAGGATTGCCAGACACACCTTGAGCACATAACCTTTATCCGTCAACCACGTGCTGCAAACCATGGAGCTCAAGCTGATGACCTTCAGCTACTCCATGACATTGACGTAGAGCTCCACAAGTGGTAGTACGCACAAACGTGTGTGTGTGTGTATGTATGTATGTATGTATGTATGTATGTATGTACTTTTGGATATGTACGGCATATATATATATACATACATACACATGTATGTATGTAGGTAGGTAAGCACATATGTTATACGTACGTGCTCATGTAAGTAAGTAATTACGTATGTATGCATGTATGTCTGTATGTCTGTTTAATATTATATTCATATATATATATAAGTATGTATGTAGTTGTATTTATATGTATATACATATGAATGCAGATGGATGGCCGGACGGACGGACCGACGGAGGGATATACAGAATGAGAGAGACAGATAGATAGGAATCTTGGTAGATTCGATGCGTAGCTGGCAAGCTTGGTAGGCAGGCCGATCGATATGCTGCCCACAGTGCTCGACAGTAGAGCCAACAAAGCCAACAGCACTGCTGGCAACGAGGACTTGCCAGGGCCGGCGACCACCTTGATGCAGCCGGAGCCTGACATGGGTATGGGGGGTATACCTAAACCCCAAACCCTAAACCGTTTTCGCGTGAACGGTTGAGGGTTTTGGTGCAGTATTAGGTCTTGCGGCAATACCCGGTACCCCTGGCACCATAGACCAAAGTCGGAACCCGGATCCATTATAGAAGAACTCTAGTAACAAAGAACAGGGGGTTCGTAAGCCAGGCTCCTAGATTAAACTGAAAGTTTACACGCGGGAAACTCTGGCCCGTTTCAGCCAAGCCCACAACGCATGTTCTCTACATGCTATAGAGGCATTCGTAAATAGAACACGGTTTGAGGGTATACTCTCGCACACCCCTATTCTAGAGACTATAAGCGAAGACTTTTTCGAATGATTGCGACTCCTATACTCAGCCCGAACATCCCGAAGCCACAGCCAAAGCCCCGCCGTCGAGACGATCCTCGTAAAGATTCGTCTCCAACGCACCCTAAGCCCTAAACCCAAACCCTAAACCCCCATGGGTCCAAGTATCTAACAATCATATACTCTCCAAAATCCTAACCTACATAACTACTATCCTAAAACCGAGTACCTAATGATTGGGTCCTTTGGACCCTTGGGGAACCCTTTAGGATTTGGAGTTTACAGCTTCTCTGGGTCGGCCTCTGGGCTTCTAGGCGGAACTCGCCCTCCAAACTGGTCAGGTGGTGGAGGGCCCTAAACCCTGAACTCTTAAACCCTAAACCCTAAACCGGTGCACCTTATTTGGGGTTTTCATAATAAGGATCCTACTATTCAAAGTACTCTATTAGGATCCCCCTTTTTTCGGAACTCCCAAATACTCAAAGACATACCCAAACCCTAGACGCTAAACCCTAAATCCCTGAAAGCCACCGGTGGCCTCCGAGGTTGCTTTGCCTGTGGAGCTGCAGTTCGCGTCCATCGGCGGAGTCATCAGCGACCCCAGGATCGGGTTTAAGTCGGTTTAGGGTTTGGGGTTTGGGTCTCGCGCCGCCCTCGAAGATGTCTGGGAAGTGCCTTGGAGGCCACACGCCCCCCTGTTGGTCACGTTGGACGGTTTTCGCCATGGTTTAGGGTCTAGGGTTTGGGGCTTAGGCTTTGTTTGGAGTTGAGGGCTTAGGGTTGAGGGTGATGATGATGATGATGATGATGACTCTTGTGTGTTTGTCTTGAACTTAGGGTTTGACTTTCGGGTTGGGATTTTGGTCTTCACTTAAGGCTAGACTTAACAATGAGTTCAGGGTCTGTGGTTTTGTGGTTCGGACCTTAAGCGGTCATCCGTGAAGGTTGAGGGTAAGGGATCATCATCGATACCCCCGGAGGCCGTCGCATCAAAGGCTTCTTGCCCGCGGGCAGTGTAAGTACTGGTGCGGCCCGGCCGTTTTCCCAAAGATTCCTAGAGGGTCCATATATACTACCATTATGGAATGAGGCCCCCAAATTAGCCATAATAGGGATGGTCTCTTGGGACCTAATTCCATAGTGGTAGTATACATGGACCCTCTGGGATTCTGGGGGGTTCTGATCTGGTTTAAGTGTTTAGATTTGACCGTTTGAGGTGAAATTGCCTCTCAACGCCTCAAATTCAGGTGTAACATGGCGGCAGCTCTGCTCGGCGGACTTGTTCGTGGCCTTTGGGACCATGAACTACGACTACGCCGGGAATACCACGTGCAGTGCCAACAAACATTATGAGGTTCTCGAGTGGAAAAAGAGCCTCGGATGAACATCTCGGAATTCTGACTGTTCTTTGCCGCGGCACGCGTGAAGCCCAGCACACTACTGGACGCCGCCAGACCCTGAAACCCAACACCCTGGAGTCTTTCCCAAAAGTTGTAAGTACCTGCCTATGGGTCCATTCCGCGACATACTCCATACTTGGCCATCAAGGGCTTCCTATGTGAGAGTTCCCGAAAATATGGGGAACCTAATATATAGCACCCTGAATAGCAGGATCCTGTTTATAAGGACCCCAAAATGAGGTACCCCTAGTTTTCGGAGACTCCTATGTGGGTACTTCGATGCCAAATATAGACTAAAGAGGCTGATGGACCTGAATGGACCCCTTGCAATTACAGGATCCCATAAAGAAACCTTTAAAGAGACCCTTCAAGGAGCCTTTATGGAAACCCTTACAGGAACCTTCAAAGGAGCCCTTTGAGGGAAGGCCAGATTTGTTTCGGAGCCTTAGTAGCAATACCACTCCATAGGGTTGCGTGGCATTATGAGTCTACCTCAATGTACCCAAGCCCCATCGTAGTACTAGTTCCTTACAGGGTTTACGATAACCGTACTATGATATACATTCCAGGATTTATTCGAATTATTCAGGCCTTTCAACTATAGAACCCTTATTGTGACCCTTATAGACAAGGGAGCCCTGCCCCAGTTATTCAGGCCTTTGTGTTACAGCCCCTGTCCCTTTACGTCGAAGGACCCCGGTGCCTGTCTCCGATACGCTTCAGGCACGGCCGCAGGTTTTTTTGGATTTGGGTTTAGAGCT
The DNA here is from genome assembly GCA_905221615.1 of Symbiodinium sp. CCMP2592. Taxonomy (NCBI): domain Eukaryota; class Dinophyceae; order Suessiales; family Symbiodiniaceae; genus Symbiodinium; species Symbiodinium sp. CCMP2592. The sequence continues at coordinate 568,258 of CAJNDT010003001.1, read as the reverse complement.
GATTTGGGGCATAGGACCATTATTCATTTTGTTAGGCTGTCCAGGGTCTAGGTTTCGCGTTTTATATAGATGTGTAGTAGGGTATTCTGTTTGCGTTACTAAGCGAACCCCACCTGCCCTAAGACGTGGGGTTTTCCCTGCCAAAACGCTCTGAAGTTGCTACAGCGCCAAAGCCAACACCCTAACCCCTTCGATGCCCGCAGTAGGCTTTGATCCCCCGCGTCCCTGCGAGTGCTGTGCGTCCCTAACACGTGGGTTCCCCTGCAGCGTCCTTGTGCTCAGCTTTGTTTTGCTCCGCGAGGAGCGAAGGTAGTTCGCATCAGCAGGCGGCAAGCACATGCAGCATTTTAGGACCTTTTAAGAGGGTACGCACATACAAGCAGCTCGGAGGCGGCACGCGTAGCATCCGTAGGCTGGTGCGTTTTTTTAGCGTACGACATGTCACTCATGACAAGCAGCGAGAAGGTGCAGATGTGCCGCCTGCTGCGGAAGCTATCCTGGCGGAATCTGCGCCAACAGTCCTTCGAAGGCGAGCAGGCCGAGCACAGCTCAGGGGACGAAGAGGTCCAGCTGGAGAAGTCCCTGACGCACCGCCAAGCTCCCAAGCTCCAGCGACACAAGAGGGAGTGCAGGCACCGTTCAGAACTTCAGAGGACCGGCCCTACGGTTGATGATATAAATCCTGCATCACCCATAATAAGGAATATGCCATAGTTCCCATAGTTTAGGGTCCTTAAGGTAATGCAGGATTTATATCATCAACAGTATAAGAATTAGCCGTCCCTCTCACCGAACGACCTGCTCTGGGCCATGCCGACGTGGCTCTGCATCTGAAACCACGAGTAAGCCATGCGTGCCCCGCACGTCCTGAGCCGCATTTGCAAGTGTTAGTTTAGGGTTTAGGGGTTTAGGGGTTTAGGGTTTAGGGGTTTAGGGTTTAGGGGTTTAGGGTTTAGGGTTCAGGGGTTTAGGGTTTTTAGGGTTTAGGGTTTAGGGTTTAGGGTTTTGGTTTGAGAAGCCCAGGTAGGCGCCGGACTTGGTGCAGCACATGAGTATACTTGTCGATAAGCCTGCGAAGAGGTGGTTGGAAGTATAGATTCCAATTCTAAGCAAAACTATGAACAATGTAGGGATCGAAACATGGGTGCAGGGAACAACTAGCCAGACAACAAGATTGTGTCGAAGATGAACAGTTGTCGGTGTTTCTTCGATTTGTGCATCGAAACCTCGGGCCTCGCTCCGAAATCGTATTTTTGCACGTTCTACTACTAGACAACAAATAGAGGAAACACATGGGAAACATGAGGAAAATCGGAACAAAGCATAGGGTTGTGACGAAAATATACTATGTTCGGTGTGTGTGTGTGTGCTTTTGTTCATCGGTTTTTGCTCTAAACCCTAATTTAAGGTTTCTGGGTTCCTGGATCTGGGCTGGAACGCTATAGGCGCGGGCGCCCAAAGATTTGGGGTTGTTAGCTAGATGGCTAGATCCCTTAAGGACGAAATGAACCCTAAAAGGGTTTAAGGTTCATATACTATTATAGGCATTCATAGTATATGGATATAGGGCCCCTGCTTTTAAGGGAAATTTGGTCCTTCAGGTCGGAACACCGTGGTCAATCTCCTTTGTTCGTACTACTTTTCCAAGGATTTGTATGAGGAAGACGTCGTAAGGCACAAAAAAATGCAGGTTCTTCAGGGTCCAGGTCAGGTTTTAAGTTTTTGGGGCTTGGGGTTTAGGGTTTCAGGCTTGACAATTGGCGCCGCCCGCGTTACAGGGGCTGTTCGTTAATGTCTTGGACTTCAATATGCCTCTTTTCGTCCCTCGTGGAATTAATTGCTACCGAAGTGAGATTGACATAATAAGTGCCTGTCCGCAAGAAAAGAGAGCAATACAAATGCGGAAATTGGCAAAACAAACTGACACAAACATAAGATGAACTTTCATCGACCGCTGTTCATCGCTCCAGCGACAGCAAAATGAGCCTCCCACACCACCAACACAAAGCCCTTCGTCCCTAATCCGAAGAAACCCTAAACCCAAAGCCTTGCGATAGGCACTAAAGACCCCAACACCAGAACCTAGATCCTAACTCCAAGCCCTACATATCTACACAGACAGATAGAATAAGCAGGTAGATGGATAGTTTCAACCCTAAGCCCTGTACCCAAACACTCTAGACCCCGTGGTGTCATGGAAGAAAACGCAAAGAAGCCTTGTGAAACCAACCAGGCCCATTTATTTGCTTAAAGAACCGTTTACACCCGATAGGAACCACGGCTTAGCAGGTCCAGCTTCTCGTCTTCGACACTGAAGTGCCTTTGATGAGAGGTGCCTCCCGCCATTGCGAGGGTCCTTCCTTTCCTCAAGCCCTAAACTCGTCCCCTGAATCCCAGACCCTACCTGGACCCAAAGAAGAACCTTCTTTTTTAGGGTTCCCTACTATAAATTCTTGATAGAAGTCCTTAAAAAGGTAGGTTACTTGGGGCTAAGGTAGACCCTAGACCATAAAGCCTAAACCCTAAACCCTAAACCCTAAACCCTAGATCCTAAAGCCTAAACCCTGCGCCCAAACCCAGGGTTGAGGACTTCAGGCTCAAATTCCTCAACCCCAAACCTAGGGTTTGGGGTTTAGGGTTTGGGGTTTGGGGTTTAGGGTTTAGGGTTTAGGGTTTTGGGGTTTAGGGTTTTCGGGTTTAGGGTTTAGGGTTTAGGGTTTTGGGGTTTTGGGGTTTAGGGTTTTGGGTTTTGGGTTTTGGCGTTTAGGGTTTAGGGCCTCAGGTTGAAACCCTGTAGCTGAAACTCAAATCTTAACCCTGCGCCCTGAGCCCTGGCGCTTGGGAGTTGAGTCCCATTATCAATACGGTTGATAAATCCTGCATCACCCATGATAGGGAATATATGGGAGATATGGTATATTTCTTATAATGGGTAATGCAGGATTTTATCATCAACCGTATCATGACTAGTTATCCATTAGCTATTGTTTCTTATCATTATACTATGCCATAATAATAACCACTACCATTATGTGCTTCTGTTATGCATTCTTTGGAGTCGTAGGATTCGTCGGGTGGAGGCTTTTGAGTTCATGGTGCTCAGAGCTTCGGGTTGAGCATCGCGCTAGGTTTTGGTCGCACATCCAAAGTTTGGAAGTACCAAAGTGAGGGTTTAGGGTTTAGGGGTTTGGGTTCAGGCATATTTTGCAAGTACCAGGTTCCGCCATGTGCCAGGCGGCTTTGGGCCAGGCTTCTCCGAGAGAGCTTCCGACAGCGTCTGGAAGAGGGAGTGACATGACGGTACAAGCTGTCAGGATAGTTACCTGTCCTTTGGCAATTTATTGGAACGGCCATCGAGGTGTATTTCGTGGCGGGTCTAAAGGACGAGCTGGACTTGAACAACCTGCCACAAAGACGGAAGCCCGCTGCCCCAAAGCGGACGCGGCTAAGAACAAACTGCGCAAGCATTCGTAGCGACAGCTTCTAAGAAAGCTGACACGCATGCAAGGGAGTGCAGCGACGAGGCACCAAACTCTATGCACTCGGTCACCAGATGGTGGCTTAAGCCCAAAGTCACTGTTTCTGATCCCCTATCAAGAAATGTCTATTCCTCGAACTTAGGGTCCTTTCTGGGGTCTTTGCAGAAGGGCGCCGCACCTTAATTTGGGGACCTGAAAAGGGACCCTTATCCAGAGAGCTACCCAAATCAACTGCCACAGGCTGCAAATTTCGGTAGTATACCAGTGAGACAGTTAACACCTTGAAGCCAAAAACCCTTAAACCCCTATAAATCCTTATAAACCACCAAACACCAAAAGACCTAAATGCGACACCCAACCACGCACTCCATCCTCCTCGTGTCCGACCCTCTCCGAAAACCTTTGACCCCCCAATCGTCAGTATACGATGTGTAGTATCGTATCGTCAAGAGAAAGTTAGCTTGAGTAGAGATAGGCTGCAACTCCGGCATAACCTTCGTAAAGGAATAGAATTCATGGTCTAATCATTGTATCCAAGAGTAAAAGGAGAGAACCTTAATAAGAACCCCTAGGTACATACCCTTAATATAGCTATTATATACCCAGTATATGGCCCATTATAGATTAGGGGTTCCCAATAAGGGTCCCTCCTTTTCCCCTTTGATTGTAATTTTCCAAGAATTGAACCCAAAGCCTCCAGCTCCACGAACTGCGGCATCGAGCAGTGGGTTTAGGATTCGAGGATAGGGCAGGCATGCGAGGGTGTGGGTGCTGTGGTTCAGGCATATAGACTTTAGGGTTTAGGACTCTATGATAGGGCGTTCGAGTCATGCTGTAGGTGTTTTGGTTTCGAGCTTAGGCTGATAGGGGCCCGCAGAATGCTTATAGAACTCCATAGACATGCCGTTTATCAATTGCCGAGCCGAGAAAAGTCACCTCCGTGCGCAGAAACCTGAGCAAAGCCAAATGCTACAGCACTAAAGTAAAAGCCAGAAAGTTGGAACATGATTATCCTAACCCCTTAATGGTAAATTATAGGGTATTCTACCCTGAAACCATATTCCAACTTTCTGGAGTTTCCTTTGAAGTCCCAGACTTAACCCGGTAACCCAAAGCGGACATGAATCCTCAGCTCTACAGATCAACCCAGACATATTTAGGATCCTACTATAATTTAAGGGATATTCCTTAATTAAGGGATTTTGGAAGGTCTGGGAACCGCAAACCCGAACCTGGGCCGAGACCCAAACAGGCGCGCAGCTCATGTGCTACCTGCACACCGAGACACTGACGGCGACGCCTCTCGTCTGGAGCTGTTGGGGTATTGACAGCGATTCAAACACCGGTGTGGAACCCTTATACGACCCTTGTGAAGACCCTTGTACAGCTTGAAAAGCTGTACAAACCCACAGGGTATGTATCAAAACCAAGCCCATTGTAAAGCCCTGCAACACCCGGGAAATCCAAGTAAAGTTTTGAAAGGGGCCCTTATAAAAGTACTAGCAAGATAGCCCCACAATACCCTTACAAAGCCCTTATCACTGAGCAACCCTGTTAAAGCCCTGAAAGAGGAGACGCTTACAAAGTGTACCTGCTTGAAGGCTCGTGCGGCTGGAGAAGCTCATCGTCAAGGGAGAAGCACAGGAACGAAGGCCGCAAATTGCCAGAGTCCGTTGCCTTATATCTCAATCGTAAACCCAGAACCCTAAAGCCTAAAGTAAACCTTATATTATATTATTTTATATTATATTATATTATATTATATTATATTATATTATATTATATATATACATATAGATATGTATGTGTATGTATGTATGTATGTGTATATATATATATATATATGTTAGGTGCTCACTATACTACTTGGTTTACACTTTATCTGGATCCTGTTTGTAAGAACAGCTATGGAAGTATATTTCGCTGTCCTGAGTTACACAAGGTCCGAGTAGACCGAGTCCGAGTAGCACGTTGTACTGTGCAATTCGAGTTTTGGAGCATGTGCAGCCCCATTAGTGCTGCACATGCGGTGCAGCCGTTCCAGTCTGACAGTTTGGATGACCCTGAACCACTAGGATGCCCAGTAGTACCCTTATTCCCTTTTTGTAGTCCTAGGTTCCTTATAAAGTTACCCAATACCAAAAAGAGAGGCCTTTTTATTCTTAGGATACTGGGTATCCTAGAAACCATAAACCGAGTTCCCGCCTGGTGATCGCGTCATTTCAGACCTGCCTCTCCCTTTCTCCTGCTCGTGAACAGTGTAAGGCAACACTACGAATTTAGCCTCAGAGCCCCACCTTGTTAATGCAACCGCCATGAGCCCCCGAGCATCGACGACGCGCAGCTTCCGGGCCTCAAACGCGAGACACTCCCCCGAACCGGTTTAGGATTTAGGGTTATTTCCGAAACTCTCCACACACACCCCAGCAAAAGCCTTAAGCCTCTTAGCCCCTAAACCGTCAGGCCGAAGTGTTTGGTCAAGGGCAACAATGCCATCGTCTGGCTGCAAGTTTCCCAGAAGGCCGGATCAGAATAGAATCCTTAAGAGTGGGGTTTATAGTTTATAGGGCTTGACGGTGAGGTCTCCATGCTGTCATGTAGTTGGGCAGATGGTGCAAGTTATGGGTTCTAGGACCCAGAGTAGGCCCTTGTTCCCTTGTTTAGGTTTTTAGGTTCCTTTGTAACCCCCGTTATAAGCCAAAAAGGGCACCTTTTTTATTCCTAGCTTACTCTTAGGTCTAGGGTTCGAGGGACCTCAGGAGCTGCTTCAACATTAAGACGCCACAGCTTGAGTTTAGATGATCTTAACCTCAACCTACCGGACTACCATGAGTTTATCGGTTCTCTAAAGAAAGTTGGCTACTAGTGCCTAAGGGTCCGAAGTACCTATACAGTAGAAGACAGGTTTCTATGGCAGGAACCACTCTTATGGTTTGGGGAGGCTTCAGCAGAAGGACATTGCGATCGGCCAGTGGCAAGCTTTGCATGCCAGTGTGGGGGTTCTGGGCCAGCAGCGGTCGGACGAGCGTAATGCCGCTCAGACGGCACGGTTGGGAAAAGGGGGAGAGGTCTACCTATAGTCTCCATTGTAGTTCCTTTTTTTGGGCTAACCCAATATCTAGATAGGATCCTATAAGGTAACCCCCAAAAGGAACTACAATGGAGACCATAGGTAGTTCTGGGTGGGGGGGGGTTCCAGCTCTCCATTCGATTCATTTGGCAGGATGAAACCCAGAGGGTCCATATATATTACTACTATGGAATTAGGTCCCAAAAGACCATCCCTATTATGGCTTTGGGGGCCTAATTCCATAATGGTAGTATATATGGACCCTCTAGGAAATTGGCGAGCTGAAGGTGAAGCTGGTTAGCATGGAGGCACGCTTGGCCGAGGATGCCATGGAGCTTGAGGCTGGGTCTTGAGCTACCTGAAGACTCCAATATCCCTTAATTAAGGAATATACCTTAAATCATATAAGAGACCCTACCATTAATTTAAGGAATATTCCTTAATTACGTGATATTGGAGTCTCTGGGTACAAAATTAAAAGATTTTCATAGAAAGCGGCGAGCAGAGCCATATATCTCGCATCTGTCAGATGCACCGACGCGTCGACGTCCTGAGCGCCCGGGGGTGGGAGTTTCCGAAAATAGGGGTACCAAATTTGGGGGTCCTTATAATAAGGGTCCTACTATTTTAGGGTACCATATTAGGGTCCCCTATTTTCGGAAAGCCCCGGGTAGAAGACCTGGAGAAGGACAAGGAGCTGCTCAAGAAAGCTTTGCAGGACAGTCCTTTGCTGCACTCGGCTAGCTTCATGCGCATGTTGCCAACACGGTACGTGTCTTCGGGTTGCGATGCCTACACCCCAAATCGCCAGAACCCCTAACAGTATGTGCCCATAAGCCCATCAACCCTTAACACCCATAAGACCATAATAAGCCCATAAAATCATGAACCCTTTTCTGACTTAACGGTTGTCTTCGGCTCGCTGGCTGTTGGAGTTCGTGCCAGAGCTTGGGGTATGGGTATAGAGTTGAAGATGTTGAGGGTGTATGTGCGTTTTCGGTTGTGAAATGATCGAAGACTCACAAGCCTTCCACCCTTACCCAACTAGCAAGAAGCCGAAACCTCGTCCCTTGGTGCTTTCCTACGCGGAGGTGAATACTATCCCAAACCCTCATGTAAGTGATTCAGGACTCTACATTGCAGCATCGAAGTATATATGCACATGTGCATAAATGTGTGTCAGCGTATGTATGTATGTAGGTAGGGATGTATGCATGTAGGTATATGTGCATGTTTAGGTGTAGGTGTTTGTGTGGCTGTATGTATATGTGTATGTAACACTTTTGTATATGTATATGTATATTCATACGTATGTGTATATGCATATGTCTGTGTGTATATGTATGTAGGTATGTATGTATGCAGGTACGCATGGATGTATGTAAGTGTGTAATGCACGCATGTATGTATGTACGTATGCATGTATGTGTATACGTACATGTATATGTATATGTATATGTACATGTATACTACATGTTTTACATATGTACATGCATACAACTGGATATGTATAAGATACGATATGATCTGGTGTGATATGACATGTGTATGACAAACTATGATGTGGTTTCGTAGACATGAACCCGTCGGGAAAGTTGGAAAAGCCCGTGCTAAATTTGAACTGATGCCGTGGCATCCCATGTAGTTCCCGATGGCGTCTTGAAACCCTTTGCGGTGTCCTGCCGCAATTGAAACATCTTCAGAGCCTCACTTTAAGCCTTTCATGACCTCGCAACAACAGGCACTAAACTTTCACTAAGCATTTAGCCCCAAGCCCTGAGCCCATCATCAGCCTGTGACGCCTTGACGCCCCCCGGTCTTAAATTACACCACTAAGCTCTAAAACCCACACCCCTAAACCCTAAACCCCACAACCCCCCAACTCTAAAACCCTAAAGCCCTAACCTTAAACTAAGGCCCTAAAGCCCCAAGCCTTCAACCCCAAAGCCCTAATTAAACCTTAAACCCATAAACCTTAATCCCCAAAGCCTTAATCCTTCAAGCCCTAAGCCTTAAACCCTAAAGCCCAAATCCTTAAAGCCCTAAACCCTAATCGTCAAGGTCTGCGTCGAACCGAAACCTCCAGCTCCTGCCGTTGCGACACCGCATGGGGCTCGGGCAACCATCTCATGCCTGTGGAACCTGGATATCTAGGTTTTTCCAGGGCCCTGTCAAGGCTTCTATAAGGGATTCTTAAAGGGCCTGTTCTATAAGGGATCTCTAGAGATCTAGGTTTGTTTGAAGCGTTCCTCAAAGGCTTCTATGAGGGATCTACTACAAGGGATCCTTAAGGTTAAAGCGGTTAGCCCAGAGACTCAAATATCCCTTAATTGAGAAATATTCCTTAAATTATGGTAGGATCCCTTATATGATTCTTGTTTTTTTTGGAGTCTCTGAGAGGGTTTAGGGAGGAGATCAAGGGTTGCAAAGGGTTCCTGAAAGGGTCCTATAAGAAATCCTTACGGTTAAAGGTTTCTATAAGAGATCCTTCAGGGGTTCTATAAGAGATCCTTAATTGGTTCTATAAGAAATCCTTACGGTTTAGGGGTTCTATAAAAGAGATCCTGAAGGGGTTCTAGAAGGGATCTTTTGGGGTTTAGGGTCTACTAGGCTCCCCAGTAGTACCCGTTTGCCCTCTGTCTTCCCGGGTTCCCCTACCGATTCAAATCTGACATGGGCAAAAGGTAGGGTCGTTAGAAGCGAAAGATGCAGAAATCCCCTTTTTAATGGGAGCACTCCTTCGCACCTGCCCTGGTTCCTGTCGTACTGCTGTTGGACAAAATCCTGCATTACCCGCTGTAAGGAATATACCATAATTCCCATGGTTTAGAGTCCTTAGGGTCCTGCAGGATTTTGTCCATCAACAGCAATACTAGGAATACTAGGGTGCCCAGCAATACCCTTATTCCCTTTTTGTAGTCCTAGGTTCCTTGTAAAATTACCCAATACCAAAAAGGGAGCTCTTTTTGTTCCTAGGTTGCTGGGCATCCTAGCCAATAATAGTCTCCATAATCCATTCCCTACTAAGAACCACTATAGATCCCTTATAGTAGCCTTTAAAGACCCTTTTGAAGGAACCCTGAAAACCCATCATTATCAGGTTTAGGTTCGTCCTTGAATGATTGTGCGGCTCGGAAGGCGGGCCCTTGATGGCGGTTTCAGCGTTTATGGGAGTTCAGGGTTTAGGGTTTGGGGGTCCTTATAGTCAGGATCCTACTATTTAAAGGTACTATAATTAGGGTCCCCTACTTTCGGAAACTCCTATATTCACGCCCCGATACTTACCACACATACGAGGCTCAGTCGATTTGTACTTCGAGACCGTGGTCGCACCGCATCGGCCCCAGTGCGAGCATGCTTACCCAAAGGGTCCAAAGTACCTCTATAGTAGAATGTAGGGTTTCTATATTTCGAATGTTTAGTAACAAAGACATGTATGGGCTACGACTGGAGGTGTTTCTACTAGTTGTTCTGACCTCTGCGTTGCGTAAGATATCATTCGAGGTCTGGCTTTTTTGTTGTGGCAGCAGCGTTGGCTTTCCAAGCTCGAGTTGCATCAACCACCGTCTTACCACTTCTATCCGCCGACCAGGCCTCTTGTAGGAGAGTTTACAGTTAGAGTAGGGTCTTGATGTAGCAAGGCAGCAGGCAAGGGCCGAGGGCTGCAATGGAATAGCGAGCAACCTCTCTTGCTTTGCGGCAGCAATCTGCTCTCCCAGCAGCCTGGTAAGCTCGGCCATTTGGCTGGCGTGCGACTGCCGGACCGGTGCCATGTGGTCGGTCACTCGACTCATCAAAGCCTTGTGCTGGGAACGCTGTTCTTGGCGGTCGGCAAGAGGCTCCTCCAAAAGCCTCTGGATCGTCACGATCACCTGCGGAAGCACCGGAAATTCCGCTGCTTCGCCTCCATTTGGGGGGTCGTGTTTGAGCTCAGGGTTAAGACTTTAATGCCTCCGAGCTTTTCCGGGGGCCCACGTCTACAGTCTCAAAACTGTGCTTGAGACAGAAGGCAACTTATCCGCAACCTGAGCCGAAGCTCACCAACTTCAGTGAAAAGGCTCTACGTATATACCTTATATCGCCAAAACCCTCAGCCCTATTTTGAACCCTAAATCAAGTATTTCGGCTATCCCGGCAGGGCGGAGGTTCGAGGTTGCGGCCTCGGATGTGCGCGGGCTGAAGCGTAGCATAACGACAGAACGCTGGACAAATACAGACTTAGTTCAACCTTAAGCTTAAAGGATCTAGAGTTTAGGGGCCTTGAACTACCATAACCTACTTTATTTTTACCCGGTGACAGGGGACCCTATTAAAAGTAGGTTTTGGTAGCCTGGTAGCCCAAGGAACGCAGAACAACAAGATGGACTCCAATGGACAAAGGAATCAGCCTGCATAGATGACAAGAAAGAAGAATGTCGTACATTTGGGCAGGTGTTGGTCCGCATGATGCCACGGAACCTCATGCCGAATTCATAATCTTTTATGTGGGATATCATTGCCCGATAATTGTTGGGGCCGTTAAGGCCCCTTTATCGAACATTGTACGAGTCCACAAGAACTAGAACCCTCAACAGCCGACAGGACCTAACTTTGCAAGTCTGACTCGGAGTTTCAATGACGAACAAAGTTGGACCCTAAATGCTCAAACGCTCCATCCAGCCTGTCCTTCAGCACTTACACCTCGAAACCCCTGGCCATCCGAAAAATGTTATCCCCACTAAACCCTATAATCGTTGAGCCCTACATTGAGTCCCTAAAACCCCAAACCCTAAAGCATAAACCCTAGAGATACCAAAAAAAAACTAACCCACAAAAATGAAATAAAAAACCCTAAACCCCCAAAATAAAGAAAGCGCTAAACCCTACACCTCGAAGTCCGAGAACTCGCCGGAGCTATCAAAAGCAGAGGTGGGAGCCGGCGTCGTCTTGGCCGTCCAGCAGCTTGGTTTGGACATAAACGAATGCACATATTTGTTGTTCAGACATACATATGAACATATGTATATATATATATACACACATACGTACATATACACATATATATATATATATATATATATATATACACATATATATATATATATATATATATATATGTATGTACATATGCACAAACATATGCTGATAATCGTTTATAGATAGACATAAATACATGTAATATACTGTATATGTATGTGTACATACTCGTGCCTAGATGCAGGTTTGCATATGCATGTATGCATGTCTGTGTAGGTAGGCAGACAGGCAGGTAGGTGGGTACATATATATATATATATATATATACGTATATATATATATATATACACATGCAAGTATGCATGCATGTATACACACACACATACACACAATGTTCCGTGCTTGTCCTTGTTCATCCATGTGTTTGTTCGATTCCGACTCGGCCATGTAAGAGTATGAGGGCTCTCCGTGGCTTTCAGAGATCCTCCATTTGGGTACATGAAAAGTAGAGAAGCTGAGTCTGAATGTAAAGCTAGAGCAAGGGTTTAGGGGTTTAGGGGTTTAGGGTTTAGGGGTTTAGGCTATTAGGGGTTTGGGGTTTTAGGGGTGTAGGGGTTTAGGGGTTTAGGGGTTTAGGGTTTAGGGGTTTGGGGGTTTAGGGGTTTGGGGGTTTAGGGTTTAGGGGTTTAGGGTTCCGCAGAGTCCTGGTAAACCCCAAACCATGTAAACTTAAACCTGAACTGCGACTCCTACCATTCGCAACACGCTCAGACCCTAACCCCAAAGGCCCCCCAAACCTGCCACTGTAATTACAACCCTGCATATGACCCTTATCCTGGAAGGCCAAATCCGAAGCGCATTTACACCTCAGCCCGTATGCAAAGGCATCCTTTCCCTAGAGGTTCCGTATATACTACCATTATGGAATTAGGCCCCCAAAGCCATAGTAGGGATGGTTTTTTGGGACCTAATTCAATACAAGGTATTATTTATGTGGCCCCTCTGGGTTCCCGATGTAAGTGCGGACCTCGGGGCGTGCAATGCAGGTGAGGACGGCACGGAAAGTGAGCGACGAGCCAACGCCGGCCCATTGGAGTTCTAGGTGTTTGTTACAGATTCCTACACGGTTTCAGCGAGGGCTATATGTAGCCAGGGCTATACAAGGGGCTTAAGTTTACCTGAGTCATACTAATGAAGCCTAAGCTGCAGGATACTTAGTGTTCAGGTAGAGTTTACTGGATTTAGGCTTCCAGGTTTGGGGTGCCCGGCTTTGTTCGGGGTCTGGGATTTTCCATTCGTTCGGCTTAAGGGATTTGCGAGACTTGGGACATTACGGGTTTAAGGTTTTACAGGTTTGGGTGCAAGTACGTAGAAAGCCTGCTCGTCTCATACCCTAAACCCTAAACCCTAAACCGTGTGATTCATGTTTTTAAGCTTCTCCTTGACAACCGACCTGAAATGAAACTTAAGCCTCCTACGCCCTTGACCCCAATGTAGACCGATTAACCCTAAACCCTAAACAGGCCTCTGACCTGCTTTACCCAAAGGCCCCAAAGTAGTTCCTTTTTGGGATTACCTTATAGGATTCTATATATGAACCCCAAAAAGGATTTACTTTGGGGCCTCTGACCTACTTTAGTTTCAAGCCGGTCATGCAGCTGCATGGTTGGCTTCGGTCGCTTGCTGACATGTGGCCTCCAGAACCACTGCGAAAAGGACAGCAGAACGGTCGCTCACGGTTCCGGGTCTACGGTGAGGCAGCTATCATTCGAGTACCGAAAGCCATATGTGCAGGGTATAAATTAAAAAGATACATATTGATATATATATATATATATGTAAATTGAGAGCGTGGTTTTGGTGCCCGAAAGTCTTTGAACTCTGGAGTCTGTGGAAACAGGCTGCAGGGTTCAATGTGGGCTCCAGCGGTTGGGGTGTCGGAGGTTGGGTTTTCGGGAAACAAGCGGTTCCCAAAGGGTCCTATGTACTGTTATGGGGGATACTCCGCTAAGTCATGATGGAAATTCCTAAGATAGAAACCCTACATTCTACTATATCGGTACATAGGACCCTTTGAGGCTGTAATGCTGCAGACTTTTCCTATTACATGGAGGTTCGAAAAAGGTGACTCCGAAAAGCCTGAAGCTCCCATAGTAGCTCACCCAAGTCATGGTAATATAGGAGCCTTATAATAACTGGAATACGGCTTGGGGGGGTGCAATATTGAACTACTATAACGACGAACACCAAAAAACATTAATTTTGGTAGTTATTTAGGCTTCTAAATTATGTGATTCCGAGCCCTCGAACTTTGCCAGGCATTGGACTTCTAAGATTCAGGCTTTCATGCTCGACCCATGCAAATGCCCAAAGGCCTATTTGCACCTGAAGGCCTTAAGTCCAAAACCCTAACCCGACAGTAGAAGCCAGAAAGTTGGCACATCACTAACCTCATGCCCTTGAAGTAGAGTAGAGGGAATCCCAGCACTAATCATCCTAAATCCATGTTCCAACTTTCTGGGGTTCACTTTAAACATTATTCCGACTCGAACCCTTCAGCCATACAGTGAACCTCATAAAGTTGGCAACCGGATTAAGGCCAATTGTGCTGGGATTCCCTACCTATTATATACTCTTAGGGATTGAGGCTATGGGGTTTCCATCTTTTCGGCTTCTACTGTAGATCAGGAGCCGAGATCCTGATCCGCCGACACCCGCGCAGGCCAACCAACTCCCCAGCCATCGGCAGCGGTCGGCTGGAGGTGGCTGGATGTTCCACACCTTAAGGACGAAATGAACCCTAAAAGGGTTTAAGGTTCATATACCATATAGGGACTCATAGTATATGGGTACAGGGCCCCTACTTTTAAGGGTCATTTGGTCCTTCAGGCAGAGACCACTGCCGCAATGCCCCTTGATCACGGACGTTAAAACAACATGAAGAACCAGGAACAAGCAAATACACAAAGTAGAATATGTGTTTGCTTTTGAACATTTGCAGAGGTCTTTAAAGATCCCCAACCGTATACTTCGAAACTTGCGGTGTGGTTTAGACTTAGGATGTGGATGTGGAATGGTATAGGATTCCGGGGGTTGTAGGTCTATTTCCAGTGTCCTGGATAGTTTTCCGTCCCCACCAGCGGTGTCTGACCTGTTTCCCCTAAAAATCTCTAAGTGTAGGTACTCGAAATTTGTAGATTTGCTTGCTGGGTTCCATGGCCCCTTCAGCAGAGGGGTCCTTAAACGTAGGGGTTAGGGTTTTGGGCCCCCGCAACCGGCTGAGATCGCGGCCAGGCTGCCTTGCATGCACGAGTCACGGAGCCGCAGCACCAGGGCGATATCACCGCCACGTTCTCAGAAGTTTAGGGTTCAGGGATCCACAGCCTACAGACCGCGCACACCTTTAATGCGAAAGCATGAGCCAATGAACCTCCAAATCCTGAGCTTCGACGTTGTAGACTTAGAACCATCGAAATCCCAAATCGCAAAACCTGAACTCGAATTTGTGCAGCCGTTTTTTCATGTCTACCGGAAACTTCTTGCCCCGAGGCGATTTTCCGAAGCCCTTCCTTTCCAGAAGCTTCCAAAGAGTCCCCTAAACCACAGCATCGCACTGTCATCTTGTGGCCTCACACATCACAAAGTGGGGTGTAAGCAATATTGAAATCCCCGTTGGTACTATTCTTACAACGACAGTGCCATGCCATCCCGCTAATCGTGAAGGCCCCACCCAACCGTATATGAAGAGTGGGGACAAGGACCCTCTATGGGAAGCTCCACAGACCCTGAAAATTGAGATCTTTCTGTTGGTGTGGTCTGGCCAGTAAGATAGAGCCGGGCATGGCGATGGAAGGATCAGGTCGGCGCCAGACGTTCGGGCCTAAAGTTGAAACTGAAGTATAGGGACCTTCATCAATGGAACAGGGTTCGTGTGGGATGTATAAACTTTAGTTGTTTTAACAACAGATGGACTTTACAAGGATATCCGACTAGTCAAACCTCTGTGAGTGCAAGTAGGGTTCGAGAGCATATGTATCCATCGCTAGCAAGTCTGCCAGGTGGCAGTGCCAGTTCTAAAACAAAACTACTAGAAGTACTGCTTGTAGTGGGTGGCACCACTAGTAGAAGTAGCGATGTACTAGCAGTATTGGTAGAAGCAGTACTAGTCGCCGGAAATAAGTCACGAGCTTCAACACTACTTAGGGTACGGTACACACTGGTTTTGAAGGAGCAGCCACGCCAAAAATCAATACACATTGGGTGCATATTTCGTTCGATCACCGCATCTAATTGTCTTGTAGTCTTCCTAGAAGGTGATCAGCACACACGTTCCAAATATATTAATGACTCCAACCCGCATTCATTAACGACAAGTGAGCAGTATTCTCTTCATTAAGGCCACTTTGTGAACAAGCAACCCCATTGACTTATTTTTGTATTCATTGAGGAAGCGATCTTAACCCTAAAGCCTACAGCCCACCTAAACCCTAAACCCTAAACCCTAAACCCAAACCCTAAAGGCCATGGCAGCGGACTTTCTGACGAAGCACAAGCCGGAGGGCTACCAGGAAGTTCCGGCCTCAGTAGCTTTAGGTGATGAGGAATCCGGGTTTTAGGTTGCTATAGGGGGCCTTAATAGTTAGAACAGAGGTTTTGGGGCCCATTATGCTACAATGATTAAATTATGGCAAGGAACCCCCAAAATAACATGGGTAATTATCCAGGCCCCTAGATTACACAGGTTTTGAGTTGCAGTCTTTGGGTGTTTACAGGTTTGGGTTCCAGTGTTTTGGTCCTAGGCTTGATACCGGTATTGTTCAGGGTTTAGGGTCTAAGGAGGTTTAGGATGTGGGGGTTTGGAATTTTTGGATTAACGGTATTGTAGCGGGTTGTTGGATGGATTCGAGGTGTAGGAGCTTGAGGCATAGGATTGTGTTAGGGGCACTTTTGGCGTCAAGGGTGTACAAAAATTTCGCATAATGGACTGAATAATGAGAAGCAGTACTAGTCGTCGTCGTGGTCAAGCAGTAGTCGTAGTGGTAGTCGTCGTCGGGGGCCGTCTCAGTCGTCGTAGTCGTCGTCGTAGTAGTAGTAGTAGCAGCAGTAGCTTAAGATGGCCCCTCTACTTTCGACTATACTGCACCGGAATAGCATGTTCACCATTCTACTTATTGGACCCATCCCTATATGTGTATGCAAACTCGCCCACATGCATACCTATGTATACATTCATGCAAGCATGTATGTATGCGTATGTATGCGTGCATGTATGTTTGCTTGCCTGTCTGTTTGTTTGTCTGTCTGTCTGTACGTACGTATGTATGTACGTATGTGGCTATGTATGCATGCATGTACGTACGTATATATGTATCTACCTATCTCTACACATGTATATATATATATATATATATACATATGTACATATATATATATATATATATATATATATACACATATACACATACACATATATTTTCTTTATACTCTGGTTTCGAAGCCGAAGGCGCCATGACTTCGGTGGTTTTGGGATGGTGGAGATCCTGGCTCAAACCCAGCCTTTTTGGAGGGCCCAGGTTATTCAACGATCCCGAAGCTTTAAATGACCTTGGGGGTTAAAGGTTTGTGTTTTTGTTCAAGTTAGGGGTGTTGGGTTTTGTTTGGTAAGGGTCTATCGTTTTCGCTACGACAGGTCTTTGCAACAAAACGCAATCGACCTAAGCTCTGTGTTCTGAAGGACTGCATACTAGCATCCCTCCTGCTGTAGGGTTTGAATTTCGGGCTAAAGCCTGCTGTGTCAGACATCGTGCCCGCTGATGCTTACTGCATTCCGTAGACGTGCTGGTATGATGTACGTGGAAGTCATAGACCATCAAGTCTCTTCTGGGATCAGGGGCTTTAGGGTTTGAGACTTATAAGGGCTACAGCCATACTGTTGATGATATAAATCCTGCATTACCTTAAGGACCCTAAACTATGGGAATTATGGTATATTCCTTTTTATGGGTAATGCTGGATTTTTATCATCAACCGTGGGAGCTGGTAGAACGTGCAGGTCAGTGTCGACAGCAACTGGGCCCCGTGCGCCGCCGAAGCCTACATTGTCGCATCCTTTCCAGCTACTTAGAGGATCATGGGACTTAGTAACTGGGGTTATAAGTAAGGTAACTATACTTATAACCACTTATAAGCCCACTTAAGGTACTTACAACTTGACTTACTAAGTCCCATGATCCTCCAAGTAGCGACTCTTGGGTTAGAGTGCAGGGCTGTGGGGGTTTAGGGGGCTTTATGGGCTTTGGGGTTCAGGGTTTTGGGGTTATATGGCTTCATGGGCTTTGTGGGCGTTTAGGGGCATAGTAGCTCAGGGTTAAGCTCAAAAGGTGGGAGCCTGATTTGGAAACCCTGGTCCTTTCACCCCAAAATAGTAGGATTCATATAAGGAACACTAATAAAGACGCAAGGTTTCTTAATCAGGTTCTTACATGATGATTGGGCTCTGTAGAGACGGTTGCAGGACCATCTGTCCGAAGCCTTGTGCGCAGCAACTATCCCGAAAGACTCATTGCAGACCTACGATGCACGGGGGTATACCGTGGTCGTTCTCAATGTTCCAATGTTCTCAATCGGGTTCCCTGTATTTCCCGACAAGTACCTCGTTTAAAAGTAGCTGGCTCTCAGAAGGCCGCTGAGAGTGGGAGGCTTGTTTACAGCGCAAACCCACGAGGGTATCCGCCTGCGAGTCCTAGTCCTAGTTTGTGAATGTTTGGCGGTACTCCAGGCGTGAACTCCACTGACTAACTGGTTTATATCGACACGGAAAGCCACGGTACTTTTTCAAGAACTGAAACTCAAAGCCACCAGCCGTTATCCAGTTTTCTGTCTAGTACCGTCGTCGTTAGGAAAGCACGAGCTGTGTCAAAAGCACCAGGCATAGACATGAGAACAGAACCGCAGAGCCTTAAGGTCAAATAGGACATCCGCTTCCTGAGCCTACCTAGAGGGTCCATGTATACTACCATTATGGAATTAAGACTCCAAAGCCATAATAGGGATGGTCTTTTGGTACCAAATTCCATAATGGTAGTATATATATATATATATATATGGACCCTGTGGGCTAGGTTCTTCGGCAGACACAAATCCTAAACAACTCCAGCAGCCAGTAAGTCGGGCGTCCCGAGCTAGCCTAGACCCTAAAACTCGAGATGCGACATCTCGGCGAAACAAGAGCAGATGGCTAGAGTCCAACATTGAGCTGTTGGGGTTTCGGCTGTTGGGTTTATGTTTGGGGTTGAGAACAATTAGTGGTCATGGCCTCTCGTACACCCCAGATGATAGGACGATGATCTACCGTAAAGCCCTGTTTTCAGCAGTATTTCCTCTATGATCCGCGTAAGCCGGGTACCACACTGAGCCCTGCGTCAGAAAGACCCTATAAACCCTAAACTCCCTATACCCGAAAAAACGATGCGGCGATAGGGGGCCTGGCGTCTGGTCGCAGGTACGTGGATGCCATGGGCAACCCGCTGCCTCCCATCAAGAAGCTGGATGACTTGCCGAACATCAAGGTTTCGAAACCCTGGGTTAGGGTTTAGGGTTTAGGCTTAAACCTGGAACTAAACCGCATGTTTCGGTTGCAGTCTAATGAATCCCCAAAGCCCCAACCCCTTTGATGCATAGCCAGGTTTCCCAAAACACACACCCAAACAGCGAGAGAGAGAGAGAGAGAAAGAGAGAAAGAGAGAGAGAGAGAGAGAGAGAGAGAGAGAGAGAGATGGAGAGAGCGTGAACCCTAAACCCCAAACCCAAAACCCATAAACCCATAAACCCCTACACCCTAAACCCCTACACCCCTAAATCCTTAACCCCAAACGAGTTGTACTGCACTCGGACCATACTGCCCGCCCCATCTCAAACCATCCAAACACTAGGACCCAGAGTCAGTCCTTACTCCCTTGTTTTAGGGTTTAGGCTCCCTTACAACGCCCTTTTAAACCAAAAAGGGCAGCCTTTGTATTCCTAGGTTGCTCTTAGGTCCAGAGCAGTATATAACAGTAACCGCAGCAATGATATCGGAACCTTTATGCTCATGGGGTACCGTCATCAGGAGCTTCCCTATCTGCGTCATCACCACCATCAACTTGGACCATCAACATTATCGTGACCATCACCCTTGAACACGATAACTAATACACCTGACCATTGCCATCATCACCACGGTCGTCATAAATTACCTTCCATCATCAGTGTACATCACCTACCATACATGGTGCTGCATTGTCACCACTGCAACGACACTTCGTCTTGCCACCATGAGCATGTTCCCAAACTTGAACCTTAAACCATAAACCCTACAACCTGCCCCTCCCACTCCCTTCTCCGCAAAAAGGAGGCCGGCACCCCGATGTCATCAATTCATTGAGACCGGGGAGGGGGTAGGGAGGATGGTTTTCGGACTACACGTCCTTAACTATTATATCCCCCTCCCCCTACCCCCCTTATCCTCATGACCAGTGCCGGATCTCACATCAAGTCGACTCGAAACCTTTCACCCTGAGTCATAACTCCCGGGCCCTTAGCCTGTGGCTCCACTTGCCTACAACTCTGGGGGCTACGCCATGTGATTGAGGGATCATACCCGACGATTCTGCAGGGGTTTGGTGTTACAGAGGCTTAATTACTACTCAACTTACCCATATTGTTCCTCCGGTGCTCCTTGTTTCCATCATAGCACACTGTACCCCGAAACCCTCCGGAAATTGGTAAGACTCTTGAAGTAGGCAATGCACCGGGAGGATCCGCCGATGGCCTCCTTAGATCATGGAGCAACCTCCACCTTCGAGGAGGTCGACCGTGCGGACCCCAGCTGTGGCGTACTGTAGTGTTCCCAGAGACTCCATTTCATATTCGGGATCCGACTATAATTTACGGGCTATTTCGTAATGAAGGGATATTGGACTATCTTGGTCTGTTAATCAGGGGTTCCAGATTATCCGGGCTCGTTCATTGGTGTCTATGAGGGTTCTTCAAAGAGTGTCTGTAAGGTTTGCATAAGGGTTCGAGGAGACTCCAGTTTTGGGAAGTTGTTGATGCTGGTTTACCTAAGGTAGTGGACTTTCGGATGCGGCGTATACTCATGACTACGGCTTCGTCGGGTCTAATTTGCAAGTTGTTTCCCGCATGAATGTGTCGGGTGTCGGCAAGCTTCTTGGCCGAGGTGTGGTTTCCGGCCTTGCCGAAAAGCTTCTGACTCTAGACCCTAACCGCCCCCCCACGCCCCACCGCAAACCCTAAGCCCTAAACGCTCACCTCCAACAACTACAACAACAACATCTAGGACCCAGAGTAGGCCCTTATTCCCTGTTTTAGGGTTTAGGTTCCCTTATGACCCCCTTTTTTAAACCAAAAAGGGCACCCTTTCTGTTCCTAATTAATTTACTCGTAGCTCTAGACAACAAGAGCCAAGAATTACGCAGGCACAGGGCACCGAAGCCAACCCGGCCCGGCTCCAATCCCTCACACCATAGGACCTTAACCCTTGAGTTCCTAGACCACAAGCCCCAAAGACCTAAAACCCTACAATCCTAAACCCAAAGCCCCTAGTCCCTTCTTATGGGACCCGTACAGCAACCCCGAAAGCCAAAAAAACACTGACCCAGCTCCTGGAGCTCTTGGCACGAGCGGCCCAGTTCGACCAGCCGCCTGGCAGAGTGCTTTTTTGATGCTAAACACGCCCAGGTGTTCTTATGGTTTGGGGCTTCTGGGGTTTCGGATGTTTACGGGTTTTTGTTTTGGGACTTTAAGGTTAGAATGCCGTTGCAGGGCTTGCTCAAGCAGTTCGGGCTTTGAAACGAGCCCGCACTCCTTAAGCAAGCAAGATGCCAGGAACCCTAACCCTAAACCCTAAAACCTAAACCCATATACCAGCACGGCCCCCCCCCCCCACTACCCTCTATCATACCCACTATTAAGGATCACAAGGGATCTACTACAGAGTACGGGCGCCCGGGGGGGGGGGGGGGGGGGTGCTGGTACCCTCAATGATACGAAGGATCCTTTTGATTTAAGCCTTTGAGTTGTACCAACGAAGGGATTCGGACTCACTCGGAAGTCTTCTGGGGTGGAGGGCCTTAGGGACTTCATGCTCGAAGGCTTTTCCCTAAGACTCCGAGTATACAAATAGTACCTACTTTGGTGCCTAAAGTCTACAAACAGTGCCTACTTTGAGCTCTTTGGGGCCTTAGGGTTTGGGCCGAAAGATCAGACTACGTGGCAGTTCAGGGTTTGGGGCTTCAGGTTTCGGGTTTTAGAGTTCAGGGTTTAGGGACAAGGCTCTGGTTGTTTTTGCTAGCCTGAAGGAACAAATGGAGGCGTCTGATTAGATCCCACTTTTCTTTTCTAAAGGAACGGGGGCTTGTAAGTTGCCCCGGCACTGTATGATGGCCTTGGATTTAGGGTAGACGTGAAGAGCAGATGGCTTTCGACAGGGTACCATAGTGTTGATGATATAAACCCTGCATTACCTTAAGGACCCTATAGCCCTAAACTATGGGACTTATGGTTTATGGGTAATGCAGGGTTTGTATCATCAACCGAAGTAATGCATTTGGTAAAGTACGGTGGAAAGTTTTCGGTAGATAGGAGCCTCTCGTGCCCCAAAAGAGAGAAGCGGAGAGAGAGAGAGAGAGAGAGAGAGAGAGAGCGCGAGAGAGAGAGTGTGTGTGTGTGTGTGTGTGTTCAGTTTTTCATCGCGTGCTACTCTGTACTAGACTATACTAGGCTGTTCTATACCACGCGATATGTGCTATACCATATTATACTAAACTATTCTACATGACAGTAAGCGTGTGTTGTTTTGTGCATGTGTGCGTGTGTTTGTGTTGTTGTTATGTTTTGTTTTGTTGTGATACTGTATGTTGCGCTATGCTTTTTCTTTTTGTTCCAGGTAGTGGGTAATACAAAGAACCGAAATGTCTAGAGCATATAAATACAACCTTTGTGTAACATGCAGTGCTTACTACATAGGAAGCAATAGATATGTATATGTACATATGTGTAAATAAATAAATATATATGTATTTATATATATACACATATGTAAACAGCGGTGCCTCAGGGACGTATGGGCTTTGCCTGAAAACGTTTCATGTGTAGTATTTCACACAATTTTCAGCCGATAGACGTATATAGATGAGTTAATTTAGCATTTTAATGTTATAGCACAAAAAGTGTGATGTTGCATAATGTAACACAGTGTAACAACACAACACAGCATACTAGACCATAGTAGGCATAACACCACATATCAAACTCGCAGGGCAACTTATTGCACAGAAATAAAAGGCATATCAGCATCTTACATTCAGCACTATATCAGAACAAAGAAACTCCTGATAGCATGTCATAGCCAGTATAGTAGAACAGATTTTAATGCAGCGTAGCGTATTGCAACAAGCTAATGTCATGTCGTCGCATGTCGCACAACACCACGTCACACCGCATGGTATCATACCAGACACCATGATATCACACCGTATCGTAACACATCATGTCATATCAGATCATGTCATTTTATGTCATTTCCGCTCATCTCATCCCAACTCATCTCATCTCATGTCATCTCATGGCATGGCCTGGCATGTCATGTCGAAAATTCACTGTACGTGCATACATTAAAGCATAAATTCGCCATCACAAACAGATACATAAGCGGAGAGAGAGAGAGAGAGAGAGAGAGAGAGAGAGAGAGAGAGAGAGAGAGAGAGAGAGAGAGAGAGAGAGAGAGAGAGAGAGAGAGAGAGAGAGAGAAGAGACGAGAGAGAGAGAGAGAGAGAGAGAGAGAGAGAGAGAGAGAGAGAGAGAGAAAGAGACGCAATTTAAGCATGCACGTGTGACAGGCCCCAGTCTGTCATAAACGTTTTTTTTCTGCAGAATTTTCTGTTATGCCAAACCCAGGTGCGCTGTGTTAGCTATGTTGGACCTTTAAAGCTCCTTCAAACCGAACGAAAACTTTCTTCTTAAGTTCCGGCAACAAGCTGTCACTAAATCCTTTCGGAACTAAAGCTATACCCGGACACGTCTGGGTCAAAGAAACAGTCAGAAATGCGGTCTACGTTACGCAATAACCCTAAGCCCCAAATTCCCCACTTGGCTTGGCAATTTGGGATTCGGGTTAACTTCTTCAGTTTGGGGCCGGGGCTTGGGATAAGTCTCGTCCAACGTTCAAGTTTCAGGGTTTGGGCTGAAGCTTAAGCAGTGGATCGCTGTACTTGGCTTCCGCCAAGTGCTGAGGCTGAGGCCCAAAAACTTTGTGTCCAGCTCTTTGAATCTTCCAACTATTGTGTAATGCACGGCCGCACATCGTCAAAGACTTGCAAAGACCATTTCCGCCGTTTTGTCTTGTCACAGCACACACGCTGACGAGGCTAACCATCATTTCGTCAGCCCTTAAAACTTCAGCTGGATGTTTTGTTCTTTGTTCTTCAAGGCAAGAGGCCGACAAGACCACAAAAAGCCCGACAGTACAACACGCTACACAGCGCACGGCATCGCACGATCTTCGTTTCCTTTAAAGCCGTGATCTGCATATCGTTTTCCGCGCCTTAAGTTCATAGCAGAGCAGGCACTGTAGCCTGCAACCCGTTGAGTGTCCTATGATCCATTGACGTTCTGTATGTGTAAAAACATATACATGTATACGTGTGTGTGTTCCCAATGTTAACCTGTAGTTCCTTTATGGACGTAAGTAAGCTACTGGCTAACTTACATACGGGGCTGGCAAATGGTTACAAGCTACATGATGCCGGATGAGCACCGGTTGCATTATTTTCTTTCTACAGGGTTTTAACCGTAAAACAACTTATCCGAAGTAGGTACTGGGCGTCAGGGCCGAGGTAAGCGCTTGTAACACTTGAGTTAGGCTGGGTCGTCTTTCGATTTTCTGTTTTTCTGACACACGCGAACTCCACGCGTGCCCAAAGAAGTGGCTGCGAGGTCGGGGACAGTGGCCGGCTTGTCCCTGAGGCTCGACCCGAAATTTGAGTTGGGGATTGCTTTCCACGGAGATGTTGTTATACTATGAATATATGAAAGAGAGACCGAAACACTATTGCGAATTAGTTAGACCCGCTTATTCGGGATCCATTTCGTGGTTTTATGATCAAGTTCTTGTTGTCTAATGCCTTGTTTGAGTCCACCAACTTATGATAATTCAGCTCGAAACGGGCACAGCAAATCCTGCATGGGGTCTAGGTGATAAAAATGACACACTATCTGTGGTCGAAGAAGCTGAACCTCAGTCTGCCAGTGTCGATTTCGACCCTTGCGGGGGCGGTTTTTCCAACTCTCCGTTCCAGGGTTTGGACGGATTTCGTCATCGTCATCTATCGCAACTGCTAGCACATGCTTTGTGGCTGGCTTCGGCGGCCAGATACAGATCGAGAACCAGCAACCTTGAAAGAATTTTGGCACAGATTTCGGCAGTGCCAGCCCGAGCATGAAGTGTTTCGGCTGGTTGATTCCACGCAAATCAAATCAAATTGGCTCGAACCACACCACTACTATACCACGGGGATGAAAGCAGAGGGAGGCGGAGGACGCTTCCTCGTGACCTCATTCCATGGACTGCTTGGACGAAGGATTCAAACTGGCCTTCAGGCTCAAGCCAAGGTTGGTGCTCGCAAGGAATACACCAAGCTGAAGCCGAAATTTATTGGACATTCCTCTACCAATCGGTACCTGCAGCGTGTGATGCTGAAGATGGCATACCAAGACGAGGATGTGCCGGACAAACCTTGCTTGCGCCGCTCCATTCCATGTTTGAAAAGGGGCCGAAGCCATGAAGAAACCCACTTGTGGTCCAGAACTACAACGACAAGTAAGTTGGGAAATGCGGAAAGTTGTCGTTTGTTCGCCGTTGGTTTGGTTTTGAAACTTGTTACTTCGGGGTTGGGGGCTTCAAACAAGGGTTGGAGAATGAGATGAGCTGGGGCCATGCGCCATGTTGAAGCTAGGCATAACATTCTGGGTTATTTCACGTTCAGCGGTATTGGGTGAGGTACAGCACAGAGTGGATCCACAATGGTTTCATGTGCTAACATCGCACAGCTGTTCGGCCGTTGGTCTCGCAGCTGAAGCTTGGCTTTATAATCCATGCACAGATGTTTCGGTAAG
The DNA here is from genome assembly GCA_905221615.1 of Symbiodinium sp. CCMP2592. Taxonomy (NCBI): domain Eukaryota; class Dinophyceae; order Suessiales; family Symbiodiniaceae; genus Symbiodinium; species Symbiodinium sp. CCMP2592. The sequence goes on along the minus strand of CAJNDT010003001.1, from coordinate 542,581 downwards.
TTTGGCGTGACGGGTTGCGTGGGGGGTTGGAATTGAGGTGGAGGGTTAATTATGCAACGTGGGAAAGATCGAAAGGTTGAGATGCATGGGTAGGTCGTTTAATACCCGGGTGCTTGGAAGTCATGCGCCTAGTTTGAAACTGTGAAAATCCGATCAGGCCTATCGAAATTGCAGACGGGAACAGTGCGACAACACAGGCAGCCAGTAATTGTCATTATCTACAACAAGCCATATGACGAAAGACTTACAAGCAACATTGCAGCACCGAAGCCCTAACCCGAGCAGAGCCAGCAGCCCGAACCCCAGCCTGTTACATTAGTTATATACATATCTGTGTGTATATATATATATGTATAAGATCTAGCCTAGCAGTTCCTTAGCTGTAAAAGCGGGATAAGATTTTCCGAAATGCTGAGCTGAGCTCTCGGTGAAAAACAAGCACGGCCGCATCAACAGTGTTGGACCAGCTCCCGCAAAAGAAACGCGACCACCTAAGTCTTTTTTTCCGTTTCAGTGAAAGCCCCGGAGCCCCGGAATCACAAGCCCGGCGCCTCCAAAACTCTGTTTCTTGTCAGCAGATGTATATTGGAATCATTGCAAGGCAACTCTAAATCGTGGGTGTTTTTGTTGCTTCAAGTTCCTCAATCCCCGCCTCTTTTTGCACCCGGGCCCCGAAGAAGAAGACACGGGCCAGGTGGATTTCTACCATCGCGCAGAGACTCCTCGGGGCCCTATGTAGGGTTTAAGCTTTGGGGGTTTAGGGGCTTGGGTTTAGGATTTAGGGGTGTCCGGAAGCTGCAAGTGAACCCCTTGCATTTTGGAACTGAAGAAAGGTCAAACCGAACTCCATAATTTCCCTTTGCATGGAAGCCTTAATCAATTTCCCGAAATCTAACCCCTATACGCCTATAGTTAATATCCCACTAAACTCTAAACCCTGTAATCTCCGTAAGCCCAATAAGCCCCATCAAGCCCCTTATCCCTGAGCCTTGAAATCCGAAGCCTTGACATCCTTTCCCCAAGCATCCAAGTTCCCGAATTGGAGGGTTTAGGTACCGAAATCTTTCCAGTTCATAGTATTTGGACCTAAGCCTTATTATTTACGTCCTGAACCCTTAGGGTACCCTTTAAACCCCATATTCTACATCGTGAGCCATACATACCCTAAACCCTAAACACGCCAGGAGCCTTCGCCGGCACCAGTGCCCACGCCTCCAGAACCGGCACCACGACGAGATCAGCAACCCTCCGTGGACTCGCCGGGTTTTGAGGGCCCAAATACCGTATTCTATTTATTAAGGCCCTTATATTGTAGTACCCTTAAAGATCCTTTATAGTAACCCTCATAGAACCCTTTAAAGGGTTCTTCTAATTATTGAGGGCGCCTTCAAATGGCTATGATGTTTTTGAAGGGTGTAGGTCTTTGGGTGAAGTTGAGGTTGAGCGCTCAGGCGCAAGATCCGGAAATGGCTCGAGGCATCTTCATGGAAGGCTTATGTCACCCTCTGGAATCCTATGGACCCCAAAGGGTCCATGTGCCTAAATAGTGTGTATATATATATACACATGTGTGTATATATATATATATATACATACATACATACATACATACGTTTTGGCCCCATGTACCTAGATAGGAACTTTAAGGCGTACGTGGAACCTTCAAGGAGCCTTGAAACTAAACCCTCAACCCTATCGTAGCCTCATAGATCCCTTTAAGGAACCCTTTAGGGGACACGAACCCTAGGGCTCAAAATTGCTCAAGAGCCTTGATATAGAAGCCCTCAGAGCACTAAGGTAACTATTTCGACCCCCCAACTACCCTCTATGCATACCCCAAATACCCACTACTAAGGACCACCGGGCCTCCAGTAAAGGGCCCTCGAAAGGTCCTGGTAGTCAAGAGCCGAAAAAGCCTAAAAACCCTAAAGCCCTAAGCCCTAAAGCCCTAAACCCTCGAGCCGAAACCCTAATGCCTGAACCCCAAAGCCCTAAAACCTAGACCCTGAAGCCCTAAACCCTAAAGCCCTAAAGCCTAAAGCCCCAAGACCTTTAAAGGATTCTTGAAGGAATTCTCTAAGGAACCCTACGAGCAGGGCTTAGGGCTCCTTTACGAGACACTCGTCAAGAGCCGAACTGCTCTAAAGCCCTAGACCCTAAACCCTTAATCCTAAACCCTAAACCCTTCACCCTAAAACCCTAAACCCTGAAGCGCTACACCCTTAACCCTAAAGCCTCAACTAAAGCCCTAAACCCTTAACCCTAAAGCCCTAAACCCTTAACCCGCCCTTAACCCGAAAACCCTAAACCCTAAAGCCCTAAACCCTTAACCCGCCCTTAACCCCAAAGCCCTAAACCCTCAAGCCTAAACCCTAAAGCCTAAACCTTGAAGCCTAAACCCTAAAGCCTGAAGCCTAAAGCCTAAAACCCTAAACTCTATAGATCCCTGAAAGGATCCCTTATAGTATCCTTAAAGGAAGCCTAAGGACCCGGAAACTCCTAAACCCCCAAAGCCCAAATCCCGAACCCAATGGCAGGCTCGCGGGACCTCGGCCACGAGCTCCGACCGACCCGTGGCATCTTGGCGCGTAAATAGGGTTCGTTTTAGGGTGCCATACGGGTTCCTTTAGGGGATCCTTAATTAAGGGTTCTATAAGGGTTTAGGGGGTTAGTATCCCTAAAGGTGCTTAAAAAGGGGTTCTAGTTTCAGGATTTTGGGATATTTAGGGTATATAACTTTCATAGGGTCCATGTACCTGAATAGGGGTTCCTTTTAGGGTGCCATATGGGTTCCTTTACGGGATCCATAAGGGTTCTATCAGGGCTTAGGGGGTTGGGTTTAGGCAGAGAGAGTTCCAGCACCCGAAAAGGGGTTAAAGGGTTCAAAAGGGTTTAAGGGCGCTAAGGATCTGTAAAGGTTTAGGGCTTTGGGCTTTCACAGTATACCAGCACCTCGAAGCACCCTTGAATAGAGCCCATATGGTCCTAAATAGTGAGTATACGGGCTTCTATAATGCGGTTCTGGGTATTATCCAGCGCCCCCCAAGCACCCTTTAATGGAGTCACGATGGTCCTCAATAGTGGGTATTTATGGTACTGCTGATGGACAAAATCCTGCATTACCCATTATAAGGAATATACCATAGTTCCTATAGTTTAGAGTCCTCAGGGTCATGCAGGATTTTGTCCATCAGCAGTATGATGGAGGGTAGTTGGGGGGTTCTGGTTGGTGTCCCGGAACCTTAAGGCTTTAGGGTTTGTTTTTGGTTTAGGGTTCGGGCCACTGATAGAGTAGTTATTGAGATTCGATTTAGGGTGCTCTTTTTGTGCCGTACTTTTTGTTGTTTGTATGCTTTGGCCAACGATCAGACTGACGTGTGATGCCTCAGACAGCGGGCGTGTACACCAGCACACGGGCGAGCTTGACTTGCCAACGGCCCACTGCACACGAACGCAACCAATCGAATGAAACAATACACCTAAACCGTCAACGTATGCCCTAAGCATTAAAAGCTCTCGAATTCGAAATCGCACACCCGAAGTCTGAGTTTCAGAAAGTAGGTACCTTACCCTGTGCAAGCCCCTAATTCAGGTACCCGTAGTTCCGAAATCCATGAGCCTCAACGCCGCAGATGACATCCGAGGTGCTCGTGGCGCATGAGCGCGTGTGGACCTCGGTGGCTTCGGGCCATGCAAGACAACTCGATTTGGAGATACAGCATTCCCTATCAGACTCCAACAGCTTAAAGCTATTAGAACTATCTTTATTCTGGTATACAATATATATATATATATATATGCATGCACATGTATTTTGTATGAACATGTATATATTATATACATAACATTCTATATCTCATATAATTCGGTTTGGGAGCCCCTGGAAACTTTCAGAAGGTAGTGGACCTCAACAAGACAAAGAGGTCCTAGTATCTAGATACCAGTATGCTTACAAACACGACCTGCCAGAAGGAACCCTTCATCTAGACCGCCCCATACCGGGACCCCCCTTTTGAGGGGCCCCTTGATCAGAGCCCTTATGGTCGTGAACAGCTCAGCATCGTAGCGTGGACCCGAACCGGGTGTTGGAGGTATACGGGAGTGTCCGAAAAATGGGGTACCTTATTTTGGGGTCTTTATAATAAGGATCCTACTCTATTTTCAGAAACTCCCATACGGGATTGTATCATAGCCTTTTGGGTCTAAGGGTCCGGGTTTAAAGTGGGCTGGAGGTCCAGGGGGACAGGATGATAGTGAAGATGGCTCCCTGTTTGGGATTTGGTGTTCAAGGCTTACGGAAGAGAGCGGCCCCTTGCAGACCCCTGCCCTTGCGAACGATTCGTACTCTGTTATTATGGATACCTTAGGTAACCCTTACACGGACCCCCCCAAATAGCTTTTGTGCTGGGTGATGCCGACGCAAAATGCGTTCCGAAGACCTGTCTGCCCCCAAAACCACCTTCACAAGGTTTCCTTTAGAGTTCAGGCATTAGGATTTGCGGTTAGGGGCAGTCTTATAGACCTGAAACCTTCACAAGGCTTCCTGTAGGGTTTAGGGATTAGGATTTGGGGGTTAGGGGCAGTCTTATACCTACCTACCAAAACCTACTTTTTTGTAGGGTCCCTGTAAATTCCATATCAAGGTTTGTAATAAGAACCTACAAAAAGTAGGGCTTGGTAGGTTAAGGTAGACCTTAAACCTTCTAAACCCTGAAACCCAATCTCCGACTTACTCAGTCGGCCCTGGCGCGGGCTGCTAACGCTGCCGGCGAGCGGCAGGCGTGGCAACGTAATCTTGAATGCAACCATACCTATGCAGAGGCTCCATAGTAGTTCCTTTTGGTGGTTCATATTTTGATCCCATAAGTTAATCCCCAAAAGGAACTACAATGCAGCCTATAGGTAAGCCCTATCTGCGGTCTCCATTCCAGGTCCGTTTTATGGGGTTACCTTCTGGGATCCTTAAATACACACTTGATTACATTCAAGAAAAGGCCCAAATTAAATTCAAGAAAAGGCCGGAGGATACTTACACAGACCGCAACCGTACCCTCCCAAAGCTGGGGCTACGTTTTGCACGTCGTATTCTATTGATGATGGTCATATAAACTCTAAGCCATAAGCCCAACATGAACCCTAAACCTTCAATCTTATTCTTAAAGGATCGGGGCTTGGGTCTGGCCTTGCAGCTCATTTAGTGTTTATAATCGTCTGTTGCTGTGGTAGCACTGGATCTGCGGTCTGTTGGACATGGCAGGTCGCGTCTGGAATCAAACATAAGTCCTAAGCTCCGAACGTTGGAAGGGAGCCTTCAAACCTAAACCTCAAGCCTTCAACCCGTAGCCCCAAACCCTAAGTTTGGAGAGACCAGTGCCTGGAAGAAACTCGCCACACGAAGACTTCAAATCTTAGGAACTTGAAACCGTCTTGGGTACTGCCCTCATACAGTAACAGTCCATAACATAACATTAGTTCAGGGCCCAACATATCATTGTTTTCCAAAAGCCGTCCAAAGTTGATGTGGAGACACTCGGCTAAATCGTGTCACTTGTATATGTGACTACCTGGAACTAGAATAAAGATCTCAGAACCTACTCCTGCTTTGGGATGCACAAAGTTGTTTCAGAGAGAAAGTTAAAGGTACCGATCTAAATGTCAGGGCGCTTGACCCCTTCGAACCCGACCTTAAACCACCAGAACCTGCTCGTTTGTAGGTTATTGTTACAAACCCTTATTGCTGGAGAGCCTGCAAAATAGTAGGTTTGATACTTCGAACCTCAAGCTGTTCTGTAGGGGTGCATTTCAAGGTCTGCTAGTATAGGCTTTGAACCATGCCAAAATCTAACCCAGAAATCCTATGCTAGATACAATAATTTCCTACATTTTGAGGTTTCGTGCTCAATTCTACACCAAAAACCATAACATGAAGAGTATTTCCTCCATTTCGAGACTTCGCGCTCTTGTCCGCAGGGCTCCGCGTCGGGCAGCATCTCTGGCAGCGCGACGGGCTCGCATGTAGGCGAATTTGAATCCTGAGAGCTAGGGGCCGGGGGACTGCTAAGGGGGGTCGTCGGAAACTTTAGGGTTCAGGGCTTTGGGTTTAGGGTTTAGGGCTTTGGGATCAGCGTTTAGGGTTCAGGGCTTTGGGTTTAGGGCTTTGGGATTAGGGTTTAGGGTTCAGGGCTTTGGGTTTAGGGCTTTGGGATTAGGGTTTAGGGTTCAGGGCTTTGGGTTTAGGGCTTTGGGATTAGGGTTTAGGGTTCAGGGCTTAGGGTTTAGGGCTTTGGGATTAGGGTTTAGGGTTCAGGGCTTAGGGTTTAGGGCTTTGGGATTAGGGTTTAGGGTTCAGGGCTTAGGGTTTAGGGCTTTGGGATTAGGGTTTAGGGTTCAGGGCTTTGGGTTTAGGGCTTTGGGATTAGGGTTTAGGGTTCAGGGCTTTAGGGGGTTTAGGGCTTTGGGATTAGGGTTTAGGGTTCAGGGCTTTGGGTTTAGGGCTTTGGGATTAGGGTTTAGGGTTCAGGGCTTTAGGTTTAGGGTTTAGGGCTTTGGGATTAGGGTTTAGGGTTCAGGGCTTTGGGTTTAGGGTGTAGGGATTAGGGTTTAGAGGGATTAGGGTTTAGGGTTCAGGGCTTTAGGTTTAGGGCTTTGGGATTAGGGTTTAGGGTTCAGGGCTTTGGGTTTAGGGTGTAGGGCTTTGGGGTTAGGGTTTAGGGTTCAGGGCTTTGGGTTTAGGGTTTTGGGCTTTGGGATTGGGGTTTAGGGTTCAGGGCTTTGGGTTTAGGGTTCAAGGCTTTGGGATTAGGGTTTAGGGTTCAGGGCTTTAGGTTTAGGGCTTTGGGATTAGGGTTTAGGGTTTAGGGTTAACGGCTTTGGGTTTAGGGTTGAGGGCTACTTGCAAACATCCTTGGATTCTCTAGAGAGCTTCATATGGAACACTGAGAAATCCTCGTAAAGCCGACTCAGTGCTCAGCGGGTCTTTTCCTGTAGGGTTCTGAATTAGTATGGAATGAAGGAATGGCTTATGGGGACTATTTTTAGGGATTATATAGGGACTATTAGAGGCGATCCATTCCCCCATTCCTTACGAAGAACCAGACAGTCTATTCAGAACCCTAAACCCCTATAGTATAACCATGTATAACCCTTCTGGTAACCCTTATCGTAGCCCTTAAAGGAACCTTCAAAGGAACCAGATTCCCTGCTAAGAACCAGACAGTTTCAGAAGAGCTATGAGCTCCTCCAGCCCCCGATGCCCGCAAGTGTGGCTCCGCAGGGACTCCAATATTCCTTAATTAGGGAACATACCTTACATCCATATTAAGGATCCTACTAAAATTAAGGTATACTCCTTTGTTAAGGGATATTGGAGTCTCTGGGTCCGCAGGTGTGGGCGGCGAGACCACAGGCCATTAGTTGGGGTGTATAGGGCTTATCGGCCCTGCGACCTTTTTAATGACTTCGGGTTTTAGGTTTTTTCTGTTTATTTGGGGTCTAGAGGGTTTAGGGTCTGAAATCTATTTCGGGTTTCCTGAATGTGTTGTTTGAGGATTCCTTTAGGCCTTTGAGGGTTCCTTTAAAGAGTTCTTGGAAGGGTTTCATACGGGCTTCATAAGTGCCTGCGGGGGTTTAGGGTTCAGTTAGTCGGACCCATTGTTTACTGCTTGCCTCTCTAAACCCTAAACCCTTAACTAGGAGGTCAGAGCTCACTCCAGAAGTGTTACCTGTGGCAAATGTTATCTGCGCGTCATGTAACTTTCGTGCTTAGGGTTCTGTAAACGGGTTACGAAAAGGTATCTGTAAGGGTTCTCTAATTATGTATTTACAGAAACTGATGATTCCAGAAGGCTTAGTTTACCCGGATGAGACTGCGGCGCGGCCCACGGCGCCGAAGGTGTTGGCTTCCGTGCCTTGGCCAATAATAATTCACCACATCAGCAGCAGCTAAAGCAACAACAACTTGCCGGAATGCGAGCAGTCGCAGAGGCATCCAATCGGATGCAGGATGACGTGCTGAAGATGTTTGACATCAGCACAGAAGGAAGTTTCCAGTTCTTCCGTGACTGCGGTCCACACTTCAGCAGTGCGGAGGAGTTCACCACGGATCCCTGGCACGTGACCAGTGTGGAAAACCACAAGCCCCGAACCCGAAGCCCACAACCCTCAAATGTCACAGGCGACATTACCCAAGCCCATCTGATTAATTGGCAGCTCCAAACCCTAGTCCCTTAGTTCCCTCGAATCCCTAAACCCTATAAACCCTACACCCGAAACCCTGAACCCTACCATGTGGTCAACTTAAGCAAACATTTCGGGCTCCAGTGTCCCTGAAAGTGTTCAGGCTTGCGAGTTCAGGGTTCAGGGTATGAGGCTAGACCTCTAGGGTTGAAGGGTTGCGGGTTCGGGGGGTTTAGGGTATTTAGGGTATACATATTATTATATGGCTTATGGGGGTTCGGAGCTTATGTATACTCAAGTTGCCGTTTCGGCGTCCTGGTTTGGCTTTGATCTTCAACAAGCACTGGGACAGAAACACTGATGATGCATGAGTTGCGAAAAAAATATTTCTCTGCATGGCGCAGTACTGTTGTATTAAGAAGAGGAAGTGAATACTCCCCTAACCGGCCTTAGCCCTGAGCCCGAAAGCTGAGTGCACCCAAAGCCCTGACCTCGCAGAATCTTAAGCTGCCCGGAGCTACTTGTAGCTAGTACAGGATTTGAGTAACCACCTACTGTTTGAGGGTTCCTCTCAGTAATAAAACGTTGTACAAGTGCATGCCTCAGAACCTTTATCAGGAAACGCCGCTCTCTTAAGTATTCATGCCCATAAACCCTAAAGCCCAATCCCTAGATCCCAAGCCCTAAACCTAAACGCGTGCTGCACCCAATCCCTGAAGCTTGAAAACACGAATCAGTAATAGAATATGATTACAATTACAATAACAATAATGTGCATATGAGTCACAACAATAAAAGAAACACTAAACCCTAGACCCTAAACCAAAAGAACAGGCACCGAGGGAGGCTCGCGAAGCTCGAGACAACGCAAGGTCTCCGGATCGAAGGACGGGTTGCTTGTTGTTGCCTTTTGGGGTTTAGGGGTTGTAGGGCTCTAATATGCTCTAATTATATGGGGATTCGTGGTTTTAGGGCTACATTCAGGGCAACCCAGATCCCTAAACCCTGAACCTTAAAGCCTAAACCCTGAGCCCTGAACCCTAGTCCCTAAACTCTGAACCCTAGACCCTAAACCCTAAAAATCTTCACCCTAACCTATGGCTTTCTTCAGAGGAGACACCTCCCGCCGAGCGCTCGCGCACCAGCCGCCGCCGGGTAGAGGAGGCACAAACCAAAAAATGCCGGGGTTTCAACCGCCTGAACCCTAAAACTCAAACTGAAAAACCAATTCTCAAGGGTCATCCGCTCCTAAAGGAATGGTCCTGCTGCTATCTTCTGAAACCCAAGTGTTCAACCTTGCCCAAAAGATAGTATTTATAGAAATGTCTGTATCGCAAGGGGCTGTAGGGTGTAAGGTATGCATTAGGGACATTAAGGGGGTCCTTGTTTGCATTTCTTTATTGGACATTTCCATGTACTATGGTCCTGTGTTGCATGTTGCTCAAGCTCTTTGCTTGGCAACGCTTTCATTATCATTTTATTTAACCGTTTATCGCTTCTACAACATTGCTGTGGTTAAGTCCGAAGCCAAACCCCAACCTTAAAAAACAAAAAACAAAAAAAACAAACCTTGACCCTGCTGCCACCCCCCCCCAAAAAAAAACAAGCAGAAAACAAAAGACACACACGCACAACACAACAACACACAACCAGAATACAGGCAAAAGGCGTACGAGTAATGTACTTAAACAGGTACTATATGGGCCTTATCAATCACCCATACTGTTTTTTTTTTTTTTCTCGAGCTCCTTGTTATAATCAGAATGCAATGGGCCCCAAAACCCTATCCTAACTACTAAGGCTCCTACAATATAGTACCCTTATAGGGTAGCTCTTGTAGACCCCTTTCAAGGAGCCCTATTCGCCAGAGAGCCCTGAAACCATGAGCCCCTAAACCCTCAACCCTAAATCCTAGGACCCAGAGTAAGCCCTTATTCCCTTTTTTAGGGTTCTGGTTCCCTTATTAAGCCCCTTTAAACCAAAAAGGGCACTCTTTTTATTCCTAGGTTACTCTTGGGTCTAGAATCTTAAACCCTAAATCCTAAACCCTGAACCCTATATACTGAACCCTAAACCCTGAACCCTATATACTAAACCCCAAACCCTAAAAACCCTGAACCACGCGAGTCGATGCCAGGTCTCCTCCCCACAGACCGCTCAGCTGCCCCCCGAGGTAGCCGAGGAGATCCAGGCTTACAACCAACCTAAAGGGTCCCAGTAGTACCCTTAGGGATCTATAAGGGTTCCTTAAAGGGATCTATAAGGGTTCTGTAAAGGGTTTAGGGTTTCCGAAAATTAGGGGCTAGGGTGCCCAGTAGTACCCTGATTCCCTTTTTGTAGTCCTAGGTTCCTTATAAAGTTACCCAATACCAAAAAGAGAGGCCTTTTTATTCTTAGGTTACTGGGTATCCTAGTTTGGGTGTTTAGGGTTCACCAGGACCCCGAATAAAGGGCTCTGATATTTCTCATTAAGAGGTAATTGGGGCTACAACAAAGAGTAGTTGAGGGGTCTCCAATCTACAGGGTTTTAGCGCTTAGGGTGGAGGGTTCAGGGTTTAGGATTTGGGGTTTAGGGTGCAGAGGTTTAGGGTTTAGGGTCGGCTTCCAATCTAAAGGGTTTCGGTTTCAGGGTTGGGTTTAGGGTTCAGGGTAGGGTTGCCTATTCTGGAGTCTGGGACGCCGTGGCGGGGTGCATTTCCGGATCATCAAAACTCATCCAAAATACGACTCTGGCAAACGCACACCGCCGTCACGTCAGATTCTGAGAGTTTAGGGTGGGGTTTAGGGTTCAGGGTAGGGTTTAAGGTTTGGGGTGTAGAGGTTTGAGGTTCAGGGCGGGGTTTAGGGTTGAGGGTCTAGGGTTAAGGTTAGGCTGCCAATCTAAAGGGTTTAGGGTTCAGGGTGGGGTTTGGGGTGGATGCCAATCTATACTCGGAGGTTCATGGGGAGCTATAAGTCCCCTAACATGGTTTGTAGCTATAGTTGCCCTACTTGCTTATCCTCCAAGTAGGGTCTCGGGTGTACGGGTTTCGGGCTTAGGGCCTATGGGGTCTGGGCTTGGGGTGTAACAGTTCAGGATTTATTGTTTGTCCAGCCTCTATGGTTTAGGGAGCAAGATTTCCGGACATCCGGGGAGTTGGCAAAGAGGTTTGGGTTATAGGGACGAGGGCTTAGTGATCAGCGAAAGAGGATGAACAACTACAGCAGACATAAACCCTAAACCCTAAACCCCTAAACCCTAAACCCTAAACCCATCCCGAAATGTGTTTGAGCTAAGTAGGCGCTCGGGCTTTGGATTGGGGTTGAGAGGGTTGCTTGCACTCCTTAACGCCCTCGTCCTCATAATGCAGACCCTTTCTAGGTCGGTGGTTTCTTTACTTAGGCTTTCTGTTTTAAGGGCCTGTAACTATCTTGCCTCAAAATGGAGTGTGATTGGAATCATAGCTAAAGGCCCCTAAGCAAAGGAAGTTTATCAATCTTTGTACACCCCAAACCCTGAACCCAAAACCTTTAACTGTAGGTGTGTCCTCAAACTACTAGAAACCGTGGTGAGAGGCAGAGTTGGATGAGTGCTTAGACACCATCAAGCCGGGGCCCCCGAGTGCGACACGGTCACAGAAATCACGCTCCGGAGATTTCTGGGCTGAGGATTCACCGGATTAAATTTACGTTTCGGGGGCTAATGTAGGAACCTGATTAAGAAAACCTGGGCCGATAACCCCCAAAATAGTAGGATTCATATAAGGAACCCTAATAAAGGCTCAAGGTTTCTTAATCAGGTTCCTACATCATACGAAATTCGGGGTAGGATGCCAGGTATGATGATGGCTAACCGTAAATATTTTCTGAACCACTGCGTGGTCCTCTAGCGCAAAGGCGATGCTGCTTTTGACCGGTTTTGGGACAAGCTCTTTTTAACGAGGCCGCCGAATAGCTTGACGAAGGGTTGCTCAGGGAGTGTTGTACTATACTTACATCCTGGGCTTTGGACTACCATACTTCAATACCTTTTTCTTAAAGGGAACTGAAATAAAAGTTTATACTTTTTTCTCCCTGGTTCCTTAAAAGCCCAGCATCACCTGTCCCAAGTATAGGGTTTAGGGGTTTAGGGTTTAGGGGTTTAGGATTTAGGGTTTAGTGTTGCGAGTTGGTGCAGCCACCGATGTTGACAGGTGGATGAGGATCCAGGGCCTAAGGCCGAAGCATCATGACCATTGTAGAACCTCTGCTTTGGCCAGTCCGCCTTACAGTGCAAGTCCCTCAAGACTTCAAGCCACATTGCCCGAAAGTATCTGGACTACCTATATTCTCCCTTGTAGTTCTTTACTTAGATCCCCAATACCCAACCTTTAAACTTTTAGGGTTCTTATAGTTTAGTAGGAATCGGAAAGTTTAACCTTCTATTTCTGTGGCTTAGACCATTCCCAGAGGGTCCATATATTTACTACCATTATGGAATTAGGTCCCAGAAGACCATCCCTATTATGGCTTTTGGGGGCTTAATTCCATAATGGTACTGTTGATGATATAAATCCTGCACTACCCTAATGACCCTAACTTATGGTATTTGTGGTAATTTCGTTATTATGGGTATTGCAGGATTTATATCATCAACCGTAGTAAATATATGGACCCTCTAGGATTTTAGAAACCCTGTACCCTGACACGAAAGCCATTGACTGGGTCATGTCGGGTTTGCGGTTTAGGGTTTGGGGCTTGGGGTTTAAGGTTTAGGGATTACTGTTTAGGGGTTAGGGTGAAGGGTTTAGGGCTTAGGGTTTAGGGTAGGTTCAGGGCATATATTGTGGGATTATTCGGTATCAGGTGTGAGCGTAGTACTACGGGGCCACTTGGAGCATGGGGCGACAGATGACCGAAGGGGTACATCATTGCTTCTCGTCGTGGAGCCCCGAAGTCTTGTACATGATGTCGATATCTATGAATCTTTGTCAGCAAATCCCTAAACCCTAAACCCTAAACCCTAAACCCTCCGAAGCTCAACATCATCCGTCGTGTAGTGCATCGCCCAGCCTAGCGTTCGATATCTAGCCTTCAAGCTTTCAGAAGGCAAATGCGCAGTCCCCACACTCTATGCCCGTTCAAGTTTGGCACAAGGGGGGGACAAGGGATTAGCTTCTGTTGTTCAACTGTCGACCGGCTACCGATACCTAGGGACCTAGGTCCTCATAGCATTCCGTCAATTAGGGGTTTAGCCTTTATAGGGCTTAGGGTTCCTTTAAGTAAGGGCTTCAGAAGGATTGTATACGGTATACGGTCTATCGGTCTATCCCGTACCACATCCGACCTGACTTGTCGTTTGTCGAAACCCCTGGTTGATTAACCCTAAGGCTTCATGTACCCTTATGATACATACTTAGGACCTCAAGTACCTATATGGGGAACCCTTTAAGGCTAAAGTATCTGCTATAAAGGTGCATGGAGCCTTTGGGTAAGTTAAACCCAGGCCCTGCGGAAGTGGATAAACCTAAACCCTAAACAAACTTGCAAAACTTCCCGCCGACCCGACACTTCCCCCGTCGTCAAGCCCGCTGATCCTCAAGGCGCAAACGCAATCCAAAGGGCCCTTCCCAGAGACTCCAATATTCCTTAATTAGGGAATATGCCTTGAATCATATTAAGGATCCTACTATAACCTAAGGTACATTCCTTAATTAAGGCTCTGGGTATGCTCTGACTCGAAATTCTGAGAACCACACCACCCTAAACCATGGACGCACATCTCTGGCTCTTCCATGGCTCAAGCCCGGCCCATGTACAGATTGAGTTGGTGTAGTGAAGTGGACATCGACTCTGCTGCGAAGTCACGATGAACGTGAACACAATGAGCAACGTGAACATGATGTGCTTTGGCCAAAAAGCATCATAAACCCGATAGTCTAAACCCTGAAACCGTATAGAGCTTGAACCCTCCCTAAACCCCAAGCCACGAACCCCAAACCCCACGAATGTTCAGGGATCGAAAATCCGACATCCTGATCTCCAGTTAAGTTTTCATGACACACATTCAAGGCTTTTGGGCCCAAAGACCATACTATAAAAGGCTTTTGGGCGATTTTTGAGCCTTAGGGTTTGGGTTTAGGGTTTAATATATGGGCCTTAATGATTACCTGTACTATCTTGGGGCTCCTTATTATAACTCTAGTATAATGGGCCCCAAAACCATATTCTGACTACTCGGGCCCCCAATATAATTATAGAACCCTACTATAGATCCCTTACAGACCCCTTTAAGGGATCCCTTTAAAGGATCCCTATGCAAACTACGGTTGATGATATAAATCCTGCATTACCCGTTATAAGGAATATACCATAATTCCCATAGTTTAGGGCCCTTAAGGTAGTGCAAGATTTATATCATCAACAGTAGGAGCCGACCCTAAACCCTAAACCCTGAAGGTCCAAGCCCGAAGCGGCAACATCAGGTAATGCATCCTCTCTATGCTAACTATTAATGCCCAAAGGGTCCAAGTATCATTTCGGTATATACTTATAGGGCATTTTGGGGGCCTAAGTATCTACCATGATGATACTTGGACCCTTTGGGTATGCTAACTATTACGGGTTTAGGGTTTAGGGGGATTGCATTGGAGCACCCAGACCTTCCAAAATCCCTTAATTAAGGAATATCCCATAAATTATAGTAGGATCCTAAATATGATTTAAGGTCTATTCCTTAATTAAGGAATATCCCTTAAATTATAGTAGGACCCTAAACATGATTTAAGGTCTATTCCTTAATTAAGGAATATCCCTTAAATTATAGTAGGATCCTAAACATGATTTAAGGTCTATTCCTTAATTAAGGAATATCCCTTAAATTATAGTAGGATCCTAAACATGATTTAAGGTCTATTCCTTAATTAAGGAATATCCCTTAAATCATAGTAGGATCCTAAACATGATTTAAGGTCTATTCCTTAATTAAGGAATATCCCTTAAATTATAGTAGGATCCTCAATATGACTTAAGGTCTATTCCTTAATTAAGGAATATCCCTTAAATTATAGTAGGATCCTAAACATGATTTAAGATCTTTTCCTTAATTAAGGAATATCCCTTAAATTATAGTAGGATCCTAAATATGACTTAAGGTCTATTCCTTAATTAAGGAATATCCCTTAAATTATAGTAGGATCCTAAACATGATTTAAGGTCTATTCCTTAATTAAGGAATATCCCTTAAATCATAGTAGGATCCTAAACATGATTAAGGTCTATTCCTTAATTAAGGAATATCCCTTAAATTATAGTAGGATCCTAAATATGACTTAAGGTCTATTCCTTAATTAAGGAATATCCCTTAAATTATAGTAGGATCCTAAATATGACTTAAGGTCTATTCCTTAATGAAGGGATTTTGGAAGGTCTGGGCAGCCCGGGCCTCGGTCGTTCTTTTCGTCGCTGCGGCGAGCTCCAGGTTGAGATTCTCATAGGGATCCTTAGGGGTGTAGGGGGAGGGGGCATAATAAGCACCCTTAGGGGGGCAGGGGGAGGAGGGGGTAGGGTTCCGCTGTTTTGGTCAAAAGGACCCTTAGGGGGGTAGAGTTTAAAGTTTTAGGGTTTAGGGTGGAGGGGGGTAGGGGGCCTTAAGGCCCATAATAAGGACTAATAAGGCCTATTTAAGGAAATATAGTCCCCTACACCCCTCCCCCCTACACCCCTAAGGATCCCTATGAGATTCGGGCCCTCACCCATTAGTACCTCAGAAGCTGCCCCCACCCTGTAATAGTGACCACTATTAAAGGAAACGGGCCCCTTCTAAGCGCCAATACCCCTTAATTAAGGAATATAGCTTAAGTCATAATCCCAAAGGGTCCAAGTATCATCATGGAACATACTTAGACCCCCAAAATGCCCTATAAGTATATACCAGAATGATACTTGGACCCTTTGGGAATAGGAAGTTTTTGTTATTTTTGGGCATTCAACGCTTTACGGCTTCAGCTTTGGAGTTGGCAATTTCCGGGTTTAGGGGTTCAGGGTTTATAGGGTTTAGGGGTTTAGGGTTTAGGTTTAAGTTTAGGGGTTTAGGGAGTTTCGGGTCTAGGGTTTTGATTTTCTTGCCTGTAGCTGGTAGTCAGACAGTCTGCCAGACCCCGTGGCTTTCAGAATCGTTTGTAGTCAGATATTCCCCCAAGGGTCCAAAGGACCCAATAATCAGGTACTCGATTCTAGGATAGGAGATATGTAGGTTGGGCTTTTGTGATTATTAGGTACTTGGACCCTTGGGGTTCTGACATGTTTCAGGATCGTACGTGAGTACAAGTCTTACAGTAAAAGGGTTTGACCCTGCTCTCTACAGCGTGCATCCCAGAGGCGCATCTTCAACACTAGGATGCCCAGTAGTACCCTTATTCCCTTTTTGTAGTCCTAGGTTGCTTATAAAGTTACCCAATACCAAAAAGAGAGGCCTTTTTATTCTCAGGTTACTGGGTATCCTAGAACACTAATCCCGGCACCCCAACAGCCGAAGCCTTTTATGGCACTGATTTCGAACCCCATGAACCTGGTCTGAGGCCATAAACTTCTTTTGAGGTATGGGGTTCAGGGTTTAGGGTTTAGAGTTCAGGGTTTAGGGCTTAGGGTATCCTGTGACTATTAAGCCCCATAGAAGCTTCCACCCTCCAGCTCACCAAGGCAAAATGCGCATTTCAACTTCGCCCCACAGCAGGCAGCTGCGCAGCAGCAAAGTGCCATGCCCTTTGGACGAATGAAGGCACACACAACGGGGTGGAGTATAGAAGGCTGACTGATTAGTAATATTTCTTTTCGTGCATACTATTCCCTTCCGGTCCGGTTAGAACTGTAGCTTACTATTATTGTGTCTCTGTATTAGGTGTAGAGTGCAGTTTTTTGGGGTGGTTTCCAAGGTTCAGGGTTTAGGTTTTAAACCCTGTAGATAGTAGCATGACCTCCCCAAGACCCAGTGAACTGTTGCAGGCTTGGAGTTTTAGGAGTCTACGTCTGACAGTAACAGGGTTTGCCGACAGTAACAGGGTTTGCCTAGGCGGATTCAACACTAATGCCGACACCCGACCCAACAATCCGAAACCCTTATGGCACTGATTCCAAAGCCCGTGGCTTCTAGTCTAATGCCCATATACAATTGTTTTGGTATGTAGTTTCGGGTGTAGGGTTCCCGTGACTCTCTCTAAGGCCCCAAAAAACCTTGAACCTGCCAGCTCACCCAGGCAGAATGCACATCTCAACTTCGCCCCACAGCCGGCAGCTGCGCAGCAGCAAAGTGGCATGCCCTTTGGACGAATGAAGGCACACACAACAGGGTGGAGTATAGAAGGCTGACTGATTAGTAATATATTTCGTGCATACTATTCCCTTCCGGTCCGGTTAGAGCTGTAGTATAATATTCCCATCAGAACCCGCCGCTTCTAACTATTGTTGTGCCTCTAGACATGCGGCGTAGAGCTCTTTACTAGGCGTAGTAGAGTTCAGGTTGTTTTAGGGTTTTCCAAGGTTCAGGGTTTAGGTTTAAAGCCTGTAGATAGCAGCATGACCTCCCCAAGACTCAGTGAACTGTTGCAGGCTTGGAGTTTTAGTAGGCGGATTCAACACTAATACCGACACCCGACCCAAAAATCCGAAACCCCTTGTGGCACTGATTCCAAAGCCCGTGGCTTCTAGTCTAAGGCCCATATACAATTGTTTTGGTATGTAGTTCCGGGTGTAGGGTTTCCCGTGACTCTCTCTAAGGCCCCAGGAAACCTTGAACCTGCCAGCTCACCCAGGCAGAATGCACATCTCAACTTCGTCCCACAGCAGGCAGCTGCACAGCAGAAAAGTGCCACGCCCTTTGGACGAACGAAGGCAGAAACATCAGGGTCGAGTATAGAAGTTTGACTGGTTAATGTGTATGTCGCTTACGTTTTTTGAGACTTGCAGTATACCCGTCAGAAAACTCTTCTAATAGTTCGTGCCCCTTTTTGATGGTTTTCCATTTAGGATGGTGTAGATAGTAGTATGACCTGACATTTGCCATCACCCGTTAAAAAAATCAGGTCCCGGAGTTTGAATGGTAAGCTCTAAGGGTACAAGTCATACGTTGGCAGGATTTGACCCTGCTCGCTACAGCCTGCATCCCACACCTGAGGGACCAAATGACCCTTAAAAAGTAGGGGCCCTATACCCACGTACTATGAATCCCTATATTGTATATGAACCTTAAACCCTTTTAGGGTTCATGTCGTCCTTAAGGCAGGCGGATCTTCAAAACTTCTCCCGACACTCAAAATATTCGAAGCCCTTAGGGCGCCCTTAAAGGAACCCTTATAGATCCCTTAAACAAGCCCTTAAAGGTACCCTTATGGATCCCTTCCAGGAACCCTCAAAGGGGATTCCAAAGACCATTGGCTCTTGTCAAGGTCCATAAATGTCATTTTGTTGTATGGGGTTTAGGGGTTGGGATTTCCTGTGACTTGAAGCCCCATAGAACCTTCAACCCTCCAGCTCACCCAGGCAGATTGCGCAGTACAATTTGCTTGCACAGCAAGCGCTGCAACAGCAGAGAGTTGCGCAGCAGCAAAGTGCCATGCCCTTTGGATGAATGAAGGCACAAACACCCAAGTCCAGTATAGAAGTCTGGCTGACTTTGAATATGTACTGTTGTGCATACTATTCCCTCCCGGTCTGTTTAGAACTACAATATAGTATACCCGTCAGAATCCGCTGCTGCCAAGTATTGTTGTGCCGCTGTGTCAGGCGTAGAGTTCAGGATTTTTAGGGTTGTTCAAGGTTTATAGGGTTTAGATGTTAAAGCCTGTGGATAGTGGTATGACCTTCCCCAAGACGCAGTGACTTGTTCCAGGCCGAGTTTGGATCCTAAGCTTTAGGAGTCTAAGTCGAACAGCATCAGGATTTGGCCTTGCTCGCGACAGCCTAGTTACATCCCACAGTCCCAGCACCTAAAGTCCGAAGCCCTTGTGGCACTAATTCCAAAGCCAGTGACTCCAATCTTAGGGTGCAGGGCTTCCCGTGACTCTAAGCCCCACAAATCCTTAAACCTTCCAGCTCACCAAGGCAGAATGCGCAGGTCAACTTGCTTGCACAGCAACAGCAGGCAGCTGCGCAGCAGCAAAGCGACAAGCCTTATTTTTCTCTCGAGCAGTTTGTCGGGCAGTACGGGCATGAAGCTCCTATGAAGGCAACGCACCGGTTCCTTAGGGGTACTTAGAAATAGTTTTTAATTTTTGGTTATTATAATCCCTAAGAAACAGCTAAAATTATAATTTTTGCTAGGGTTCTAAGTTCAGTATAGGTTCAAGATGTGTGGATTTGTTCAAGGTTTAGGCCTTACTTTCTGAACCGCAGGCAGTAGGCAGGATGGGGTGCATCCGAGACACTGCATCGCAATATCCTCAACTTCAATATACAGACTTTTTGAAAACCCTATGCCTAACCCCACACCCCCAATTAGAAACTTTCATTAGGTTAACAGGCCTTGTATTATGCTACACAGGGAGGAGCTGTGGCTATGCGCCCCAGGATTCTCAGGAACTCCGTTGCAGGGGTTCGGGGTTCGTAGAGAACTAGCGTTTAGACTTTGGCCTTTCCGGGTTGATGGCTTACCCGGACCCTGAGGGGTCCCTACTATGGTTTCCTTATATAAACAAAAACGTAGGCCCTTGAAGGCTACTATGGGATTTATGGGGTTTAAGTCGTAGGCGTCCTTTACCATGCTGCTTCCGATACGTGCTGCTTCGCTTAAGCGTGCTGTCTCAGCTTTTGTCAAACGCGCACTGCACGCACGCACACGGATGAGACATCATGCTTAGTGTCAGAACTGCATAGTTTTGGATTTTGAGAATGCTCCATGGATTTCACACCATTAGTGCATGCTGCTTCGGCTGCGTGCTGCTTCGTCAAGCGTGCTGTCTCAGCTTTTGTCAAACGGGCACTGCACGCACGCATGCAGCTGAGAAAGCATGCAAAACAGAAGCAGAAGGCCTTCGAGACAGCATGCTATTGGCCGGCTGTGATTAAGGTGTTCGGCCGGCACCGAACCCGATCTCCGTACCCCACATGCTAACCCAAAGGTCCTCAACTGTGTGATTGATTCGTACTCCCTAGGGCTCCAGTTACCTAAGTAGTGGGTTACGGGGGTACATAATATATCGTTCGTAACCTGCTACTCAGGTAGCTGGAACCCAAAAGAACTAGTATCTGTCTTGTTAGCGTTTTTTAGTTTGAATGGTTTAGGGTTTATAGGGTTTAGGGTTGATCTCAATCTGAGAAAAAGCGCTTGTCAATAAAGCCTGAAAGCTGTCGTCAAACCTGTCCGCAGAAGCCCACAGCTCGCCACCCTGCAAACCCTAAAAAAGCCTGAACCGAAAATCCTAGGCCCTACATATGGTCTCCATTGAAGTTCCTTTTTGGGGTTACCTTATAGGATCCTGTATGTCAAATTTGGTTAAACCAAAAACAGAAACTACAAGGGAGACGATAGGTAAACACCAAACCCTGCAGGCCATGCCCAGCAGCTTGCTCCAGCGCTTCGTTCCGGGAATTGCCCAGTCTGTCTTTGGCGCTGCCCCTGAGGCCTCCCGATTTGGGGTTAAGGGATTTAGGGGTTCAGAGGCTTAGGGTTTAGGGGTTCGGGGGTTTAGGGTTTACTGGAATCATAGGGACCCAGATAGGCTGCAGCACCACCCCCCGCAGGGCTTGGGGTGCGGGCCGGGATTCAAACAATGTGAGCAACCGCCATCGCTTGACTATTGCTATTCTTATTATTCCGGTCGGTCTTTCTATACATCGCCTACTTGGGAAACGGCTTAAGCAGCGGGATCGACCGCTGTCATCAGTGAAAGAGCAGGCGGGCGCAAGACAGCTTCCTCTGGCTTCAGGGTGTCATCCGGCAATTGCTGCCCCATGTACTGGCGAGCTGTACCGTTGCGCAAGTACCCTTGCCGCAATGCTCCAAAAGCTTGCCATCTGAGTTCAAGCATCTTCCCCAAAGGGTCCAAGTATCATTCTGGTATATACTTATAGGGCGTTTTGGGGTCTAAGCATATACCATGATGATACTTGGACCCTTTGGGTTCAGGAAAGCACCACCACGTTGCCTCCCCCCATGTACAGTCGCGACTCGAGGATACGACCAAAAGCCTTCCCCGATGCACTGGCCCATCCAGGCCGCCGCCAGCCTTGTCCTTTTTCATGGTTCCCCCAAATAATAATAAACAGACCGGCTAGTAGACCTTCTTAAATAACTCCTACTAAGGGATATAGGTATAGGGCTCTGTCTATTACTTCTAAAAGGACAAGGGTGTCCAGGCCAAAATGAGGGCGCATGCGCGGACAGGTGCAAGGAATCGCGCTTGAGGACACGTCTGCGCTCGAAGTGTGTAATTAACATGATTTGAAACACACACTATGCACATACCATGAATCAAGGGAGTAGGATTGATGAGCAGGCAACAAGACGACGGATCAACAACAAATCAAAGCCGCTCCGATAAGAAAGCCAAGGCTAAAAATCTCGCGACGCTCTTACGGCCACTTTGCAAGGCTATGAAACCTCAAACCCGACGGTGAGAGCCAAGGTAGGGAAACCGATATATGATAAGAGTGGGTGTACACACATTGTGTTTATATATATATATATATATATGTATATATATATATATATATAAACATATGATCTATGTACATATGGACATCTATATATCTATGTATATATATATATATATATATATACATGTACGCATACATATATATATATATATATATTATGTGCAACATGTAGAGAGAGAGGGGCAGAATGAGTTGTGTTGTGTACAAACACATGATACTGTAGATTCGTAGATGAATAGATAGGTTGATTGATAGATAGGGGCATATAGATAAATAGATAGATAGACAGATAGAAAGAAATAAAGGCAGGTAGAAAAGTAGGAGGACAGGTAAATAGATCGGTATATATATATATGTGTATATGCATATAGGTGGGTCAACAGGTAGTACGCAGCTAAGCAAGTCAAGGGACAGACATGTAAGATTGGACAGAAAGAAACAAGAATGGAAGACCGAAATAATGGAATAGCTGAAGCTATAAGCCACTGAAGACCAACTTTGGAAAAGATAAGACTTGACATAGGTACATGCGCAGGTAGGTAGATAGACAGATGGAAAACATGTAGATAGCGGCTCAGTCTCTGTGTGTGTGTCCATATATATATATATATATATATATATATATATATTCATACATACATGCATACGTCTGCATGTATATGTGTACAACATGAATATACATACACATACATACATAACCACGTTCAGGGGATTCGTCGATGCTTCATCCTTGTCACAGATCCACTGGGCTAGGTTCCGAAATCCTAAGTGGTGCTAACCCTGAAGCCTACCTGAAAACTTTCAAGTCTTTCTACTTGACCTGGAGCATTCTGCTAAAACATGATGTCAATGAACAACATGTCGCAAACGTAAACCCTAATGCCCTGACACAGCCTGAACCCTACAAAGCCTCAAGGAATCGGTAGAGAAGCCGAATCCTACACTCTCCACAACAAAACCCTAAAACTTAAACCATGAACCCTAGAAGCCTAATGCCTTAACCCCAGAGGCCCTAACCCCTAAAGCCCTAAACCCTACAGCCCTAAGCTTCACGGAGTCGCCGGGAGGCACCGCCGGGAGCACCGGCCGAGCTGCCCGTCGCGTCGCTGCAGCAGCTCAGGAAAGCAGTGCCTTGGAAATGTTTGGTGGAACGGTTGATGATACAAATCCTGCATGACCCATAATAAGGAAAATACTATAATTCCTACAGTTTAGGGTCCTTAAGGTAATGCAGGATTTCTATCATCAACCGAATCTCTGACTTTGGGGTGAAAGGTCGTCAGCAGCTGGTTAAGGGTTTATGAAATGAAGATGATAGCTCGGCACTACGACACATGCTCTGCTGGGACCCAGAGCAGGCCCTTATTCCCTTTTTTTATGGTTCAGTTTCCCTATAACCCCCCTTTAAACCAAAAAGGGCACCCTTTGTATTCCTAGGTCACTTTTGGGTCTAGTTGGGATTTTGGGCTTTTCAAATCATAATGGACCCTTCGGAAGTTGGGAAGGGGAGGGGGCTAGGGGACTATACTTCCTTAAATAGGCCTTATTGGGACCTTATGCCCCCTGCTCCCCCTCCCCCTCCCCCCCTAACTTGGAGGGTCGGGGGACTTAGTTGGAACCCCAACGCCTAACTCACACTAACCCCTAAACCCTGAACGCCTAAAGCATAAAGCCCTAAACCCTAAAAAACCATAAAGCCCTAAACTCTAAAAACCATAAAGCCCTAAAAGTTGAAATCCCAAACCATGTTGTGCTGGGATGCCAGGATCCCACCGTTGTTCGCACAGTGCACGACGCGCTGGCGAAACGGGGCTTCATATGGCTGCGATTTGAGGCCTGTTGATCTCGCAGCACCACCTACCCAGAGAGCTTAATAAATAGGCCCCCTTCATTACTGGCCCCGGTTTGGGGTTTAGGGTTTCGGCATTGCGGACTACACGTGAAATCGTAGCGGGCCTGCTATTAAATCAGAATGTTGTGATTGAAGGTGTATTCTACTATGAGGGTGGGTACTGAGGTTTCCTCAAGGGTCTTTTTACAATCAGGAAGTGCTTTTGCAGACTCCGTGGGCACAGCAGGAGCTCTTGCAATGTAATGTGCTCTTAGTGGCTTTTGGTATCTACTTACCTATAGTCTCCATTGTAGTTCCATCGCTTGGTTGAGCCAGTTTTATGTTGAGGATTCTGCAAGCTAGCCCAAAAAAAGGAACCCCAAAGGGTCCAAGTATCATCATGGTATATACTTAGACCCCCAAAATGCCCTATAAGTATATACCAGAATGATACTTGGACTCTTTGGGAACTGCAATGAAGACTAGAGGTAAAACTCTGCTGTTGGGCACTTGGATCCCCTGGGGATAGTCACACTCTGCATGCATCCATGAAGCTGACGTCGGAACCTGAAGTGCGCACTTCAGTCTTTAAGGTTTAGGGTTTAGAGTTCAGGGCTTCCGGGTTTAGATTTAGGGTGGGTTTAGGGTTTACATAACTCTTGATATTACTTGTTAGGGTTTCCTACCAGAATTGGATTGTAGTGCTTGCCTTAAGTACCTAAAACTGCTAAACCCGAGCCCTAGATCATTATGCTTACAACCTCAGCAGAGCTATCCCTAAAAGGCCCAAAGCTTCAAATCTTTCAAGACGTAGCTGCCGCCCAAAAAGCCTATCTTCTTGCAAGAAAGGAGT
Source organism: Symbiodinium sp. CCMP2592 (assembly GCA_905221615.1). Taxonomy (NCBI): domain Eukaryota; class Dinophyceae; order Suessiales; family Symbiodiniaceae; genus Symbiodinium; species Symbiodinium sp. CCMP2592. The sequence continues at coordinate 518,114 of CAJNDT010003001.1, read as the reverse complement.
AGACAGAAAAAGTCCCAAGGAGACGCAGGAATGCAGAGTTTGGCGACTACCGGTACCCTAAGGCCCCAAAGTAGCTCCTTTTTAGGGTTCATATGTAGAATCCTTTGCCTAAACCCTAAACCCTAAACCCTAAACCCTAAGGTACTCCCAAAAAGGAACTACTTTGGGGCCTATGGGCAAACACCATTAGCCGAAGAGCGAAGCCTACATCTTGCAGGCCGAGGACACATTGGCTCAAGCCGCCGCGGCGGCACTGCCTGCCGCAGGCTCTCCTCCCCTGCAGAGGGTTTTACACGGGATTTGTAGGATTTTTGGTAAGGATCTGATTAAAGGATTTCGAGAGTTGTATAAGGGCTGCATGTTTCGGCCTGCGCAGCTTTTGTCTCGTCTTCGGGTTTTGATGGAGGTGCTTGAATACTTGGTGAAATCAGTTCTAAGGCCTTTCTAACATCAGTATGTCGATTCCCTTTCCCAGTTAGGCTCGTGATGCTAGGATTCCGTCACGTCTCTAAGCGATATATGCATATGCCCTGAACGTAGCCCTTGCGAAGATGCCAATTTTGCACATTCTCGCAAAACTGCTGAATGAATGAGCCATACCCTCGCCCAAACCGAAATCAAGGCCTTTCAATCCTGATCGACAACTTAAAAGCCCCCGAGCCCGCAAGAACTCAGCCCTCAAGAGAGAAGCAATGAACAAGCTACATCCTAAATCAATCTTAGACCGTTTAGGGCTTAGGGGTGCTTAGACTGCCCAAAACATCCGAGTGTACCTTGTAGCATCCGTGCAGGGCAGGACCCTTATGGAGTCCCTTATAGAGCCCTAAACCCTCTACCCTAAACGCAAAACCGCTAAACCGTAAACCCTTACTTAACCCTACACCGCAAACCGTAGAGCTTGAACCCTATACCCGAAACCCTAAATGACCCCCCTCCCCCCTCCAAACAAACACGATTTCCTAAACCCAAACCCTAACCCAAAGGGTCCAAACAAAGTACGCATATAGTAGCAGGTAGGGTTGCTATACAAGGAATTATTATGATTCGGGGAAGTATCCCTCATGATAGCACCCCTGAAGATCCCTTAAAGGACCCCTTAAAGGGGCCCCTATGGATCCCTTAAAGTCTCCCCCATAGCAGTACCTAGGAGCCTTTACTTCCAAACCCTGAACCCTACCTTAACCCTGAATATCCTACCTTTTCAAGGACTTCTATAAGGAAGTCATAATAAGGAGCACTAAACAGGTAGGTACTTCAGGGTTAAGGTAACCCCCCCAAAACGCCCCAACCCCCCCCCCCCCCCCCCCCAAAAAAAAAAAAAAAAATATAATAATAATAATAATAATATATAAACAAAAATAAGAAAAAAACAAAGGAACCGTACTTCTGCTCAGGAGACTTCCTGGCGGAAGCGGGCGCTTCTGGGACGCTGCACGCCATGCAGGGGCACTTCAGCGCAGCTCAGAAAGATGGCCCGGGGCTCCCAGCTTGGGGATTTTGGGGTTTAGGGATCAGGGTTTAAGGATCAGTGTTTGGGGATTAGAGTTTAAGCTTTACAAGGGTTTAGGGGTTTAGGGATTAGGGTTTTGGGATGAGGGTTTAAGGGTCAGTGTTTGAGTTTCATGAGGGTTTCGGGGTTTAGGCTTTATAAGGGTTTAGGGGTTTAGGGTTTAGGGCTCCCAGCTTGGGGGTTAGGGTTTTGGGCTGGGGGATTAGGGAGTAGGGTACGGATTAGGATTTAGGGTTTGGTGTTCAGGGATTCTTGGGTTTTGGGATCAGGGTTTAGGATTCTGCGTTCGGGGCCTAGGGTTTTAGGGTTTTGAAGGATTAGGGATTAGGGTATAAGGTTTGGGGTTTGGGGTTTCCTTAATTTTTGGAGACTCCCATTTAGCTTCGGATATCAATACATGTGTGCGAGTCATGGGAGATCCACCGTTCGGTTTTTCCTATAAAGTGCGATATCTGAGTCCGACCACTTATGAGCATTTTTGAGGCTTCAGAAGCTTCGGCATAGCTGAGCCTTCAACACTGAAGAGTGTGCTGGGGTTTACTGCCTGAAGGTCTGTTGATGTTCATGGTTTTAGGTGGTTGCGCCCGAAGGCTACAGGACTTTGAAGCCTTGAACCCCCAAAGGGTCCTATGTATTGTTACGAGGTATACTTCCCTAAGTCATAGTAATAATTCCTAATATGGAAACCCACATTCTACTGTATCGGTACATAGGACCCTTTGGGACCATAACCTGCCAAGTCCCGAAGCTCTGAACGAAAGCCTTGAACCTGAAGCCTACAAAGCAGCCTTGTCCTTTTTCATGGTTATCCCAAAAGAATAAACAGACCGGCTAGTAGACCTTCTTAAATAATTCCTACTAAGGGATATAGGCATAGGGCTCTGTCTATTACTTCTAAAAGGACCAGGGTGCAACAAAGCCTCAAGCGAGGCCTTCGCTTCGTCACTGGCACGTCGCTGGAGCATACCACGGGCTTGGCAACTGGGACATCGCCAGCTTTCTAGAACCGCAAGCAAGCGCTCTAAGTTTCACCCTATACTCCAGCCCTTAAATCCCGAGAGAGAGGCACCAAAACAGTCAAGCAGTCGTGAACTGACAATTACTCCACATGGTGCTTCATGTCGCGCAAAAGCACAAGATAGGAATAAACCCTAAACCCTAAACCCCCTAAACCCTAAACCCTAAAAACCTAAACCGAGCTGGCCGGCTCAGCGTCGGCAGAATCGATGTTGCTGCTGCGCAACATCCTGGGAACCTGAGGCTCTGCCCCAAAGGGTCCAAGTATCATTCTGGTATATACTTAGACCCCCAAAATGCCCTATAATTACGTATATACCAGAATGATACTTGGACCTTTTGGGTGCATTGATTCAAGGGGGTCACAGGTATGGTCACTTTCATCTAGGACAAGAAGCAGCGGACGTGACGAGGAAGAAGTAGTAGTAGTAGTAGAAGCAGCATTCTTAGCAATAGGAGGAGGATGGAGATTCAGATGGTGATGACAACGTTGATGCTGATGCTCAGGCTGACGATGGGATTTCCCCTCCCTCCTTCTCCAAAGTATCAACACTGCCAGCGGTACTGTCAGCTGAACGAAGCCGGCCGTTGCAAAGGCAGAATCAACCTAAATGCAGGTTTCTAGGGTCTACACAGGTGTGACTTACAGCCCACGACCCCTCAAAGCCCAAGCATCAGCCAGCCATACTCCAAGGACAGGGTGCCCGCGGAGACACAGGCATAGCCCGGCGGTTCGGGACTAGGATCCTATCCAGGGAACCCAGTACCCCGTAGTTCAGGAACATACCTTAAATGATAGAGGCCTTAATATGATGATTTACGTTATATTCCCTAATTAAAGGGTAATGTTGGATCCCGATTAACAACCCCCCCCCCTCCCCCCGCTGTCAAGGTTAGCCCGCTTGAACTTGTTCATGGGTTCAAGTTTTTCCCGGCCCCCCCCGATTATGTGGGGATGGGGTTACTTATTAAGTATAGTAGTAAGTAGATAGAGAGTACTTAGTAAAGTATTGCAGTCGTACAATAGGAGTAGAGTAATATAGTAGTAGTACAGTAGTATAGTAGTAGTACAGTAGTATAGTAGTATTACAGTAGTATAGTAGTAGTACAGTAGTACAGTAGTACAGTAGTATTACAGTAGTATAATAGTAGAACAATAGTATGGTAGTATACAGTAGTTTAGTAGTAGTATTGAAGTCTAGTAATAGAAGCAGTACAGTAGTATAGTATTATTACAATAGGGGGTTGGTGGTTTGAAGGGGTTCAAGGACTTGAGGGGGTTGAGGGGGTTGGGGGTTTGAAGGGGTTCAAGGACTTGAGGGTGTTGAGGGGGTTGAGGGGGTTGGGGGTTTGAAGGGGTTCAAGGACTTGAGGGTGTTGAGGGGGTTGAGGCGGTTGGGGGTTCAAATGTGGCTGGCCATGAGCTTGCCATCAGCTCAAGTGCCCGCATAAGCGCCGCATCCCCACCCATTGACCGTTAGGTCATTTTCAAGGGCCTGCAAATCCCTGGTCCCGGGCCGGACCCTGTTAATCGGGGGGGGTTTCCTGCTATTCTGGGGGGGGCGCGGCCTGCAAAGGGGTAGCCGTGGAAAACTTGACAAACCTACTCTTTTTATATACGGTTTAATTAGGGAACCACCTGTTTCTGGCAGCAGAAGATATCACCGAAATCCCAGGGATCCCAAGGCCAGGGATCTCTGACCCTTCCATCCCAAAGCTTCGAGCTTTCTAGGTCAAAGCCAAGGGCCTGCAAATCCCTGGTCCCGGGCCGGACCCTGTTAATCGGGGGGGGTTTCCTGCTATTCTGGGGGGGTCGGGGCCTGCAAAGGGGTAGCCTTGGAAAACTTGACAAACCTACTCTTTTTATATACGGTTTAATTAGGGAACCACCTGTTTCTAGCAGCAGAAGATATCACCGAAATCCCAGGGATCCCAAGGCCAGGGATCTCTGACCCTTCCATCTCAAAGCTTCGGGCTTTCTAGGTCAAAGCAAAGGGCCTGCAAATCCCTGGTTCCGGGCCACACCCTGTTAATCGGGGGGGGGTTTCCTGCTATTCTGGGGGGGTCGGGGCCTGCAAAGGGGTAGCCTTGGAAAACTTGACAAACCTACTCTTTTTATATACGGTTTAATTAGGGAACCACCTGTTTCTGGCAGCAGAAGATATCACCGAAATTCCAGGGGATCCCAAGGCCAGGGATCTCTGACCCTTCCATCCCAAAGCTTCGAGCTTTCTAGGTCAAAGCCAAGGGCCTGCAAATCCCTGGTCTCGGGCCGGACCCTGTTAATCGGGGGGGTTTCCTGCTATTCGGGGGGTGTCGGGGCCTGCAAAGGGGTAGCCTTGGAAAACTTGACAAACCTACTCTTTTTATATACGGTTTAATTAGGGAACCACCTGTTTCTGGCAGCAGAATATATCACCGATGAGGGTAAGCTCCTCGCATACTGGATGAGGAAGGAAGCCCGCAGATTGGGCAGGAACATTGCCCCTAAGTACAAGCTCAGCTCTGCTGGACATGCGCTGGTCTAATGAGGAAAAGTCTGCCATCATGAGTTCTTTACGGTTTAGGGCCCTAAATCCTTACTTCGGTGATTTTCGGGGATGGCCCCGTCTAATCGGGGGGGGTTTAGGCGAGCTCCGGTACTATAGGGGTGGGGTCTAATGGACTTCTTCATTAAGCCCATGACATGCCCGGGACGGCCCCGTCTAATCCGGGGGGGGTATCTTAATCGGTAAACGACATTAATGGGTTCTCTAGGTGACTCCCCGACGCAACTTTCCACTAATTACCCTTACAAATTTCGGTCCGATGACCCCTGGCCCTCGCTACCATCGCAGAAGATGGCCGGGCAGATGGTACCTTAGACGACGAACAGCTGCGACTGATCATTGTTTCTCGTCTAGTGAAGCTGAGTCTTGGGACCAGTAAGTGTTCCTTGCTTGCACTGCTGTCGAAATTATACTTGGAGGACCATGGGACTTAGTAAGTCAGGTCATAAGTACCTTAAGTGGGCTTATAAGTGTTTATAAGTATACTGACCTTATTTATAACCCCAGTTACTTACTAAGTCCCATGATCCTTTAAGTAACCTTTTATGTGCTCCTGGACAGGGGTGGGCTGAATCGCGAGATAAAGTCCGCCACAGATGTAAATACAAGCCTAAACCTAATCTTTAAGCCCTACCGGAACCCCCCTTGGTCCTTCAATAGAGCTATACCCTACAGGCACAGGTTCTTGCGTTGCCAGGCGGGCTTGAAACAGCTCGCCAGGCGGTCTTGAAACAGATGTAAACTACCCTAAACCCCTAAACCCAAAACCCTAAACCCAAAATCTGAAGCCCTCTACCCTACAGTCAAAGCTCTTGCGTCGCCAGGCGGTCTTGAAACAGATGGCTCAACAGTTCGATCAAGCCCAGTACTTCGGCTGCATAGGATTCCTTTTGAACCCTGAGGGGTCCGTGCACTGAAGCAGTATCCCTACGGGTTCCTTTAAGGGGTTCCCTAAAGAGTTTAGGGGTATTCTGGGTGTATGAGGGTCCATGTGCCTGAATAGTATCCGTAAGGATTCGTTTTAAGAAGTTTAGCGGGCTCCTTAAAGGGTTTAGGGGTATCTAGGGTAAATGAGGGTCCATGTACCCGAATAATTAATATCCCTAAGTGTTCGTTTTAAGAGCTCTAAGGGGTTCCTTACAGGGTTTAGGGGTATTTAGGGTATATGAGGTCCCAGTACCTGAACAGTATATACTTTGGGCCCAAAGTACCGCGATAGGGACTACTTCAAGGCCAAAGTATGGCATGGACCCTTAGGGTAAGAGTTGCTTTTGAGGCCTCTTGTTAAGGGGTTGCTTTTCAGAATTTGGACTGTGCTATTATAGGAGCCTTGATAATCAGACAGGGTTTTCCTGACGTTGAGCGGCTCTGAAGATGGAAGGGTTCGAGGCAGGATTGGGGGGGGGGGGGGGGGGGGGTTTTCGTATAATTGCAGTATATTGGGCCCCGACACCCTATTCGAATTATTAATGAACGCCCCTGTAGTAAGTCTAGGATTTTCGGTTTCACCCTTCGTCGAGCCCGATTCAGGATCGTCGAGTGCCTCGCCCGAAGCCCGATGCCAGCGTTTCAGGCTCCATGTAGCTACCTAGATGGGAGCTTCCGAAGATAGGGGTACCTTAGTTTGGGGTTCCTGGCAATCAGGATCCTACTAATTTTGGTATTGTATTAGGGTCCCCTATCTTCGGTAACTCCCATATTGTATATAAGTTAAAGGCCGATATCGGAACCCCGTTCTATACAGGTAGATGGAGCCTCAGGGTCAGTGGTTCGGGATTGAGCTCAAAAACTTCGGCCAGCCAAGGATTGACATCGTGGCTGCACTGGGCCCAAGTCTCTTGAGACTTGGCAACTCTTGGGGCGTAGGTCCCAGGGTTCAAGCCCCAAACCCTAAACTCTAAAACCGTAAACCATATAAACGACGAAGTTTAGGGTTCAGGGTTCAAGTGTGGGCAGGATGTGGTGCATTGGAGAGCTGAAACACACTTCTGGTTGTAGGCATTATTATCTGAAGGATTATTTTGTCCAGATCTCCCCGTCTACATATGTAGGTGTGTATGTGTATATACACATGTGTATATATATATATTTATATACACACATTTATGTATGTACCCATGTGCACACACGGTCACACAGGTCTGTACCTATATCTGTATGAATATCTTTAAAAAACAGCTACATATCTATGTATACAAACATGCATAAACATACATACACATACATACATACGAGCATACATACATACATACATACATACATACGTGCATCCATCCATCCATCCGTCCATCCATCCATCGGGTCCACATACCCAAGTAGTATGTACTTCGGCCTTAAAGTAGTCCCCATATAGCTATAGGTACCTTTTTGCCGAAGCATCTACTAATTGGGCACATGGACCCTTAGAGAGTAATTTAGTATGTTTCCATTCTATAAGTTATATACCCTAAATACCCCCACACCCTTAAAGGAATTATATACCCCAAATACCCCCACACCCTTAAAGGAACCCCTTAAAGGAACTGTTCTGTACCAGCAAAAAAGACTCGGCCAAGGAGAGGTCAGTTTCGCGAGACCCCGTCGAAGAGCCAGGTCGTGGAGGACCGACACAGCCTTGTCCGTTTTTGGGGTTTGGGGTTTAGGGGTTTGGGATTTAGGGGTTTGGGGTTTAGGGTTTAGGGGTTCGGGGTTTAGGGGTTTAGGATTTAGGGGTTTAGGGTTTGGGGGAGTTCAGCTCAACCTCGGTTCACTTCAGGTGGAGACCGTCATAATTCCTTCAAAGGGGTTTACAAGGGTTACTAGATTACTAGATGGGCTACCACAAGGGCTTCTACAAGGGTTCTATATTAGGGCCTACATACTTGCCTCTACTGTTGTTGTGGGGGTTCCTTATTATAATCATACAATAATATACACCAACACCCTATTCTAGTCATGATTGCCTCTATCTTGTATCTGGATGTTCCTTATGAGCCACCCTTCCGTTTGACTAGCTGACTATCAATGGGTAAAAGGAGGGACCCTTAATGGGGACCCCTACCCTATAATGGGCTATAATATAATGGGTGTATAATGGCTATATTAAGGGTATATACCTAGGGGTCATTATTAAGGGTCCCTCCTTTTACCCTTGGAGACTAGCATATAAGCTCATTAAGGTTGTTCCGCATTCGGTGTCTAGGGTGGTGCCATCGTGAAACCAAAAATACTTCGCCTTTGCAGTCACTGTATCAGCCTTGTCCTTTTTCATGCTTCCCCCAAAAGAATAAACAGACCGGCTAGTAGACCTTCTTAAATAGTTCCTACTAAGAGTGTCTGTCTATTACTTCTAAAGGACAAGGGAGCTCACTGTATATGAGCCTCTTTGAGACCTAAGTCAAATTAGCTTCGACACAAACGACCTCAAAGTGGCTTGTTCTGTGATCGACTAGGCTTGCAACATCCTCCCTGAATGGTTTCTTCGAGTCCCTATATAGTTGTACTAGACGACTACTCAAAACCCGATTCTGTTCATTAAAGCTGCCGATATTTAGTCCCGAAACATCTCTCGACCGTAAACCCCAGATCCTAAACCCAACCATAGACCATACAGTAATACACCATAAGCCAGGAACCCTATAAACCAAAGCCCTAATTAGAGCCTCAACTCTAACTCCCTAAACCCCTAAGCGCCCCCAGAAAGTCGGTGAGTTCTATGACATCCCATTGCTCCAGCGAGTGTCTTGGCACAACTTGAGGTTCGCAGGTTGCTGCTACATGTGCTTTCCGTGTCGTAAGGGTCACAGAGGGTTTTCAGCGATTTAGCGTTTAGTATTTAGGAGTTAAGGGGCTTTGGCGTTTGGGTGTAGGGGCTTAGACGTGCAGGGTCTAGGGGTTCAGGAGTTAGGCTTGAGGCTTTAGAAGTCAAGGGGCTTTCTTTTTGATAAGGGTTACCGGAGGGCTCTATGAGGTTCGCAATGTGCAGATGGATTTAGAAGGTCTGGGCATAGGGATGTAAGGGTTTTCTTTTCGGGGTTTCCAAGGGTAAAAGGAGGGACCCTTAATAGGACCCCTAGGTATATACCCTTAGTATAGCTATTATAGACCCATTATATAGCCCACTATAGGGGTAGGTGTCCCCATTAAGGGTCCTTCCTTATCCCCTAAACCCTAAACCCTAAACCCTTTATAGATCCCTTTAAAGGAACCCTAAGAGCCCCCAATTAAGGGTCCCTCCTTTTCCCCTTTGAGGGGTTGTGGGTCTCGGGCGGAACTGCAAGGTTCAGCGGCCTGGGAGTTCATGTTTAGGCAGTTTCGTGATTTATGGATGTGGGGTTGGGGCGATCAGAATGGCGTGTCGATGGCTACATACATACCTACATACATCCATGCACACATACATGCATGCATACACACGTACATACATACATACATACATCTACATATATTACATACACATGTGTACATAAATACACATAATATAGACAGCAGTTATCCACATCAGCACTTCTAGCAACATATAACTTATAGAAGTCGCCGGGCCTCGGGCACTCGCAGACCTTAGTAGCATTTGTAACCAGAGGGGCTCTCCGCAACTTCACTACCTGCAGTCTCCATTGTAGTTCCTTCTTTTGGCTAAACCAACTTTGTATTTATATTCAGGAGATTTTGGGGTCCTATGGTAAGGTGCGAAGCCTTGGATGTTCAGCCGTCAGCACCCCGTGATAAAGCCGAAGAATCGGCGAATCCATGCAGACGCCCTTCACCCAAATCCAGGCAGAGAAAGGCATGACGTCCTATGGGCTCTTAGACATCGTGCGCTACAGGAGCTCAGGGTAAAGGATTTGGGGCCTTTGAGTTTCGTTGCTTTAGGTTTTTTGAGGATTCCAGCACACGTCCGATATCTGCATAGTGACCCTACATGGGGAATCCCACTTCTAGAAACCTCAACCCCGAAGAACCAACATCTCTTAAGGACTTATATACAGAAATCAGAATAAGGAACCCTAAAAGGGTAGGTTATCTAGGGTTAAGGAACCCATCTGGGAGTTGGCTTTCAGTGCTTCGCTCTTCCAGGAGCTTATTGCCGGAGCTTCGGTTTGGCTCAGGGTTTGGGTGGCCTCAACCCTAAACCCTAAAACCCTAAAACATAAACCCCTAAACCCTAAACCCCCAAACCGCTAAACCCCAAAAACCTAAAACCCTAAACCCCTAAACCCTAAAAACCTATAACCCTAAACCCCTAAACCCTAAAAACCCTAAAACCCTAAACCCCTAAACCCTAAACCGTCTTGTGCTTGAAGCGCCACTTCGCCGAGCGAACTTTGGAGGCCCAAAGGTTCCAAAGTATCTATACTAGGACAGACCCTAAACCCTAAACTCGAAACCCTAAACCCTGAACCCTAATATCATGGCTCTGGGTCCCCTAATATAGTACCCGAAATAGTAGGATCCTTATGATCTAGGACCTAGAGTAGGCCCTTTTTCCCTTTTACGGTTTAGGGTTTAGAGTTTAGGGTTTAGTATCTATACTAGGACCGGGATACCAGGGTTTAGGGTTTAGTTTAAGGGTTGGGAAACCAGATTTTAGGGTTCAGGGTATACTGTAGGGGCTTTAATCAGCAGCATAGGGTATTTGGGGTATAGTATCTAGGACCTAGAGTAGGCCCTTATTCCCTTTTTGGGGGTTCAGGTTCCCTTATAAGCCCCTTTAAACTAAAAGGGGTACCCTTTTTATTCCTAGGCTACTCTTGGGTCTAGTATATGGGTGGAATGTAGGATTCCTCTTAGATAGTGAACGGGGGGTAGGTCCCCAAAACCATAATGAGGATGGTCTTTTAGGGCCGAAGTGTATATGGGTGGTTGTCAAAATTATGTTCCCTTTTTGGGTACCCTAAATATTAGGTGCAGTATTATAATAAGGACCCAAAAAGAGACCTTAATATTGACAGCCACCCATATGGTAGAATGTAATGTAGGGTTTCTATATTAGGAACTAATTATTATGATTTCGGGGAAGTATCCCCCTATAACAGTACCTAGGACCCTTTCGGGCTAGAAGTTGGAGCCGAATATTCCCGACACCCGCGCGGCTAAGGTAAAGCCTAACGACCCTTCAGAAATTCAGCACCCCCGAACCTACAGCCCTTACATCAGTTCAGAACACCTGGAACGCATGTTGCATTGCTCTGAAAGCTCTAGAACACTTTCAAACCCTAGCTCCCAAGACCCTTACCCCCCTTAACCTTAATAGACCTATGAGCCCTAAGCCCTATAAACCCTATAAGCCGTACAAGCCCTATGAGCCCTAATTCTCCACCCTAAAACCCCAACCCCTAAACCTTAGCCATAAAGCCTAAACCCAAACACCCAAGACCCTGACAAAAGAAAATCAACCCTTTTAAACGCAAGTTAAACCCCTAAACCCCAGATCCAGCAGGATGGGAGCTGGCAGTCCAGACGAGGCTGTCGGTCAAAGCACTTGGATTAGCTGCTGTAGGGTTTTCAGGTTTAGGGGGTAGGGGTTTAGTGTTTAAGGTTTAGGGGTTCATGGTTTAGAGTATCTGTAGTGAGTGTTTCTGTTTACTGGGTTATGTTTAACGAACATAATTTAAGTTGCCATGAAAGGGGTCCAAGGTGAATAATGGGCTTTTCTGAGAAGGGTAGCTTAGAACAAACACCTCAACAAGAGCCAAGTTTGGTGTATCAGAGTTTCGGAGTTGGGGATTCCCTGTTTGTCTCTGCGTGTGTGTGTGTGTGTGCTGTGCTTAGGGGTGTACTGGCTCTAATAGAAGCCCCTGTATGGTTTTGAGGGAGTTATCGTGCCCACTGTCGGAGGCACTACAACTCTATAAGCATCAGAAGGTTTTGTTGCTACAATGGTCCACCAGCTGACATCCCCCCGCCGGGTTTTGCCGAAGTGTGCCCCGAAGTTAGCATTGTTCTGCAGGACTCCAAGAGACATCGCGACACTACTTTTTTTATTTTGCAGGGATGTGCAATCATGACAAAGAGAGGTCGGAATAACTACTATAACAGTATTCCCTCGGAGTCATTGTCCCTAGCCTAGTCATAGAGCCCTGAACCCTAAACCCTAAAACTTGCACCCTGAACCCTAAGCCGATAATACAGCAGGCCCCTAATGCCCCTATGCCCCCATGCTACGGTTGATGATATGAATCCTGCATGACCCGCAATAAGGAGTGTACCATAGTTCCCATAGTTTAGGGTCCTTGAGGTAATGCAGGATTTATATCATCAACAGTATGCCCCTATGCTATGTTGCCGCCTTTGTGGGTGCTCGAGGTCGTCGCTGCTCACACGGATCCTGGAGCTTCGGCCTAGTTCAGGTCTGCTTCTGTCTAGCTGTGGCCCGGTACCTAGAGGCTCATACCCTACCCCATTTTTAGGAGACCTAGTTTTTTTGTTAGGATCTCTTATATAGAACCTTAGGTACCTTGAAAAAGGGGTAGGGTATGAGCCTCCAGGTAGTGCAGAGTTATGTCGACCCCAGTGTAGGGCCCGGAAAGGAAAGGGGGCCGTATAAGTCAGGGATCTACACAATGTTGCCTTTGTTCGAGATCGCTGCCTATACTGATTACTATCAGCGTTGTGGTGCACCCGCTATCGTAGTATTGTCATTGCTGAAGTTTCTGTTGGCAAAGTGTTCCGTTCACCTTCTCAGGCGGATTTCGTCAACCAAATCCACAACCCTGGTCTCTAGTCCGTAAACCCTGACCGTAACCCTGCACCTTAAGCCCCAAACCTCAGCACTTTTGCTTTGGGTTGGGGCCAGGGAGAACCCAGGAGTCCTTCGCATAGGCCCCCTTATGAAGTACCCCAAGGGTCCAAGTACCCAATAATCATATACTCTCCAAAAGCCTAACCTGCATAACTACTACCCTAAAAACGAGGACCTAATTATTGGATCCTTTGGACCCTTAGGGGTAGGGTCCGGGGCTTATTTTGGGTTTAGAAGCCGCGGTCTGAGGTTTGGGATTCAGGGTTTAGCAGCCAGGGTTTCGGTTTCGGAGATTTTCGGGTTTGGAAGCCATATTACTGGTCGGAATATGGCTCCAGAGGCCCAATGCACGGAGTTCTAGGGTTTAGGGTTTAGGGTTTAGGGTGCCCCAAACCCAAGACAAAACGTGGGTCGGAATACGGTTGGAATACGAAACTGCCTGCCTTCCCCATGCCCTGCCTCACACCTACCGAAAAACAAGGCACAAGGCAAGCTAATGCTAAGCCTGCCCTGCCCTGCCCAAGCCTAGCCGTACTCAAACCGTATTCTGTCCAAGCCAACCGTATTTGGAACCGCATTCGTATTCCGTATCTGAACCCATATAGGAAAATAAGCCTGGATGAAGGCCCGTGGCTGCCATACGAACTCTTGGGTGTATATTGTATCCATACTCAGACCCTAAACCCGAAATCCCCCAACCGAAAACCCCCCAAAACTCTGAACCCCTTAACCCCAAATCCCTAAACCCCATGCCCCAAAACCCCTAAACCCCCAAACCCTAAACCCTTTTCCGCATCCCTACACCCCAAACACCCCCAAACCCTAAAAGATCCCCTTTCCGCCAAGGACTGTTCATCCTGAGCTTGCCTTGCTCTTCGCCAGGTCTCGAACTCCAGGCTCGGGGGTCTCAGTGTTTAGGTCTTTCGGGTCTTAGAGCTTTTTGGTCTCGGGGTCTTGGGGGTTAGGGTCTCAGGGTTTCGAGCCCTAGGTTTCAGGATTTTAGGAGGGGCTCGGGGTCTTAAGGGTTAGGGTCTCAAGGTTTTTTGAGTCGTAGGGATTCGGGTTTAGGGTCGCAGGGCTTTAGGGTATTTAGGGTTTGGGGTGTTGTAGGGTCTCAGAGATAAGGGCGCTGTGGTTTGGGGTTCCAGGCTCTTCGGGTTTTGCAGTTTACGGATTGATACAATACTACCATGATTTTAGGGGCTGCAGGGGATATGTCGAAGATTTGCTCAGATGCTTTATTATCCTCCTTTGAAGTTTGGGTAGGATTTAGCGAACCTTGTGGCTAAGAGTTCGGGTTCGGGTTTAGGCTTATGGCGGGCTTCCGCGAATCGATAGGAGCACCACTCGTCGTCAAATGTGTGAGGCAAGGCGAAATCACACTGTGGTTACTTTATTATGATATTATGACGACTGTCAAAAGACTACGACACGGTAGGTAAAAGTAGTGGGAGCGTCAATCACGGTCGCGCTGGTCATTTCTTGCAGTGGTATTCAATTAGCAGCAGTAGTAGCAGCCGTTAGCAGCAGTGACAATATACGTACAGTCACAGTTGCATGAGGAGTAGCAGTAGTCGTCGTCGTCGTCGTATCGCAGTTGTGAAGCAGTATTGGCGGTAACGGTGCCTTGACACTGTTTTCCACCGTCATCCTCATCGTAATGTCCATCCCCCAGAGATCCAACTAACAACGTTGAAATTTCGTCACCACCAGCGACGTCAGCAAGGCAACGTTGTTTTGTGAACGATACCGTGACTCGTACATCTCACTAGTACCGCGATTACCCTCAATCATCTTTGGAACCCTTGAGCCCTCGTACCGAACCCAAGGCCCCACCCGTAAACCCTAAGAGCTAAACCTTTAACCCTCCTTAAACCCCTAAACCCTAAACCCCCAAAACTCAAAACCCAACACTTAAACCCCTAAACCCTAATACATGACTAACCATTGATATTGGAGGAGCTAAGGAGCCAGGGATGATGATAATCCCTATTAGATAAGGAGCTAAAGAGCCAAGGGAACTCCAAAACCACTGGTTAGATGAACGGCATACCTCCACAGGACGAAGACAAGGCCTGGCGATCGCCTCCTCCCGGATTGGGCGTGCTCTGGGCCGGGAATGCGGCGGCAATGCTTCGGCAGCTGAAGTCTGGCCGGAACCCGGGAGAAGGGTCTGGGGGTTTAGGGTTTAGGGGTTTAGCGCTTAGGGTTTACGGGACTAAAGAATTGCCAACAGTATTCGTTTGAATTCCTTACTATAACTATGCTGCAATAGACGCCACACCCACATTCCAACAAGGCCCGTTGAATATGAGGGGGCGAGGTTCACCGGGGCTTAAGAGACTGGGGGCTGCAAGATATCTACTAGGGACAGAGGCATGGCACCAATGGACAGTTCTCGAAATCAAGTCCCTTTTTAGGTCCACCAAATAGTCCCTAAACCCTAAACCCTAGACCCTAAAACCCTAAAACCCTAAACCCTAAACCCTAAACCCTCAACCCTAAACCCTAGACCCTTCTCAAAGGACCCCTAAAAGGGAACCTCCAAAGGAGAACGACCCTCATGTTGACCACTGATTTTTCACAATGCGCGAAAGGAATCTGCGACTTCAGGGTGAAACGGTTGATGATATAAATCCTGCATTACCCATAATAAGGAATATACCATAATTCCCATAGTTTAGGGTCCTTAAGGTAATGCAGGATTTTTATCATCAACAGAAGGTCGTCAGCAGAGGGTTTAGGGTTGATGAACCCGTATATGAAGATGATAGCTCTGCACTGCGACACATGCTCTGTAAGGGCGCCAAGGAGTGTGTCATGTTTGTCAAATCGTCTCTGCCTGAAGGTCGTGATCGTTTGAGGGTGCAGCCTATACAGTAATATGCACACCTTAAACCCCAAAACCACCCAACACCTTATAAGGTTTGGGGTTTCAGGTGTGATTGTGTTTGAGCGGCTTGACTCGAAACAACCTCTTCGAAGCACCACGAGAGGGTGAAGCCTGTCCCTTTGTCGGCTTCAAAGTTGCAGGTGTAGGGTTTAGGCGTTTTCGTGTTTTGGGTTTAGGTTGTTGTAGGCTTGGGGAGCACGGAGCCGTGGGAACGGATGCTTTTATCGACGTGATATCTCACTGGCATTTCCATTCCTGCATACCCCAAACCCTATATCCTTAACCCTAAACTTACTAGCCCCATGGCTCCAAGTGAACGCAAAGGAACCTGCCTTCGGGCTCTAAGCCCCAAATCCTCACACCTTTCATGCATCCTGAGACAAAGCTAAGCGCTAAGCTCCGAAACCGTGGAAACTCAAACCATCGCAAACCAAAAACCGATGGGATACACTTCTTTCAACTGCCTACCCTCAGGCTCCATGTACCCTTATAGTATATACTTAGTCCTTAAAGCACCTATATATGGACCCCTTTAAGGCGTAAGTATCTACTATACTTGTACATGGAGTCTTTGGGCTAGCCCTGTACATGTAGTACACGTTTTGTTTGCCTTAGTTTCTTGTTTTGGGATCCTGGTCATTAGATAGGCCATCCAAGGAAAGGTACTACATGTGACGGTAAACCCTAAAAACCCTCAAACCCCAAGACCCTGAAACCCTTAAACCACCGTGGCGCTGTCTGGGAGGCATGCACCGTGTTCGCGCGACGCCTGATCGGCTCGGCACCCAGCAAGATTCAGTGGGTAAAATAGGGCAGAAGTAATTCCGACATACTATGCCCTAAACCCTAAACCCTAAACCCTAAGCGTTAGGCCCCAATTTTGTAAATACCCTAACTAATTATGCCATAACGTGCCCGAAAAGCCTGTTGAAAGTGTTAGTGCCTCTGTGTTTCGGGTTGCCCTAAACCCAAAGCCCTAAGCCCCATAAACCCCTAAACCTCCAAACCCCAAAACCTCTAAACCCCTAAACCCTAAACCCCTACATCCTAAACCCTACATCCTAAACCCTATATCAGATTTGTGTTTCGTTTTTAGGGCTCCAGGGCTCAGGATACAGGGGTTGCAGTTCGAGGCATGGGTTCTTGGACGGTCCGAGGCTCGGGTTTGGGTACAGCCTTCGGTGTTAAGGGTTAATGTTCGTAGCGGTTAGGGTTTAGGGTTTATAGGGGTTGGGTCTTTGGGGAAGTTTAGGGTTCATAGGGGTAGGGTTTAGGGTTTATAGGGGTTAGGGTCTTTAGGGAAGTCTAGAGCTTATAGGGGTCACCGCCGAGAATGTAACAGTATAGGCTAGAGTGCCAGTGCACGTTGAGTTGGTCCATATATCTCCATACCAGACTTACAGTATACGTACATATACAGATGTTCATTATCTTATCAACTTATTTACATGCCCGAGCCCTAGGTCCTGAGCCCTAGACCCGGGTTCAGGGTTTATTGTGAAGGTTGTGCGTCCGACGAACTGACCCTACAAGTATGGGGCCTGGTCCAGCTTGGCTAGCGTTTAGAGGGCGTAGCTTTCGCGGTCTAGAAGGTTTTCGCACCATCCTGTTACTGTTGGAGACAACGAATCGTTGGGGCCGTCGTGCCAGTGCCCGAAATGCCAAAGCCGGACAGGACGCCCTGGAACGCCAAGTGTAGGGGTTCAGGGGTTAAAGATTCCAGTTTAGTAAATCTCGAAACCCAAACGCCTAACCCTGCCTGAAATCCAGCCCAAACCCGAGACGCCAAATCGGAATTTCAGAAAACAGACAGTATAAGATCCATAATACAATATCGCCAAGCCGGCCTAACACTAACTTGCAGACGCGAACTTGGAGACGCGCACACACCCAGCCCCTCTCTGCACACTTTTGCCGGCATTCAGGGCGCCTCGTCTTTCTGCCTGGCACGAGCTTTGCACACGCCGATGCCTTAGAACCTGTGTAGAAGTTTCCACTCAAGTACGCAACTAGTACCTTCATAAATGTCCTTTCATCAACCATGCTCAACCCTAAACCTTCCTAGATCCCCGTCCCTAGGCACCCCCTGCAATCCTGGCTCTCCCTGTTGAGTCTTGAGTCTTATAGGCCCCTAAATACACCCAGGGTTTAGGTCTTTGGGTTTAGGGGTTTAGGTTTTTGCGGAACTCAGACGTTCAAAGTTTGAGTCGAGCCCCGACTTCCCGACCGCGCTTCTTACAGGGCCGCATCCTACCGTGTTCGGATCCTTGGTAAAGTCTCATACCTCTCCAGCAAACCTACATCCGTGGACACTTGTAGTATGACATGCCTATCTGTATATATATATATATATTATATTATATATTATATATTATATGTATATATATATATATATATGTATATACCTTTACACCTGGAACCCTAGACCCAGACCCCAAGCCGTGAATACTAAAACCGAAGTTTTCTGGTTTAGGTTTAGATTGTGCGATGGCGAGCAAAAGCTACGGAGTACATGGTTGCTTGGTCCATGGCTGGCGGCAGATTGCAAGCTCAGAATATGAGATACAGTAAAGTCTAGGACCCAGAGTTATCCCTTATTCCCGTTTTTAGGGTTTAGGTTCCCTTATAACCCCCTTTAAACCAACTTTTTATTCCTATGTTCCTCTTAGGTCTAGACATAGAGTTCAAAAAGTCCATGCTTCACCTTTGAAGGCCTCCTTTGCACTGAGGAAACCGATAAGCTCATTCTGAACCGTGTCGAAGCCGACCACGCTTGCAAAGCACATAGATGAAAGCCATACAGAATAATCCTAAGCTCCAAGCACGCACGTCAAAAATGCCCCTCGAACTCAAACCCTAAAACCGAATCCGACAACTAGCATCCCAAAGCCCAGTCCAAACCGACAAACCCTGACCAGGGTCTAAAGAGGCCATTCCCTAGGTCTGCAATACCTGATCAGTATGGTACCAACCATGTATTGTTATCCTCATTTCGTAACCCGGCAGCTCTTTATTTAGATACTGGGAGCCTTAAAGCCTAAACCCTGAGGTAGAAGCCAGAAAGTTCGAATATGATTATCCTAACCCTTCTATGGTAAATTATAGGGTATCCTACCATGAAACCATATTCCAACTTTCTGGAGTTCCCTGTACGACCCTCACAAAGAAGCCGACCCAGGAGCGCAGCTGTGCCCACCGATGCTGGACGCCTTAGAGGCCAACGGCAGGGAGCTGAAGCGCCTGGGTGGAATTGGCAGCAGCAGGGCTAGGGCTGACTTAACCCTAAACCCTAAACCCTAAACCCTAAACCCTAAACCCTAAACCCCTGGACCCGAAACCTTAAGGGGTTTGTGGTTTTTTTGAGTTAGATCCAAGTACAGGGCTTTGCGAACATCTGAACCTCAAGCGCCTCGCCACGCCAGTTTTCAACGCTCCTGTACTTAAGCCCGAAAGCTCTGCTTGTTGTTGAACTCTCGCGGAAGAAAACACGTTGAACTCCCGAGCAAATTAATTAAGTTCATTAAATGCCTACAACAGATGTTGGAAAGCCATCGTCACATCCACAGGTCACGCCCCCAACCCCACGGCGTCTTCGGGGACTACAGCTAATTGTCCAGAACAGTAACTAGCAATACAAGATGTAGGTACTTTGCCTTTTGTTGGTTCCTAAACCCCTAAACCCAAAACCCTTAACCCTAAACCCTATTGATACTTGAATCTTCGAAGCGGCCGGTGAAAGTTGAAGCACATCTCTCCAAAAAACCGTAAACTATGGGATTCGGCTTCGGGTTTAGGAGTTTAGGGTTTATGGATGTTCAGGGCTTAGGAGTCTAGGAGTTTAGGGCGAATCTGCCTGTCTTATCGAATTTGAACCCCCCAAGAGCCCTACGCCACTGCGCCCTTTCAATTAAGCTACTGGGTTTGGGGTTTTAAAAAATTCCATCGCCAAATGAGGCCGCCCATGCAAATTGTTTTGTTTAAGTTCCTCTGCTTTTCTGCCAAATACTGGCTTTATACTTACTAGCTGAGTAGATAACCTTTAACCTTTTGGGGATTATATAACTTTACCATAACTGAAAAGGTTAACCTTTTTTGGGCTAGGGTACTCAGCCCCTCAGTATATCTGAATCTGGTTATGATGTCCGAAACTGACCCAGAGCCCGAAAGCCCTCAAGTCTCCAAGCACGAGGGTCACGGCTTAAACGCCAAAGTCGCCACTGGCACTACTTCTGCCATTCCTCGATCATGCACCCTAAGCCCTTGCAGCCCAAACCCTAAACCCCGAAACCCTAGCAACCGTAGCAACGCAAACCCTAAACCCCAAGTTCGCCTCTAGTAGGCTTCCGTAGGCCGTGCCCGCGTGCAGACGGAAAAGAGCCCTCAACAAAAAATACAAAAAAACAAGTTCGCAACTGTTTCACCCCAAAAATCTCGTAACCCTGAGTCCCAACCCTTAAGCACTAGCCCTCTGCAACAGCCGAAGACCCTAAACTAAAGCAACACCCAACAACACTACCCTAAAGCCTATTCTTGTTCAGGATCTTGGTTTGAGTATCACAATCCGGAGAGTACTAGGCTTTCATGTCTCTGTTGCTTTCACCTTCTCAGCGGGAATATTGCAGGGTGTCGTAAACCCGATGAAATCCCATAAAGGCGTAATCCAGAAGCTCTATTCCGGCAACTGAAGCCCAGTTCCCAAACACTCCAAGCTCCTCGATGTAGCAGTATTCCTACATTGCCGTGCCTGGGACATGATGTTTATATACATATGCAGAGACAGAGAGAGAGAGAGAGAGAGAGAGAGACACACACACATGCATCTACACATTGATCTCTATCTACATCTGTCTGTATGTGTGCATGCATGCGTGCATGAATGTATGTATGTATATGGATGTATTCCTGAGTGAAGACGTTTTGGAGTCTCTAGCCTGTGAGTTCCTGAACAAGAGCCCAGAAAAGGTTGGGAGATCTGCGCGGCACTGACGCAGTTCTGAGGCCGCGATTTGAATATCGGTTTAAGGGTCAGGATTTGCATAGGGTAGGCGCATTTTTTAAGTTATAAGGTGTTTTAATCGAAGGTTGCCGGGTGTCGTACTGGCTTGTTTGTGGAGTTTAGGACCTGAGCTTTACCTGTATCCCCAAACCCTACAAAAGAGTAGGTTCTGACTGATTAATTACAGGGTCTAACCCCTAAAACAGTTGATTTTTGGATCCCCAGGTATGGCTTCCAGAGATTCGATGGTCTGAGGGTGGTTCCCGGAACGTACTCCTGGTATCAAGCCACCGGAGAACCCCAGGTCCGATGATCTAAACCCTAAACCCCTAGGATCCAGAGTAGGCCCTTATTCCCTTTTTTAGGGTTTAGGTTCCCTTATAACCCCCTTTAAACCAAAAAGGGCACCCTTTTTATTCCTAGGTTACTCTTAGGTCTAGACCCTGAACTTTAAACTCTAAACCCTAAAGCCTAAATTCGAAAGCCTAAACTTTAAACCCTAGACCCTAAACTCGAAACCCTAAACCCTGAACCCTGGCTATGGCTCAAGCCATTTTGGCTCAAGTGCACATTTTGGCTCAAGCCATTACCTCTCGAAACCTTCCCTGTTTGTTTCCCTGTCCCTCTCTCTCTTCCTGATTTCGAGCCTTGTGGCGCGCTCTCTTCCTTCTGGAGGTGGCGGGTTGAAGGGCGACCTTGCGAGCCGGCGGCCAGTGTGACGTCCTCTTCTACATCGTTGACGCTTTGGGACTGGGGCGACATCGTGATCGGGCGGCCAGTTCCTCTCCCCCACCTACCTGCTCATTTCTGGGGCGACCTTGTCGGTGGGTGTGTTTGACTTCGTTTGCTTTGGATGGCCCTGCCTGGAGTCGTTTTTCCCTCTGTGGGCGAGATGGCGATCAACGTGGAGGGCGAGATGGCTGTCGACCAGGGGCCGGAGCAAGAGGGGTCTCCCACGGAGCTGGCCGAGGACTCTGAGTTGGATGTTGAGGTCAAGAAGGAGAAGCGAAAACGGGAGAGACGATCAGCCGCTGAGCACATCGAGATTCCCGACGACGAGTTTGACAAGGAGGAGAGTCCCAGCAAACGCCCACAACGTGATGAGCATCCAGTTTCAAGTCGAGAACTACGCTTTCTCCTTCAACAACATGCGCGTGAACTCAAGGAAGCTTGGGGAATGTTTGAGACCCGGGTCGCCAAAGTTGAAGAGCATCAATCCAAGCAGACAGGTGAGCTGGCGTCTCTGTCCGGACGCACCAAGGTCGTGGAAAAGGATATGAAGCACATGCGCTTGCAGCAAGAGGCCGGACAGCATAAGATCGAAGCCCTTACCGAGGATGTCAAGAACCTCAAGATGCAGGTCGAAGCGGTTAAAACTTCCGGGGCGAAAGCTGCTGCGAGCACTGATCCACCTCAACTTGATCCTTGGGCGAACTATCTCCAGCAACAAGGGGGGCGTTCTTCACGACCACCAAGGATCGGGGCGAACACTAATGACCAATCCGCTAACTCCGTGAACGTGGGGGCGAATTCCAATGGTGGTGGTGGAGATCGAGGGGAAGAACTTTCTGATGAAGATCGACGAACGCTCATTGTTGGCGGGTGGCTCCAAGACACCCGACGAGCAGTGATCGAGACGGAGGCCCTCCCCATCTTGCAGGACCCCTCCATTAAGGAGCACATTGATGCCGAGAAGTTGTTGGTCTTTGGGCCTCGCCGAAGCGTTGGGATGTTGCGCTTCATCATGCGTCCGGAGGAGTCTTCCTACGCACAGGTCAAAGATAGAATGTGGAAAGTGATCAAGGCCATCGCGACGATGAAAGTGGTCCTGGAGAGCACCAAAGCGGCCGGGGAGGACAAGACCATGTGGGCGGCGTTCGTTAAGACAAAGACGGCGAGGCAAAGAACGGCCCACATCAGCATGGCTCGGAGAGTTGCGATGTCGTTGGCCGCGGACTCCAAGAACTCAGAAGGGGGAGTTCTCAATGTGGAACACACCCAAGCGACCGCCTACGACATGGACTGGAATACAGGGACGATGTGGTGCGGGATCCATAAGCTCGCATCTGCTACTCATCGTATCCCCAAGAACAGCGAGTGCGTGACCATGACGGGAGGATGGATCAACCTTGACGCTGTTGGGTTGGTAGCGGGATGCACGGTGGACGTCGCCAAGGCGGCGTTTGAACTTGAGCTGTGAAAAGGGGAGGAACATAGTTTCACACCTCCACGGGAGACTTCTGCCGGGGAGGATTTGCATGGCGCTGACCACAGACAGCCCAAGGCTCATACTGTGAATGTCAGAGATGAACCTCGTCCGTGTGAAATATACAGATGGGGGAGAATTCTTCAGTGGAACATCGGTGGTCAAGAGATCCTCAAGTTGGACCTCGCGGCAGCCGATGCGGATATAATCTGTGCACAAGAAGTTGCTCGCAGTGACGAAGGATGGGACACCAAAGATACAGACCATTTCCATTTCATCTCCTATAGGTCCAGAGATCTGTGGAGGGGAGTTGCTGTGGGATTTGCTATCGACAAGTTTGACAGTGTCATCGGGAAGATCGCTACTCCAAGGGGCATTTGGCTTCTTGTACGTCTGCGTGGCTTAGGACGTGTGGTTGTTGGGAGCATGCATGCCTATACTGGGGTGACCAATGCGAAATATCAAGGGGCGATATTGAAGTTTGTCAGAGGGTGCCCGTCAAAGTGGAGGCAGTATCCGCTCGCTTGTGGAATTGATGCCAACGAAGTTCCGCGGTGGTTCCACAATGAAGACAGCGAGAAAGGGGAACTTGACTGCTCCTCGACGAACCTCAACTTCCTCGCCACTGAAGCTGCACATCTAGGCGCTCTGCCGCTTGCCCCCAAATTTTCACAGTGGAAGTCACCCACCCATTTTCCCAGGGATGAGACTCGAGTTGGCCGACAGATTGACACACTCTGGTATCGCAGCCTGAACCTCAAGCCTGCCAACATCGATGGAGATCGACGTCATGTGATCGGCACTGACCATGGGATCATCACAAGTGATGTTATGGTCGCTCAACGTTCATCGGCACAGTGGGGCAACGACTCAAGGCCGAGGTGGGTGGTTGGGGACCTCCCGCAGATCACTATCACTGAGGTCGCGGACATCACAGACCTCGCACGTTCATGTACGCGACCACATTCTTCAACTGGCTATGTGGACAGCCCAGAGCTGAAGGACGCCATTGCGGCTGCTAAAACAAGCGGCGATAAGAAAGCATGGAAAGAAGTACATCGTCTTCGCCGACGCAATCGCAATCAGTGGCAGGCCTCCCGTATGTCGCGCATCCTCAACGGTGACTGGTCTGCGTACCGACAGCTGCAGCGTGAAAAGAACCGTCGAAGAGGATGGTGGGGCAAGATGCTCGCAGATAGGTCATCTGAAGAACTATGCCAGGAGATCAGAACGCACCTTGAAACCAAGCTCACAAACCCCTTCCAGTCTGATTGGGATGACATCGTCGATGTGCAGATTCAGGCCATTGATGAGGAGGTTGACTTTGTACCCTTCACGAAGCTCGAAGCTAGGGAAGAACTACAAGCGATGAAGGCCAATAGTGCGGTGGGACCAGACGGAACCAGTGTTCACCTGTTACGCTGCATTATCGATGACGAACACCTTGGGGATGACTTTCTCGCTCTTGTGAATCGCATAATCTCTTCGCAGCTTCAGCCTGAGAATTGGACGACGAGCTTCTTGGCGCTACTTGCAAAGAAGGACTTCCCGGAGAAACCCGGCGACCTGCGGCCAATATGTGTCAGCTCTGCCCTGAACAAGTTCGTGAGCCGTCTTGTCTGTGGTCGTGTCATGCCGCTTCTGCGGGTGGGATCCAGAGTTAGTGGCTGTGGAAAGGGGCGCCAAGCAGCAGATGTTCTGGGGACGATCGCCCGGGTGCGTGATATTACACATGAATGGAAAGTCCCGATCCTTCTTTGCAAGCTTGACATCTCTGGCGCGTTTGATCGCATTGACCGGCAGAAGATTTGTGAATTCCTGAAGGAAC
Source organism: Symbiodinium sp. CCMP2592 (assembly GCA_905221615.1). NCBI lineage: Eukaryota > Dinophyceae > Suessiales > Symbiodiniaceae > Symbiodinium > Symbiodinium sp. CCMP2592. Next base: position 493,395 of record CAJNDT010003001.1, on the reverse strand, counting down.
GACTTCGAGGACGTGAAGTGCCTGCTGAACTTAAGTATCTGCTCAATCAGATGAAGACCTATCACCTTGTGGGACAGGCACCGGGCGGGCAAACCCTGAAGATCTCTCCCAATGTGGGGATCAAACAAGGGGCGCCGGAGAGTGCAGAGCTGTTCGGGATGATTATGGATTGCATGCTTTCCGAACTTACGACATGCCAGGGGTGGAAGCGATTTGGAATTGCAGTCCCTGGCTGTGATCTGCAACTGATCTTCTATCAGGATGATATCTTCCTCCTCGAAACCGAGTTCGCTCGCCTTGGTCGGAAAGTCAATGTCCTTGAACGCCATCTGCGCACTGCCGGTCTGGTACTTGCAACCGAAAAGACCAAAATCATTGCCAGCGAAGCCTATCGTGGACCCAGGCGCATTAAAGTCGGGGAGAACTTCTTTGAGATCGCCTCTCCAGGGGAGTCTGTTAAAGTTTTGGGTCTTGGTTTCAGCTTTCACGAGTCACCGTCACAGCAAGCCAAAGAACTGCTTGCACGCACCCGTGCCGCAGCAGCCAAGCACCGAGATCTTCTCCGTGGTCATGCCTCTTGGGGGAGAAAGCTTACTTTGATCAAGAGCCTTGTCGAAGGACAGTTCAAATGGACGGCCGGTGCATTGCATTGGGCAGCTGAAGACCTTAGGCAGGCTAACGTTCTGCAACTTCACGTACTACGTGACTCCTTTAGGCTTCATCGCCGGCCGGGCGAGTCTTGGGTCGACTGGAACTCAAGGACGATGAGGCAATGCCGTGCATGGCTCGCTTCGCAGGGCCAAAACCGGTGGTCCTCGTGCATTCTCACGTTGCAACACACGCTCCACGGACACTGGGCACGTAGGCGCGAGATGATCTTCCGAAATGGTCACTGCACTGAAGAGCCATGCCTACCCATGCGAGCATTACTTTGGAGATCTACTGGATGGTGGCGATTTCAACAGCAGCTCTCGCCCCTTACTGGCGTTCGGCATGAGGGAAGATTCTACGCGTCCAACACCGAACGCCAACTTAGCGAAGTCCACGGGACAAGATGGTTTGAAGTAGCAGCTGATCGTAATCACTGGTCTCTCGTCCGCGATGAATATCTACGCAGATGGGACATCAGATGGACGCAAGGACGTCAACTGGCTCTTCGTTACTAAAACAGAGAAACCTCCACGTGTGTGCATCCGCATGAAGTCCGCCTCTGCACATGTGAAGTTTGACAGACTGAGAGTGCAAGAGGACTGTGTGGGGCATGCCGCTTTATGCACATCACATTGTGATTCTGAGCTTTCTGCCATCTGTGAACCCAGCTTGACCTTCACTACCGAACATGCGCCTGCCCGCTCTTCTACATGCTTACATTCAACCGTGCCTCACCGCAACTCTCAGGCTCGTTCAACTGGACCGGTGCCCTTCATTTTCTTTACGTTTGGAAGCCATGGTGGGACGACTTCGCCCTCTCCTTTGGCTTGCCTTCTTCTACATCGATGTGACCGCGGTCGACAATGACTCGTCTGATGAAGACAGATGGGAGTCGAGCTGGCGGGCATCTTCTCTTCCGACGTGGGAGGATCAACTATGGCCGGAGGAAGCATGGTGCACTCCGACCACCGGTGCCTCTTTGTGTGCAGCGACCACCTCCTCCTCGATGGCGGTTGGCGTGGTGGCGCCTCTGACCTCCACGCCTTGGCTGGTGGACAATGCCTGGGATGAAGAAATCTCAGTGGCGCTTCAGCAGGAGGAAATCATGACCCTCAATGGGGAGAACTCTGCCCCTCCGAACGCCCTGGACATCCCGCTGCCCTTCGCATTCCAGCCTGCAGATGTATGTGGACGTGAGTATGCTGAAGAAGACCATCAGACTGATTGGTTCGAGAAGGTTCGCGATCACAGGCATCTTCGTGGTAGGAGGCCTCCTGAGCAAACTGGCGGTGCCTCCTCGTCCTCAGAGCTGCCGACCTGGACTACTGGTACGTCGAGCTCACCGTCGGCCTCTTCCCCTACGTCGCGCTCAAGCTTGCCGTTGGCGACTACTTGTACATCGAGCTCATCTTCCTCTGGGGCGTCTTCCAGCTCTTGCGGACTTTTCACTTCATCGGCTACTACGAGTACCGCGAGCTCCTCTTCCTCGGCGGCGTCTACATGCTGGAACTACTCTGCGTCCGGTCCCCTGTCACCGGCGATGGAGGATCCAACTGCTACCAAAGACATCGGTGTGACACAACGAGGACACACAACGAGATCGGGAATTGACCGTTGGCATCACCCTAACGGAACCATTCGCAACCGACGACGCGAACGCCTCCTCGCCGAAGAAGCTCTTGCTCTCCCGACCGTGGATGAAACTGAACCTGCCCTCTTCACCATTCTTGGGGCGAACTCCTCCCAACCTGAGCCCACTCTTTGTGCAACCACCTACTACGGGGAGAACTTCAAGGTTCGTGGAGCCGGATATACAGTAGATGTTGACTCTACAACTGCAGGGGAGACGGAGATCGAGGAAAATCCAGAAGGGACCACATTGACTACGTCGGATGACCTCGGGGCTTCGGGCGCGGAGGCTGACGAAAGTGATGTATCAGATACTGTAGCGAACAACCAAGTCGGTTTCTGGCGACATGGTGTCTTCGTCCCGCGACCACGCACAGCAGAGGAGGCCCGTGCACATCGTGGTGGAGCTGGAATCAGGCGAACCATGAAACGGGAAGCTCGTCTTCAAAGCTACTTCAGAGGAGATTGGCGTCCGGCTTGGCTTGTACAATACCGAGAAAACAAAACTCGCCGTGATAGTGTGAGACAGCCTTCCCGACTCCACGAACCAGCGACTTCGTCTTCCTCTATCAACCCACTCGGAGAGAACCTGGAGGTTGCAAAGGAGGACATGAACCCTGAACCAGAGCAAAACAATGCTGACCCTGGTGTTTGGCGAGAATGGGATCATTGGGAACCATGGTCCACCTGGGCGACGTGGAGTTCTACCTGGACATCGCATGACACGTGGGATGACACGTGGGATGACCAAGTTACAGAACCACCAATGCAGGGATCAACTTGGACCACTCCAGGGACCCCCTCCACATCCTCCTCATGGGTGCCTTCGCCGCCGCAATGGGATCCTGCAGAAAGCCAATGGACCGCTTGGACTACGTGGACACGGTGGGAACCCGCAACCCCGAGCACTTCGACGAGAGTGAATGGGATGGCAACGAGCTGCACAACTGGGGCAGGGACTTCCTCTACTACCTCGTGGGCCTCACCGTCGTTACGATGGGATCCCACAATTGGTCAATGGACGACGTGGCCTACCTGGACAACATGGACCTCCTGGACATTGACGAGCACGGGTGGGATCACAACGAGCTCTACTACGTGGCCAGTCACTATCCCCAATGCGGGCCTTTTCCCAGATGTGGCAGCAGCCCCTCCTGACGATGGGGTGACCCAACTACAGATGACTGGGGCGGAGCGACAAAGACTCAGTGAATTTGGGATCCCACAGAGAAACATCCAACGCCTCGCGGATCTCCTTGACTCTCTGGCTGATCACCAGCGCAATGGGACGGGTCCCGAGAGTAGATGGGCGCTTTCTTGTCTGTTACAGCGAGCTACGGAAGCCACTGACGCCATGGAAATGATGAGTGAAATTTTGGCTCGTCGGATTGTCCCTCGAGGCTATCTTCCAGTGCGTAGGATACCAGCTCGTGAACAGACTCGCTGGTGTCTTTTCTCTTGGGCTCGTCAGGGCATTGTCATGTTCACAGACACGGCGGAGGCCATTCTTCGCACACCACTCCAGCCCGGAGAGTCGGAAGCCAGACGCTCTGCTGTGACAACTGAGCACAGAGGATCGGCCATCTCCGATGAAGGTGGGCATGAACAGGACAATACGGCAACAAGCTCACACCAGACTCGCCCACATGAAGCTGCTCAGCCATTGGCTCCAGCTACTGTGGACATGTTTGTCCCGCCTACTGACCTGAACCATGGGTCCGAGACTCCACAGAGTGCTGCAAGTATGGACAGCCGCTTTGCTCTCGATGAGAATGGCGACTTGGTGGAAGTGCCTCCCTATGAGCTGCAACCCGGTGAGCCGCCCAGGGGCCCGCCCCCTCCACAGCCTGTTCGGGTTGATGCTTGCACGTCTTCGTCGTCGAACAGCTCGGAAACCATGTCGGCCCCGCGATTGCCCCCTGCTCCGTGGAGTCCACATGGCATTTGGCGCGACCCTGCGGATGATTCGGGGAGAGAAGATAATGATGATCCTGCACTTGTACAAACATGGAGGGGTGAATTGGGGAGACCTTCTTGGAGCTCGACTACAACGACGTCCACTTCTTCAACGTCGCTACTGGACGAAGACGCGGTTCGGGACATGGTACACGCGCAGATGGTGCAAGGAAATATGGCGGACACTGTTGATGCTCTTCGGCGCATCTTCGACCGCCAGCGACACCTTCGCAGATGTGATCGGTTGCTTGCCGTGGCAGCTGAAGAGCTTCTGCAATGGTTGAGGGTTCCCCTGTCCGCGGTGCCGTTCAATGCTCGCGATATGGAACGTCAAATTTGGCGAGTGATACGTGAGCAAGCCGATCACAATCGGGCAAATGGTTCCACACTGGTGCCTCAACCTGCTCGTGACCCAGCTGTTCTTCTCCAACCTGGTCTCCCGACAAACCTCGAGGACATGGCCTGGCACTTCGGGCACCTGGAGCATCCGGCAACCGTGGCGGGCTTCCGTCGTCGAGGCTGGCGCAATCACGTCGAACGTCTTTACCGAGACCAAGGGGCCGTCCGAGGATGATCGACGCCTTCTCCTGATACAGCAAGATGAGAGCCAGCTCGTCTTCAACTGGCCCAAGGACACCAACTTGCCGTACATCCCGCATCTACAGCGTGGACGAGGACAACAAGGTCGCCGTCGTGGTCGAGTTCGCCGTGTCCCTCCTCGTCTCCGGCCAGATCTACTTGAAGTTCGGCATGGTCCTCCTGATCGCCATGCCGCCGTGGAGCGTGCCCCCGCTGAAGCTGGCACTGGGATGGCTAGCTCGTCGGCAAGTGGTGAGCAAGCCCTGCTCACTGAGGGTAGCATTCAACCACTTTCTGATCAAGCTGTTCTATCTGTACCTGCTGATGCACATGGTCCAGCTGCTCTACCTGGATCAGCTGTCTTCTCTGACTCCCCGGTTGTTCGTGGTCCTCCGGTGGCTGGTGGTGATGTGGGGACTGGTCTGAGGGAGTCTCGAGATGCTATTCGTCGTGAGCGGAGCCGGAGCCGTGATGGGTGGTCCAACTCGTTCGATGATCCTTCGTGTGATGAAGATGATGCACCTCCTGGTCCAGATGTCGACGATGAGTAAACAGTTGTCTACTGAGAGGGCGTTTTCAGTGTACGCTCGCAATGAGCAAGCTTTTGACTCTACGCCTGTGGAGAAAGGGGCTATTGCACTTTAAAAAAAAAAAAAACCCTGAACCCTAATATCATGGCTCTGGGTCCCCTAATATAGTACCCGAAATAGTAGGATCCTTATGATCTAGGACCTAGAGTAGGCCCTTATTCCCTTTTTGGGGGTTCTATAAGCCCCTTTAAACTAAAAAGGGCACCCTTTTTATTCCTAGGCTACTCTTGGGTCTAGTGATAAGGACCCCCAAAATAGGGTATACCCCTATTTTCGGAAACTCCCAGATCAAGGCTCTGGGCCCCCTAAAGGCTGAACCTGACACGGTTTAGGGTCTAGGGTTTAGGGGTTTAGGGTTTAGGGTTTAGGGTTTTAGGGTTTAGGGGTTTAGGGTTTAGGGTTTAGGGTTTAGGGTTTAGGGTTTTAGGCCTTAAAGTACCTCTCCCAGAGGTTCCAAGTTCCAAGTACCCAAATAGTAGGGTGTTAGGGCCCAAAATTAAAATCCATACTCTGAATGGTGTTGGGAGCCTGAAACCCTACTATTTGGGTACTTGGACCCTTAGGGTCTATAGGGACCCCTTTAAGGCTTAAGTATCTACTATAAAGGTACATGGAGCCTTTGGGCCTGGACCCTAAACAACCGCGAGGCCTATCTTCAGCTTCCGGATATTCCTATAGTCTCCATAGAAGTTCCTTTTTTTTTTTGGTTTCACCAAGTTTGTATTTAGGGTCCTATAAGGTAACTCCAAGAAGCGACTACTACGGAGAAAGCAGAAAGGATCCAGGGGTTGGGGATCCAGATCTTGATGTTTAGGGCTGCAGAGCTCGCAGTACGGCTGCACCTACTTACATAGCGTAGATGCTGGCCTTAGCGCACCCTTAGAGGAACCCCGCTTAGGCCAGGGTTTTGCACTGTAAACTTGGATACGACACGGGTCCATAGGCTATTTTGTTTGAGATCGTGGGATTCCGGATTTATGATTGTCATTGTAGTCCTGATGCAGCTGAATGTTCGTGTTTGTGGCCTGCACCTACCAGAACTCCTTTGAGGCAAAGGTACAACATCGACTGGGACATCGGGGGAACCCGACGGAGCAATACTACGAAGTATTCAGGCCGGTACATCATAAACGTGAGAGCAAATTCGTAAAGCTCTCCTACAACCGATGAACCCAAGAAACGGTCCTGTGGAAAGTCTGACACTGTAGAAGTCCAAATAAATACCGATACTAGTCCTTAGGATTAAGACAAGTATAAATAGACTCTATCTTAAAACCTAGTACAGTTCCTAAATAGTAGGACCTTTATCATAAATTATAAGACCCCAAATTAAGGTACCCCTAGTTTTTGGAAACTCGCTAAACCCTAAACCCCTTATAGAACCCTTATGGATCCCTTATGGTTCCCTTTAAAGGTACCCCAGCATAAGGTACCTCTAATGTTCGAAACAGATTTTTCGGCGAGGCACCTCCAGGCTGCGGAGGACGACTGGCACGTGGGGTTTAAGCTTAGGGTCCCTAGGGTTAATCCAAAACCCCTTAATGTTTTGAAATATGCCTTAAATCTTATCAGGATTTCCAGTAGAGGTTATGGCATATTCCTCAATTAAGGAGGATGCCCAATAGTACCCTTATTCCCTTTTTGTAGTCCTAGGTTCCTTATAAAGTTACCCAATACCAAAAAGAGAGGCCTTTTTATTCTTAGGTTACTGGGTATCCTAGTTAAGGAGGGCTTCGGGTTCGACAGGATTTCATTGGTCTGTTTTGAGGTTTTGGGGAGGTTTTATTGGGTCTCACAGGGGTTGTAACGGTTTTTGGTGATGTAAACGGTGCCCCGGGAATATGTACTGGTATATTCGGGGCTCCCGGGGAATGTGTATTGGTAGATTGGGTGGTTTGTGGGGAGATCCGACATCACGTGGGCTTAGATGATTGAGGGGGCTAGGGTTCAGGGCTTGCGGTGTAGGCTCCATAAGCTCTGGTTTGCAGGTTTCAGGTATGACCCCGTTTTTCTATACGATGCAGCTTTAAAGGTTTGCGCTGCGCAGGCCGATGTGGATATGAAGCCCTAAACCCTAAGCCCACGGTCTAGAGATGCAGTCATCGTCATCAAGGGTTTTCAGCTTTTGGGCCTACGGGCTATTCCGTCAACTATGAGGTGTTCTGGAAGATGTTGGTCCCAAATGCTCCTAGGTCCTCGGTACTGTTAAGGGAATACTGCCCCAAGTCATGGTGACCGCTTGGTCCTTATTTGCACCAGCAAGGGACCCATCAAGTAAAGAGAAGGGGCCAGGCGCAGGCAGCCTCCGCTGTCATCCGTGCCTCGGAGGCCGCGCAAACGGCTGCAATCGTTTCTAGCATCGCGTGAGCCGTGGCATCCAAGAAAGTCTGACCTTGTTTTGCAGAGTCTGGCCCGTCTCCGCAAGAGTGGAAGAAAATCGTGACACGGTCACGTTGTCTGCCCTTCCGCCGGCAGCGAAGTCGTCATGCAGTCACTTCGTCTGCCCCGGTTTAAGAAGTTTAGGCGCTGTCCCTTCGTAGAGAAAAGAAGACTGTACACACCCAGTGGTTCCGTTGGACGGAACACCCGTTTTCCCTCTTCGATTGGCCAAGAAGACGACCCTAAACCGAAGCCAGGGGCCCAGAAGCTACAACCCCAAACTTACAATAAACCCTAACCCTAAGCCCTATACCCTGATTTCTAAACCCTACATCCCACAGTCAAGCCCTCAGCAGTGGCCAGTCCGCCTTACAGTGCAAGTCCCTCAAGACTTCAAGCCACATTGCCCGAAAGTATCTGGACTACCTGTATTCTCCCTTGTAGTTCTTTACTTAGATCCCCAATGCCCAACCTTTAAACTTTTTGAGTTCTTATAGTTTAGTAGGAATCGAAAAGTTTAACCTTTAATTTCTGTGGCTTGCTGGGGGAGTACGTTTGGGGGTATTTAACTTTGTATTCAAGATCTCATAAGGCGCCCATAAAGGAATTACAGTGGACTAGTATACCTAGAGGGTCATACCCTACCCCTTTTTCAGGATACACAGTTTTATGGTTAGGACCTGTAATATAGAAAAATTAGGTACCTTGAAAAAGGTGTAGGGTATGAGCTTCTAGGTACCCATGAAGGTTGCTGTAAGGGTCCCCTAAGAGGCATCCTCGAGCCCGTGGCTCTTCGCTGCAGGATCACCGCGATCGGCTCCTCGATGCCCAGCTGGTCCAGCGCCGCGGCGTCCCCGTGGGGAAGTCCGGCCACAAGTCTGCACATTTTGGGATTTGGGGCTTTGGGCTTAGGGTTTAGGTTTGGGTTTGGGGTTTTGGGCTCAGGGGTTTAGGGGTTTAGGTTGGGTTTGGGGTTAAGGTGAGAGAGGATTATGAGGGACTCGAACAATTCTTAGAAGAGGCTTCTTTCACGGTCTATGAGGGTACAATCGGAGACCCACAGATCGCTTCCCAGAGCCCACGGAGGATCCCACGAAAATCATCAGCCCTGTAAACCCTACACCGCTTTACCCCTAATGTAGGATCCTGATTAAGAAACCCGGGGCCTATAACCTCAACATAGTAGAAACCATATAAGGAACCCTAATAAAGGCCCAAGGTTTCCTAATCAGGTTCCTACATTCAGCAGGGAACATACTAAGTTCATTTGTTTGTCTAAGGGCTTGTAGGGCTCCTTGTAGGGTTTCAGGGCTTCAAGGTTTAATAAGTGATTTTTTGATTTGTTTCAGGATTCCCATAACATTTGAGGGATATCACTGATATCACTAGTTACAACAACCTTTATCAACCCCACATTCCGAGGGACTATCCTTAAAGAAGGGGTTTTGGAGTCTCTCTATTATGTGGAGAGACCCTCGGATGTCGCATTTTCTGCCAAACCTGACAAGCCTTCCAGGTGTTTTTCTTTAGAGTTCCTTGTTCATCATGTCCTTAACTATGTGTTTGAAAAGCTGGTAGGCTTTTTGGGGCGTAGGCTGTGCAGGTGTTAAATTTCGACAGTTGTGGGTTTGTTTCGGCTTGAGCCTCGCGGTACAAACGCAATGTCACTTCCACTCCGGGCCTCAAACTCGAAACCCAGCCACGACAACTAGGTTCTTGTTGACGGGTTTATTTTAAGTTACCAGAATAAGGAAACCAAATTATTTACTGTAGGTTCACTGTCATTCAGTGTAGATCCCTACATATTATGGTAACTTAAAGTAAATTCCTTAACAAGAATCCAGACAAAGGTGTCCGAGTGGTGGAGGAATTCGTGCCAATCCGGAGCGACGACTTGAAAAGTGCCTTCTCCAGAATTAATATAAAAAACCATAGAGTCATAGAGCTGGACTTGCTACATTGCCATAGAATCGTAAGTAATTGCCGACATGATTCCTACGGTGTTTTTGCTCTCATCATAGTATAAAGGAGCCCAAACCCATGTGCGAACTATCAGGACCCCTACAGCTGCCCAGGTTTTCAAACCCTAAATCCTAAACCCTTAAACCCTAAGCCCTCTTACCTAGTCCCAGGATTATGTACGCCTGAGGGTTTTTGCTCCATTGCTCGGTGGGTCTCGGGAAGTAGGGTTGGTCAAAAATGGGGACCTCAATGATTACCTGCTCTTTTTTGCGGCCTCCTTGTTATAGTTATTGTATAGTATACCCCAATTGTTAAAGCCGCTATATTACACCTAACCCCAGAAAGTTGGAGCGCGGGATAAGGATGGTTAGTGCTAGGATTCCTTATGCTGCGCCGCAAAGGCATGAGGATACTCATTTTCTAAGTTTCTGGTGACTACCATAAGCGGTACTTCCAACCTTGCTTGAGCTTCGTGAGCTACTTCACCTAGTTCAGAAGGGGTCTCGGTGTTTGCCGTGCGCGACTTCTGCAAAGTTGAGTTTCTTGATAGCGTTTGAAATATGGCGGCCTGTGTGTGTGGGGGGGGGCGGGGGGGCAGAGTTATACAGGGCTTTGATTCCCTGTACCTTGGTCTTAAACTACCCGAACAGGAACACCTTCAAGGCCAAAGTATAGACTATGCACTTGCATAAGACCCCATAAACCACTGTAATAGTATTACTGAAGCAAACTTAGAAGCCCTGTCAACCTTGTGTGAACCTTTGCAAACCCTATCTATGTTGGCTTGATAACATCGCGGAGCCGTAACCTAGAACAGCCCCGCAACAATTATGTCCTCGTGTGACCCGACGGCACCAACAGGACACGGTACTGGAATCACTTGGAGCAAACAACCTGCACAGTCACACAGCTCCGGCACAATGCGAACGACAACATAGTCGTAATATCGAACAACGACCAAAGGTGACGTCGACCGCTACTCCATATTCAAGACGAATGTGTTCATGAAGGGAGTCTCGGCAATGGTTTTTACGAAGCTGCATATCTCGAAATCGTCACCCCATCTTGTTTGCGGGTTTTAACTGTTCATCATAAGAAAAGCTATGAGTTTTTCTATAGTCCCCTAGCCTTACTAGGCGTTGCAACATCATATAGCCAAGAATCAAATATCGCATTGACCACATTGCATGCACGGTTTCTCCTCCCGTCTTGGTAAGTTGGATGCCGTGAAGGTGTACAGGAAGCATCAACTCCCCTTCCAGCATGTCTACGAAAGCATACATGCCAGGTCTCGTTGAGGCGGGAATTGCTAGTAGGGCATGATACTCGTCATATATTTCTTCGACACCTTAACTTCAGGTAGGTTCCTTAACAGGAACTCAGATGAAGGCTATCGGGTTCCTCCCACCATTTTATGTTCATGCCGAAAGCATGGCTAGTGTTGGCGGTATTGCTCATTATGTGGCTTCGTTATTTCTATCGTTATTATTATTATTATTATGAGTGCTGCGAGGCTTGGAGGCTACTTGGAGGATCATGGGGCTTAGTAGGTCAGGTTATAAGCACCTTAAGTGGGCTTTTAAGTGGTTATAAGTATAGTTACCTTATTCATAACTACCCCAGTTACTAAGTCCCATGACCCTTTAAGTAATGCCAATGAGAAGATTGGACTTGGCTGAAGTTGGTGTAGAGTGCCCTAATCCACCAGGACCTGCTTGTCCAGGCCTTATGTCGACTTTTCGGCAACTCGAATTTAGGAAGCCTTCTTGCACGGGGGGTCTCCACATTTCGCAATTTGTTTGTAATATCCCCTGTATACTCCCCGGCAATACTATGTCTTACACAGTTGTTTTGTCATGTTTCATCCCGGTTGTATGCGTTTCAAGATGTACCAAGATCAGTGAGCATCGGTCCCAAAACACCCTTCATACCCAAGCCACGCTCGCAAGATTCAGGTTGATTCGCACAGGTCCTCGGATTATAAAATGAGAACCCATAGTAGGTTTCCTCTATTTGGAACTGGTCTTGTGGCTTGTGCAGTAACCTCCATGCAGGCCCATGCAGTACTACTTAGGAACCCCTTTCCTGACTTGCTGCATTGGTGGAAAGCTGCCGCCAGCACACAATTTTCTAGGACCTGCGCCACCTGGGATGGTCGAGATTGTGAAGAAGCAAGATACTGGGCTTCGGAGTACCAGACTTTAACACTTTTTTGGGACTTGTTACTTAGAGGGAGCCATTATGAAATAAATCCAATCCCAGGATACTGCGATGGAAGTCGACTCTGAAGACTCTGATGTCGGCCTGTAAACGCGGACGAGGGTTTAGGGTTGAGGGTTTAGGGTTTGGGGTTCAGTTCAGGAGGTGAGACGGAAGAGCAAGTACCTTATGTTGAGCTTGCTCAAGTAGAACCTTGTGATGCATTGCTTGCTGGCCGAAGGCAGCAGATCTCATTGCTTGCAATCTCCCAAGTTTCTGCTGAGCCCGGGATGTGGGGAGATTCTCTGTGGACATGTGCTTATGTTCTGTGGCTGTATACCATTGTATACGAGCTAAAGATCTGTCGATGAGTGAATTTCTCTGGCATTCGCTGCCGGCTATCGTTTTGGTCATGATGGTGATGATGATGCTGATGATGGTGAAGGTGAGGATGGCGAGCATTGCAAATATAGATAGTGAGACAGATAGCTAGGTATGCAGGCAGATAGGTAGAGAGAGAGAGGGCGAGAGGGCGAGAGGGAATGATAGAGAGAGGGGGAATGATAGAGAGAGAGGGAATGACAGAGAGAGAGGTGGGTTGTTGACAGATCGGCCGGATAGTTTACATGTCGATGTGCCTTCTCACAAAGCCAAGTAGCGTGCGAACATTTTTTTACAGCCTGCATGTTTACCGCGATTATGTGTTTCCAGAGAACCTTCCATCGGGTCTTGTACAGTTGGCCCAGGCATCGGAGCAAAAAGGCAATCTGCTGAGCTTTACTGTCCTGCAGTTGGACTGAGGGATGAGTTTGAGTTGGAGAAACCCTGAGCCCCCACGGTTTAGGGGTTCAGGCTTTAAGGTTTAGGGTTTGGGTTCAAGTTTTAGGGTATACCTTAAACTACCAAACCCTACTTTGTTGTAGGCTCTTATTGTACACCCTAATATGAAAAAATTAGGGACCCTACAAAAAAGTAGGTTTGGGGAGGTTAAGGTAGGGTTGAGCCCCAAACCCCCAACCCTCGCCGTGCGATAGGCCCATCCACGTGGAACTGTCTCACTCCAGGGAGCTCTACCATCCCCAGAGACTCCCATATCCCTTAATTAAGGGATATACCTAGAAATCATATAAGGGATCCTACCATAATTTAAGGAATTAAGGGATCTTGGAGTCTTTGAGTCCCCTTCTTCAGGAAGCCCTGGACCCTATACTTGGAGGTTCATGGGTAGTTACAAGTAGGGTTCTAAGTAGGGTAACTATACCTGTAACCCATATTCGGGGACTTATAACCCTACTTATAACTACCCATGAACCTCCAAGTACACCTTATTAGCCCCACAAACCCTGAGCCCTATAAACCCCTGCAAACCCTAAAAGCCCATAAAGCCTTAAAGCCCCACAAGAGTTCCTGTAAGGGGCCCGTATACCTATGATGTCTTGCAACCTCTGGGTCCTAAGGTGGTGCGCAAGTTCCGTCACTCGCGACAGCCTGCAGGAGCGTTTTCGTTCAGCGCGAAATGCATTCAGAGTCGAGGGGAAAGGGTTTCCGGGAGGTCACCCTTGAACCCTAAACTCTAAATCTCAGCAAGTTTAGGATGTAGAGTCGAAGTTCAACTTGACACAGCGCCTTTGGACTTCGTCTTAAATGCTTCAGATGCATGCATCATGTTGCATGCATCATGCAGTTCTGCAAACACCCAGAATGCATTGAAGGCAGGAAGCCTTGTGATGCCGGTGATGTTGACCATCATCAGTTCTATACTATTTGGTGCTGTATGTGCTGCATTTTAGGGCTCATGTTTCCGTACCGACACTATCGGTGCCAGTCTCTTCGATGTTGCGTTAAGCAGCATGCCGCTATCACTTTCTGAAAGGCTCCATGTACCTTTAATAGTAGATACTTAAGCCTTACAGAGGTCCCCATATAGGTACTTTAAGGCCTAAGTGTATAATACATGGGTACATGGAGCCTTAGGGTTTCCCACTTTAAACCCTCCACCCTTTGCTGAACCCTACCTCTCCAAAGACGAGGAGCCACAATTACAGTAGGTAGGGGTCGGTCTCAGGGTTTAGGGTTTAGGATTTATATAGGTGATTGTCAAAATTAGGGCCCGGTTTGGGGTCCTTATATATATATATATATATATATATATATATAGGCTTTTAGGGTCGAGGAGTTGAGGGTGGAGGATGTAGAGCTTAGGGTGATGGTGAGCTTACACGCTGGCAATCCTTTACATGTTGGGCTTCGAAAAGTCCAGAGGCGCGATCCCTAAGTCTCCATGTACCCTTAAAGTATATACTTAGTCCTTATAAAGTACCTATATAGGGACCCCTTTAAGGCTTAAGTATCTACTATAATGGTACGTGGAGCCTTTGGGAATTTCAATCCAGAGGCAGGACCCCTAAATGCCCTAAATCTTGAACCACCCTAAATCCAGTTCCAAGACCGAAAACCGCAACCCCAGAACCCTAAACTCCTACATCGACCCAGTAGCTCAGTGGATACACTTCACACTTTTTGGGATAAGATCACCCACTCTACAACTGAAAGGGTAAACCGTTTGGGGCTTAGGAACTCAGCAATCCAAATCGAAACCTGAGAACCCTGAACGCCTAGCCCTAAGCCCTAAACCCTAAACCCTAAACCCTAATTAACCCTAAACCCTAAACCAAGCCAAAATCAACACGACAGTGAAGAACGCTGACAGCAATCTGCTAAACCCTAAGCCCGTAAGTTTAGGGTTTAGGGTTTAGGGTTTTGGTTTAGGGTTTAGGGTTTAGGGTTTAGGGTTTTGGTTAAGGGTTCAGGGTTTAGGGTTTAGGGGTTTAGGGTTTAGGGTTTAGGGTTTAGGGGTTTAGGGTTTAGGGTTTAGGGGTTTAGGGTTTAGGGCCAGAAAGTTGGAACATGGGTTTAGGGCTTCTAGGACTTAGAGTAGGCCCTTATTCCCTTTTTTAGGGTTTAGGGTATTCCTTACTTAAGGGATAGTGCAGTGTTTGGGGTACAGTAGAGGCCAGAAAGTTGGAACATCATTATCCTCATGCCCTTAAGGTAAAGTATAAGGGATCCTATCACTAATCCTGCTAAAGCCACGTTCCAACTTTCTGGGGTTCGCTATAAGCTCTAAACCACCCAGACTAGTACAGTCTGGGCTAAAGCGGTATTAGTTTCAACCGTGAACTCAACACCCTTAATCCTAAACCCCTAGCCGTAAGCTCTAAATTTCCTAAGCGCCTCCTAAACCCTAAACTCAGTGTGGCAGGATGTGCAAAAAACGACGAAACCGGCGCCGGTGGTCAAAGATGTCTTGGAGGCGGGCCCGGAGGTCATAGAGGAGCGTAGGTTCGATGAGAGTGTTTCAGGGGTAACACCCTAAACCCTAAACCAAAACCCAAAACCCTAAACCCTAAACCCTGAACCCTTAACCAAAACCCTAAACCCTAAACCCTAAACCCTAAACCAAAACCCTAAACCCTAAACCCTAAACTTACGGCCTTAGGGTTTAGCAGATTGCTGTCAGCGTTCTTCATTGTCGTGTTGATTTTGGCTTGCCCCAAGGCTCTTGAGGTGTGTGAGCACATGTAGGATGATGACGGTGATGATGATGTTGATGATGATGATGATGATGGATGGATGGAGCATTTTGGGCACGCGGGGTTCAGGGTCGAAAATCATGGAGATGTATGCCAGACATGTGGAATCTCTGTACAGTCCGGCACCCCAGGCCGAAATTCAGGCTTGAGGGCTTCAGGAAGGGGTGAGGGGGCGGACCTCGTAAAACAACTTAATGCTTGCAATGTAAGGCTCAGGATTCTTGTGACAGGCGAAGAGTACTTTTTAGGGCTGATTTCTGCGATTATAGCGAATGTAGAACATAGTCCAAAAAGCTGTTGCTAATTATTCAGACGCCTATACTATGTGTGCGTGTGCGTGCCGCATGTGCTTCAAAGGAGGGTTTGGGGGTTCAGTTGCTGAGCCATTTGATTTCTGTACCCTCAGTTTGGCATGGTTTTGTGAGGTCTGGATATAAACTGACTAGATACAACTACGCGGACACATAACGAAATAACTTTGTAATACGCATAAATAGCAATATAAAGCAAGCAAGCAAGCAAGCAAGCAAGCAAGCAAGCAAGCAAGCTAAGTAATAAGTGTATACATATGTACATGGACATATACATATATACATATATACATATATACATATATATATATATACATATATATATATATATATACATATGTTTATATTATAGCGTAAATAGAAGCTATGAGGGCCGGACAAAGCAGGTCTAAGCAGGTCTGAGTAAGTTGTGGTTGAGATAGACTGACATACTTTTTGTTGCGCTGTGTAAGGACGCCATGACGTGCTTGTTGGGTCTAGGCCGGTCTAGGCGGCATTTAAATGTTTAGGGTTTAGGGTTGGTTTAGGTTCAGGGTCGGGTCTAAGTCTAGGCCGGTCTAGGCGACATTTAAGGCTGAGAGAACTTGTGGCTTACGGGTTTGGGGTTTTGTGCGAAGGGTCTAGGACTAGGATAGCGTTACGGGTTCGGGGTTGGCGGCTTAGGGGGCTATACATGCTTAGGCAGCATTTGTCATGTGCTGTCCTTTAGATCTATGCGGTGGTTTCATGAGTTTTCTCAGTGGCCCTTCGCAACCTCCGCAAAAAGCAATACCCTGCAGCCGCCGCCCTTCAGCCGGAAAATCAGAAGCCGCATGAGCCCCATTCCCATAACTTTCCCTGCAGACACGTAGTACGGAACCGAAACCCTAAACCCGAAGCCTTCACCCAAAAGCCTGTGCCGTGCTTGGAAGGCAGTGTCCGTCCTCCTGGGCCAGCCAGAAACTAGGCCGGGACGCAAGGGTCGGATCATGAATCCCTAATGGGTCCTGCAATGTAGAGGCCTTAAAATCTTGAGCAGGATTTTGGGCGTATTATGCTCGAGTCGTAGTTATTCCGTCCACCATATATATGAGTGTTGACGTGTTTAGGCTTTAGGGTTAAAGGGAACTCCAGAAAGTTGGAAGATGGTTTCAGGGTAGGATTAGGATACCCTATAATTTACCATAGTAATAGAGGGTTTAGGATAATCACATTCCAACTTTCTGGCTTTTACTTTAAGGTATATTCCTTAATTGAGGGAGGCCTTAAAGAGGTCGCTATATAGGTACTTTAAGGCCTAAGTACCTACTATATGGGTACATGGAGCCTTTGGGGTTATGATCGGGGTTTAGGGTTCAGGCCTCAGAAAACCGACGATCCCTCCATCGACCCGACTCTTGGCCATGATCCCTGAACCTAGAGACTCCAGTATCTCTTAATTAAGGAATACCTAGGGCCCCTTTAAGGGATCTACAAGGGATCTATAGGGTTTTGGGTTTAGGAGACTCCAAGATCCCTTAATTAAGGAAGATTCCTTAAATTCATAGTAGGATCCCTAATATGATGTAAGGTATATTCCTCAATTAAGGGATATACCTTAAATTGATAGTAGGATCCCTAATGTGATGTAAGGTATATTCCTGAATTAAGGGATATTGGAGTCTGTGGGACCTGCACCCTAAACAACCTACATTTGTCGGGTTCCCTAGTATGAGATCCTTCTATGAATCCTGAGAAGGCTAGGTTATGTGGGGTCCATGTAGCGATTCCGGTCGATTCTGGGCCCAATGTTATTGCAATTCCGGTTTTCTAGACCCCCCACAGTAGGTAACATAATGGCCCAAAACCTTTACAAGGCTAATATTTTTCATACTTTTGTGGTCCACTAGGATCCAGAGTAGGCCCTTATTCCCTTTTTTAGGGTTCAGGTTCCCTTATTAAGCCCCTTTAAACCAAAAAGGGTACCCTTTTTATTCCTAGGTTACTCTTAGGTCTAGTAATCGGGACCAATGTTGGGGGTTAGGGGAAAAGGCTCCCCCGGCAGGGGTTCAAGGTTTGAGGTTTCAATACCAAGGCTCTGGGTTGGGCTTCAAGTCTAAGGAGTTGAGGCAAGGGGTTGATAACATGTACAACTTTGTATGTTTTAATGTTGTTGGGTCTTTGTATTTTTTGATCTTATGGGAACTTTGGGTGGGTGAGTAATCTTTCTATATAGATTCAAAGGAACGAGTACCCTAATCCGTAGACCCTAATTTAAACCCTAAACCCCAAACACCCCGGGGACCCTCGACTCCAAGCCCTAAGCAGGTGGGACCGGCTCAAGCAGATGATCTCGAAACCACAGTTCTTCGAAAAGCTGCAGCGGCCCGGGCCTCAACCCCTGTTCAACATGGGATTAGGTTTAGGTTTTTAGGTTTTAGGGTTCAGAGTTCAGGGATGTTCAGGGTTTAGGTTTTAGGGTTGGGAGTTCAGGGTTTAGGGTTTAGAGTTCAGGGTTTAGGGCTTAGGGTTTCGAGTTCAGGGTTTAGGGCTTACAGGCTTAGGGTTTAGAGTTCAGGGTTTAGGGTTTAGAGTTTAGGGTTCAGGGTTTAGGTTAACACCTGTTCAACATGCGATTAGGGCTTAGGGTTTAGGCTTGCTGGACAACGAGGCCTGTTGCAAAAGGGTTTAGGGTCGGAAACCGGGTTAAGGACAAAGAGTGCTGGGATTCCCGGCCCTATCCATCACCCTTAACCCTAAACCCTAAACCCTCCTCTTAAGGATGCTATTGGGTTTGCAACTATTGGGTTTCTACTATAGGGCTTACTTGCTTATAAGTATAGCTGCCTTATTTATAACCCCAGTTACTAAGTCCCATGATCCTTTAAGTAGACCCTAAAACCCCTCTTATAGAACCCTTATAGATCCCTTTAAAGGCGCCCTTTAAGGAACAGCCCTTCAAGTACTATAGGGCTTAGGGGTTCAGAGATTAGGTCCCAGGTTGTCAGGGTTTAGGGCTTTGGGGACAGAGTGTTTTGAATTCCTGAATGAAAGTTCACCT
This sequence comes from Symbiodinium sp. CCMP2592, assembly GCA_905221615.1. Taxonomy (NCBI): domain Eukaryota; class Dinophyceae; order Suessiales; family Symbiodiniaceae; genus Symbiodinium; species Symbiodinium sp. CCMP2592. Next base: position 474,527 of record CAJNDT010003001.1, on the reverse strand, counting down.
TATGAGCTTTAGGAGTCTACAGGGTTTAGAGTTCAGGGGTTTAGCGTTGAACGGTTCAAGATTTGGTCAACGAACACATCGAAGCTAGAGGTTTCTAGACGGCTGTACGAAGGGTTTTGTGCTTGACAGGGGCTTCTAGAAGTGCTCTTCTTAGAGTTCACACGATATAAGCCTTGTTTTGAATACGGTTGAGAGTGCATAGAGGGTTGTATTGGTTGTATTGTAAATGATAATAGTACAACATATCTCAGAAGGTCCATGTATATATGCAAACAGTAGGGTTGTAAGTCCCAGATTCCATACTCTGAATGATTGCTGGAGCCTAAAACCTTACAATTCGGGAATTTGGACCCCTGGGGTAGGGACTACAAGGAGATTTCCTTACGACCCAATCAGTTTTTGCCCTAAGAGCCCTCTAAAGAACCCTGGACACCGAACTCATAAACCCGGAGGGCACGCTAAGCCCGCATGTAAGAAACCGGCGTGAACGCCTGTGAACCCTGCCTCAGCTTTTATCAGAGCTCGCGCCTTCTATTGGCGTTCCCCAAAACCCCTGTTGAAACCTCAAAACCCAAAGCCGCACAAATCGGAACTAGTTCGTCTTAATTATCTAAATCCCACTGGCCTTAAACTGCAAATCCTCATCCGACCCTAAATAGATCCTGAACCCGTTAGAGGCCCTGGATAGTTGAGCACCGGCTCACGAACCTAGAGGGCCCATATATACTACCACTGTGGAATTATAGGCCCCCAAAGCCATAATACTGTTGATGGACAAAATCCTGCATAACCCATTATAAGGAATATACCGTAATTCCCATCGTTTAGAGTCCTTAGGGTCATGCAGGATTTTGTCCATCAACAGTAGGGAGGGTCTTTTGGACCTAATTGCATAATGGTAGTATATACTAGGACCCAGAGTAAGCCCTTATTCCCTTTTTTGGGGTTTAGGTTCCCTTATTACACCCTTTAAACCAAAAAGGGACCCCTTTTTATTCCTAGGTTACTCTTAGGTCTAGACCCTGAACCTTAAACTCTAAACCCCAAACTCGAAGCCCTAAACTCTTAGGTTTAATATATGGACCCTCTGGGGAAGGTTGGACTTCCAGCGCAGCATCACAAAGGAGCAGTTCAAGAAACTGGTCGTCCTGACCCGGTGTTGAGGAAGTTGCTATGGTGGGAGCTTGGCAATTTACCAACATATTCCTGAGGATTCCTTATCCATGTATTTATATATGTGTGTATGTATATGTGTATATATATATATATATAGATAGATAGGAGAGAGAGAGAGAGAGAGAGAGAGAGAGAGAGAGAGAGTAAGTACGTACCACTATGAACATACACCCCGAAAGCCTATTCTATGTATTCAGGCCGCAATTTTAGAAGGTCGACCGGTTTTTGGCCAAGAATATATGAGCTCTCAGGATTTCGGGCTGCAGGGTTCCAGCCGGAACTATCGATTTCTAGAGGGCTGCTACGAAGGGTAACACAGGTGCTTCGGGTTGAAGGGTTTTGAGGATGATTCCATGGACGCCCGGTGATCAGTAACCCCCCCCCCCCCCCCCCCCCAAAGTTCGCATCTCACGGTGTCAACGTCGCTCGCACGTTGGCCAGGACGCACGGCGGAAGTCGGGCCTTGTGGGTCAGCACCCGTAGACGCAAGGTGAGCCTTACAGAGCTCATGCGGATCACAGGCATTGAGCCTTCGGAGCTTTCCGGCTGGAAAGACGCTGTCACAGAAACCCAGCTGGGGCAGATGCTTGGCAATTCTGTTCCGGTCCCACTGATCCAAGCTGTTCTCTCCCAAGCTTTGGAAGCTGCTGGCCTCAAACTGCCTCACAAGGAAACTTTCAAGGCTGCTTCGGCATCTGAAAATCGTTGTCCTTCTTTGAGGGGTTGCTTTTGTCACCGCCATTTGGTGGCTGAATGTGGGTCCCGTATACTGCGTAACTCGAACATATTCATCGTGCAGGTAAACCTCCTGTCTTGTGAGCTTCGTTTCTTTGATTGGCTTTGTCACAGGATCCCCAAAACAAATCTCATTAAGGTGGGAGCTGCAGTCACGAATTGAATTGCGGGTCTACATGAATTGCTGTCTACCTCGACACCGTGTTGTCTGGCTAAGAACTAGGGTTTTTGGTTGGAAGCTCGTAGGCTTAGACCCTAAATCCACCTAACTTCAATACCCTAAAGCATGGAACCCTCAAACCAAACACCCTGAAGCCCTCAATGCCCTCAGAACCTTGAGTCCCAAACCCTAAACCCTAAGACCCTAAAACCTTACAACCCTCAAAACCCCCGAAGCCCCAAACCCTAAATCCTAAAACCCTCAAACCCTCAAAACCCGAAGCCCCAAACCCTAAATCCTAAAACCCTGCCTAAAGCCCTCAAACCCTGAAAACCCTAAGCCCCAAACCCACAAGCTGCGGTTGGATCCTTGCGGTCTGGTTTCTTCCCGTCTTGCAGAACTATAAAATAGTGGGCATATAGGCTTCTATAATGGGCTTCCTCCAAGCGGTATTATACCAGCGCCCTCCCCAAGCACTCTTTAATGGAGCCCTTATGGTCCTCAATACTAGGTATTTAGGGTATGATAATAGAGCCTCTATGGTCCTCAATCGTGGCCATTTAGGGTATGATAGAGGGTAATTAGTTGGGGGATGCTGGCATACCCGGAACCCGAAACCTCACGCCAGCAGTGCTTGGGAGGCTAGCGCCTGAATGGCGGGTTTGGTGGTTTAGTGTAGGGGCCTTACACAATTACCTATGCTACTGGTGGAGTTCCTTGTTATAACTGATATTATAAGGCACCCCGAAACCCTGTTCTAATAATTAAAGCCCGGAAGTTAGGGTTCTTCAAGAGTTTTTGGGTAGTTACAGAATAGTATTTGCTCCCTCTGCCAGCGCGACAAGCTCACGCACCCTCATTTCGACGAGGAGTTGATAAAAACCGCAGGGCCCTTGGTGCCCTTGGTGACAGGGCTACGGGCTAAACCTACAGTCTGCAATGTAGTTCCGTTTCAGGCTTCTTTTGCGCGATCCTACATGCAACATTGCTTAAAACAGCAAAGGGAATTAAACCAGAGACGATAGACACGTACCGATTCACATGTTCCAGGGAGCCACCGAGGCCTCCTAGTGTAAAATGCTGCGAAACGTAAGATCAAGAGGAGGTCAAGCCTTGTCATGAGAGGTACATTTCCTTCCGAATTTGCGCTGTACCTTGCAAGACGGTCGAGGTTCTAGGGCTAATGGTTTGGGTTCGACGAGTAGAGTTAGCAGCGGATTTCAGCTAGACTCAGAGTTTGTTGTTGATTCTCCAGGCCCAAAGGGTCCAAGTAGCATTCTGGTATATGCTTATAGGGCATTTGGGGGGTCTAAGTAGATACCATAATGATACTTGGACCCTTTGGGAGGTTTGGATCTTAGCACGTAGCAGAGCGCAGTCTTCCACCCTCAACCCCCCTGCCTCAGTCGAGCGACTCTGTCGTTTTGCCGAAGCTTGTTCAGGGTAAGAGTTATCACTTAGGTACGGCCCCCCTAAAGTGATAGTCTATAATCGGGCTACTATTAAGGTCCTAATATATCTATATTATGACCATTATTCAACTACTACTGAGTGGGGGCCGTACCCAAGATATCACCGTAGTCCCAGAACCCGATTTACGGCCTGCGGCGCCTCACGGCGAATCTTCAGCTGGGGTTCCGAATTTTGAATAAACAGACAAGTGCAGGGTCCGGGTCTTATACCCGTAGTCTCCATTTTGGTTCCTTCAGGGTGTTGCCTTAATGGAATTCTAGGTTCCTAAATATCCATTTGGCTTAGCCTACAATGGGGACTATAGGACGGATCATTTAGATTCGGGTACCCCGAACGGCCAGGCTGCGTAGGACCCAGAGTAGGCCCTTATTCCCTGTATTAGGGTTTGGGTTCCGCTATACCTCCCTTTATTAAACAAACAAGGGCACCCTTTTTATTCCTAGGTTACTCTAGAGGTCTATCTTCTCTATGAAGCCATATATAGCTTCATAGCTTTCCAGTTCAGTGGTTTCTTCAGGATTTCTGGTGTTCCTTGTGACCTGGCCCTAAACTTTAGGGCTTAAGGGGGTTCATGACGAGTTTTGGTCACGGGGATTCCGAAACCTTGAAGCCCTAAACCCTAAACCCTATGGGGAACTCCAGAAAGTTGGAATATGGTTTCATGGTAGGATCCCCTATAATTTACCTTAAAGGGGTTACGATAATGATATTCCGACTTTCTGGCTTTACTGTAGGTCCTAAACTTCGGAACACTTGCTCCGAGACGGGCCGTTCAGGCTGGAGCGTTTCTGCTTTTCAGAATCCGAAATTCAGGGTTGCTCAAGGCTAGCAAACCAGATGGGGTGCTAGTGTTTCACAAGGGCAGTTTAGGGTTCAAGTTCAGGGATCTAGTAGATTTTACATGGGCTCGACAGGGGGCCGCAACGATTGTGACGAGGTTTAGGTGCTTAAGAAAAGCAAGGTAGCCGGAAAAGCGCTCCTATCGGGGTTCGTCCCTGCAGTTGCTCTGCCAATATCCTAACCTGAATTGATAAGGCATCATGCTTAAGTTGATAGAAGCTTACAAAACTCCATCTTCAGTTAGGGCATCAGCCTTAACTGCACAGAAACTTACAAAACCCTCTGTAACTTTTCTCTCAAGCCGATTTTGGCTGTAAGCCATCAGGTCTCGGTGCCCATTGTGCCATTGGCGATGTGGCCGGGGCCTTGCGGTGCGTGGGTCTATGAAGTAGAGGCGAGTGGAGATTAACCACGGCTTGGCGAGTGTGTCTTATGTTTTTGCAGCTAGAAATCTTGTGTTTTGGGTGTAACTATATGAGGGTTTCCGCAAATGGTGGACCTTAGTATCGTACCCCAAATAGTAGGATCCTTATTATAAGGACCCCTACATAAGGTAGCCCTATTTTCGGAAACTCCCATATGGGGGTAAGAGCAACACACATCAACTCATGAATGTCACTCGGGGAATCCCAACAGCTGACGGCTGGGGCTCTGAGGTTCGGGTTGAAGGGATGAGCTTTCTTCGGATTTTGGTACAGGGATCTTTTTTTCAGAGTTTAGGGTTTAGGGTTGAAGGGTGTTCATACAGGCAAGGTTGCTGGTTGAAGGGTGTTGATACGGGCAGGGCTACTGCAATCCAGCACAGTCGTAACCCCCATAACATCATAGCAAAGTTGTAGTACGGCAGCCCCAAACCGCAAGCCAGTTCGCAGTCGTATGATCCAGCCCAAGCTAAGGCTTCACACCTCAAGTCGGCAAGCCCGTAAATGCTGCAATCCTTAGTCTGCAGTCCGTGATAGGTGCTTCGCAGCAGGAAGTTAAAGAGGCGTAGGGGGCCTGTGGTCTGTGATTTAGGGATGCGGGATTAAGGGTTTTAGAAGTTTCGGCCTGTAAAGCCACATCGTCATACGTTCAGCTGCAATGACCTACATTGTTGTAGAGGCTTGTCATACATCGTAGATGGGGTGTATGCTTCGGTCGGTCGAGATACAAAACCTTGAGGGCACAGGAGGCTCTGAAAGTCTTTCATCGACGAGTGCACTTTACACTGTGGGGATCCCTCAGGACACGCCGTACTGCATGTTTTGTGGGTCTTTGCGACGCTCGCAAAAAACCCGACCCCGCCGACTTCAACAACATGCTTGTCAGTATCTGGAACTTGGCAAACGACAAGAAGTTGCTTACCGTCCCCCTCCAGATTGGCTCGAGCATTGTTGAGCTGAAGGGGCTTACTGCTTCACACGTCAATAAGATGCAGGAGAAGGAAGACACCTGACAACTTCATCAGGGTCGAGGACTTCTACATCGCCACAAAGCCCTTCACCTTAAAGGCAATGGACGATGATGAGGTCGTCACCGTTGAGAAGCTGTACTTGGGCATCAAGCTTCGTGGTGGTGGTGGTGGTTTGAAGGTACGGTACTGTTGCGGGGGATACTGCCCCAAATCATAGTAATAGTAATCCCTTATAGAAACCTTACATTCTACTATACAGCTCCTTCGGACTCCTTGGGAACATGCCTCGAAGACGTGTCATGGGGAATACATCCCCAAATCATCATACTAATTCCTCATATATAAACCCTACATTCTCCTTTATGAGTACTTTGGATCCTGTGGGGTTGTGCAGGGGTACGGAAATTGTTCAGCTCGCTTCAGATGTTTGACAACTGTGCTGCTGGCTCATGCCGCTTTGTCCCAGAAGAAGTCGAAGCTGGAGACTGGCACTTGAATTTTTACTTGGAGGGGCAGGGGGCTTAGTAATTAGGTTATAAGTAGAGTTATATGTACCCTAAATGGAGATACCCCAATTATAACCCTACTTATAAACGACTTGCTAAGTCCCCTGCTCTTCCAAGTAGGCTTTAGGGTTTAGGGTGCAAGCCATTCCAAACATTTGGGTATCATGAAACTGCCATGGAAACTAACATCTTTGGACGCTTTCTTCATAGGGATCCTTGGGGGTGTTGGGGGAGGGGGGGTAGGGGGCCTTAAGGCCCATAATAAGGATTAATAAGGCCTGTTTAAGGAAATATAGTCCCCTACACCCCTCCCCCCTACACCCCTAAGGATCCCTATGATTTCTGGGCCTTGTAAGTCATGCAACTAGCTAAGCGAAAGTCTGAACAGTTTATGTGGGTAGTTTTCAAAATTAGGGTCCCTTTTTGGGCACCCTAAATATTAGGTGCCGTATTATAATAGGGACCCCAAAAAGGGACCCTACCCATGTCCTGTCGCCTCAGGCTTTCCGTAAGCCCATGATCCAAAACGCTGAGGTGCCGAGCCATTGGAGTTCACCTGTCGAAGACGAAGCATCCTAGCTGCACTTGCGTATAAGCTGTTTAGGGTTTAGGGGGCGTATAAGCTGTTTCACCACTCGAGGGGTCCTGAGTACCCATCTGGGGCGGGATACTTACCAACACCATAGTAGCACTTCCTTTATGTAGGTGCTTAGGACCCTTTGAGCACGGCCATCTCAAAAACAAGGGGCCCTGTTCGGATGCAGGATGGACGACGAGCAGTAGGATGCTTCTATGGAGCATGCCGAGACACCTGTTGCAACCTGCTACATCGAAACCTTGAGCACCACTTAAAGGACCATGGGACTTAGTAACTGGGGTTATAAATAAGGTAACTATACTTATAGCCACTTATAAACCGACTTAAGGTGCTTATAACTTACTAAGTCCCATGATCCTCCAAGCAGAAGCCAGTTCTTCTGCAAGAGTAGTATTTCGCCCGCATAACAGCACACTCAATTACAAGCCAAAGCCCTATCAGGCCCCTATGTTGCCATCAACATCCCCAAAAAGTATCAACTATCTGTCTATCTATCTATCTATCTATCGATTTATCGATCTGTCTACCTATATGTATATATTCATCTGCGTCTTATTATATATATATATGTATATATATATAGGTATTTATGTCTATGTGTTTATATATGTATGTATAATCCTAAGCCCTTTCGGGCAGGTACCGGGGTGGTCCCGAAGTGCGGCCTGTCGCCGGGGCCGGAGCCTCTGTGCCGCAGCCGCGCTACGAAGGCACCGGCCTGGGAGTTTCTTTAAAGGGCTCTATAGGGGTTCCTTTAAAGGGATCTATATAGGGGTTCCTTTAAAGGGATCTATAGGGGTTCCTTTAAAGGGATCTATAGGGGTTCCTTTAAAGGGATCTATAGGGGTTCCTTTAAAGGGATCTATAAGGGTATCATAGGAGGCCAAAAGGGGTTTTAGCCTATGGGGGTTTAGTAGGGATTAGGGTTCCGATAATAGGATTCATATGAAGGAATCCCTACCCCAAGAATCTTAAACCCCCCGTTTTGGCCTCCCATCAGGATCAGTTCGGATTGGGTTCGGGGTCTTTAGGGCTTTAGGGTTTAGGGTTTCATGGTTCAGGGAGTTCGGATTGGGATTTGTTTAGGAATTTCAGGGGTTTCGGGTTTAGAGGTTGGAGTTTAGGTGTTTGGTGGTTTGTTTTTTTTTGTTGGAGGGGGTTCGGGGTTTTGGGTTTTGGGGATTTACGATTTAGGGTTTAGGAGTTTGCAGCCCTTCCAAAAATGCATGGTGATACCTGCCCAAACCCGAAGCCCACTGCAATGATGCTGGCACATTTGGCCACAGTGGTCTTTGGGTATGAGGCCTTGTGGGTCTAGAGCGGGGGACTTGCTTAGAGGCGGAGGGTTTGCAGGTGACTTCGAGGCGTGCAGGTTCAGTGCTGAGATGTGACTTTTGGGGCCGGTTCAGGGTTGGGTGCGCACGGGTATCAAGATAAGAGTTTCCTGGTTTGGGGTTCAAATTGCGAGTTGGGGCAGTTAGGGTTCGTAGTTCACGAACTGGTCCCATCCATAGACAGAGTGCAGTTAAATAATTGCAGAGGGCCCTAAATCCGTACTACTAAACCCTCCTCAACCCTAGAACGTGAAACTCTAGAATCATCCTCCACCCTCCACCGACCCCCCAAGAAGCCTGCCCTGAAACCCGCAACTCAGCAATATTCTTTGAAGCTTCAGCGACCGAACCTTTCTTGAAGCATCATGGGACTTAGTAGCTGGGGTTAAAAAAGGGGGTAGGGTACGACCCTCTAGGTACTCCCCCATAATATTAGGCGTTTGGGGTGTAGGGTATTTCATGCTGAAAGGGTCATGGGACTTAGAAACTGGGGTTATAAATAAGGTAACTATACTTCTAAGCACTTATAAGCCCACTTAAGGTACTTATAACCTGAGTTACTAAGTCCCATGATCCTCCAAGTACCCTGTCGTTTCGAACAGATCGGCGATCCTCGGCGGTGGCGTGCGAGCCCCAATCTGCTGGAGTGCTTTTGGGGATTGAGTTCGACAATAGCAAACCTGTGCATTTTCGGATTAATGCATGCTCAAGGGCTTGGGCTTCGAAAAACTTTCAACGGGCTTAGCTTTCTGTCCAATCCGGATTAGATTTCGCAACTGTTGTGCCACGTCTTGGGGGGTCCCCGTCCAGCGAACATCATGTGTTGGGGCCCCCAAAAGCACATAAGCAAAATTTAGGATAGGGATATCCCATATAAAGCACTTTATGGTGAAGCCCAATATGTGCTTTTTGGGGTCCCCAATTAATGTGGGTCTGAAGACAGTGAGGCCTGTAGTTAGCTGAGTACCCGGGTCACCGGACGCACGACCGCCTGCTTCCGATACGGGGTTTTGGACAACAAACCGGTCTGTGCACAATATTCGTGGTTGCCCGACAAGTGACAAGTGCCTAATGTCGGCAGTTTCAGTACGACAAAACTTCCCGTTGGACACCATTGGAGCCCCTTCGATCGTCTTCATGAAGGCTTAACCTAAGATCCGCTGTCTTGCTGCCCTTCATCATGGTCAGGGACCAATCCTACACCCTGGACCCAAAACCCTAGACTCTAATCCCCAAACCCTATGTCCCCCAAGCTCCAAACCCTGGAAGAGGGCGTAATGGTCAGGGGCCGGGCAGACCTTGCGATCTCGTTCGTTCAACCGAGAAAGGCGTTCCCCGGTAGGGTCTAATATTTTGGGTATAGTGTGTAGGGTGGAGGTTTCAGGATTTCGGGTTCAGGATCTGGAGGGGTCCTTATCATTTTATTCGGTACATTGCAACTTTATGTTCGGGACCCTTGTTTTCTGAAACACTCGAAGGTAGTATGCAAGCAGGGTAGTTTGGGGGAGCGTGCGCAGGTTTACCGGTAGCCCATTAGATTCTTTCATAGGGACCCTTCGGGTGGGTAGGGGGAGGGGGGTAGGGAACTATACTTCCCGAAATATCCCCTTATTAAGTTTTCAGTATATGTATTAAGGCCCCCTACCCCCCTCCCCCATACCCCCCTCAGAGTCCCTATGATCCGTGCCATCGAGGATGACGATCCAACCCGATCTGAGCCGCATGTCCTCTGAAGAGCTGAGGCTACGGTTAGGGCGTTTATAGGGTTTAGGAATTAGGGTTTGGAGTTTGCGATTTAACTTATTGGCTGTAAACTCAACTTTTCAATCTTATGAGTTTCAACTTGTATTTCCTTGTGTTTTGGACCAGTGAGTTAAAGGGTGTGGAGTTTGGGGTTTGGAGGTTTAAAGGGTGTCGACTGATGGGGTTGGGAGTCGAGTTGCGGGGGTTGCGGCTGCAAGTCCGGATGCTCTTTCTGTTTGCCAAGGTTTACTCATCTACAGGGCTTCGGGGTACCATACTTTAATACTTTTTTCTTAAAGGAGCCATTATGATGAAATAGAAGTTTGTACTTTTTCCTCCTTGGTTTTTTAAAAGCCCATGAAAAGAAGGCCGCCTGGAGCAAGGGTGTGGCGAAGGCGGCGGTCCCGGCGCCGGAGGTGCCCGCACCACAACCACCCGTACAGGCAGAGCCAAGGATCACGCCGGCAAGCCACGGCGCTTTTGAAGACCCGCAAAATCTGCCGAGATCGTGGTTCAGTTCGCAAATTCCTGGCGGCTGGCGCGAAACTCCTTTCGTCACTGCGTTGACGCCTTGTCCGAAGTGTAGTGGTTCCCAGTCGGAGCTGCACAGAAAATTCAGTCAGCTTTCTTGTTGTGGGCAAAGCAGCAGCAGTAGTGTTGAGGGTCTTGGTGGGATCGCGTGGTATTGCAGCTTTGCATACGTGGTTTAATTGTCAGTTATGACCAACAGATCCAAATAATCAACGCTTTGGCGTTAGGGTAGTCGCGATATAGGTACTTTTGTGCCCTAGTTAAAGTTACTAGTTGGGCACGTGGACCCTTAGGGAATTGTTTACGACCTACTGTAGGGTCCTCAATAATTGCCAATACTAACCCTGTTTTACTTACTAAGGCCCCTGCATTCTAGTACCCTTATAGATCCCTTATAGTAGCCTCGAGCCCTTTTAAAGGAACCATAGTCTAATTATTAATGCCCCTACTAGCCCCAGTCCTGTGTCCCCAACACTCGAAGCCCCAAGCCTTGGGCCAGGAACATCGCCAAACTTAAACAAGCCCATGTCTTGAAAACCTGAAACCCTACACCCTGAAACCTGAAACCCTAAACCCTGAAACCCTAGACCCTGAAGCCCTAAACCCAGAAACCCTTAACCCTAAACCTGTAAACACCCCAAACCTCAACTGCACAAACCAGACCTCGATACAAGGAGTCCGGGGTCCCGACAACAGCTGTTTAGGGTTTGGGGTTTTGGGTTTAGGGTTTCAGGGATGTACCATACCACATTAGAATGTCATCTATGACCTAGAGTAGGCCCTTATTCCCTTTTTTAGGGTTCAGGTTCCCTTATAAGCCCCTTTAAACCAAAAAGGGCATCCTTTTTCCTCCTAGGTTACTCTTGGGTCTAGTCATATAATATACTCCGAAATAAGGTACCCCTAATTTTCAGCAACTCCCAAATCAGAACTCGAACTCCAGCTCCCAAAGAAAGCAAAGCCCTGAATCACCAACCCAAATCAAGAACCGAGACTGCAAGGTTCTGAAAAGCCCGAAAACCCCCAAACCCTATACCCAATAAGGCCCTGAAGTTCTTAAACCCCAGGCCTTAAGCAGCTAAACCCTAGGCCCTAAGGTCCTAAGAAACCCTAACACCTAAACCTAAAGGTTGTTAAGCCCTAAGCCCTTAAACTCTAAACCCTAAACCCTATAAGGTACGGGACAACCCTAAACCCATACCCTAAACCCTTAAACCCTATTTTAAACCGTAAATCCCTAAACCCAAGACCCCTAAACCGTAGATCCTAAGGTTCTGAAGAACTCTAGGCCCATAAACTCCGAAGCCTTTGGCATTTCCGAGCAGGCATGTTCGGGATCTCACCATCTCTCGGGAAGGAGTTCGGGACCTCGGATGCTATATGGGGTAAAATAAATAGAAGTATATAAGTATATATGTGTGTGTATGTTTATATGCATGTATGTGGGTATGTATGTATCTCTGTATGTCTGTATGTATGTCTGTATGTCTATGATTATATGTATACATGTGTATATATGTACACACAGAGATAGTTGTTCACCGATTTTCACATACTTCTGAAAGATAGCTAGACCGACAGGTAGATAAACCTTAAACCCTAAATATATATATATATATATATATATATACATATATATATATATACATATATATATATATATAGATGGACGGGTTGACAGACAGGTAGGTGGACGGAGAGATAGATAGCCAGACAGACCGGTCGATGGACAGACGGTAGATGGACAGATAGGTACCTACATCGAAAGGTAGATAGACAGATAAGATAGTTACGGAGATAGAGAGATAGAGAGCTTGAGAGATAGAAAGATAGATATTGAAACGGACACGGAGATAGAGATAGTCATATCGACATAGATACAGGTGATGTCGCACATGCTTGCAGTGTTGTCGACTCGTCGTGGAGTTGTTCACGATGTTTCAAGACATCGGCCAGACTTGATCAGTCTTTGTTTCGCATTTTCGTCGTGCGCCGGATTTCTGCCAGAAAGTTTCCCCGGAGACTTTGTCGATGCATGCTGTTTAGCTCCGGTTTTAAATGATGTTAGTATTGTGCTCCTGTATGTTTGTATGCTGTGTGTTTGTCTGTATGTAGGTATGTCTGCATGTATACATACCTACCTACATACGTACGTATGTACGTACATACACGCATGTTAATATCCGTACATACATACACATACATACATACATACATACATACATACATACATACATACCTACATGCCTATGCGATCAGCCCTACACCCAACAGTTAAAGGCTACCAAAAACACATAGAAAGTTCGTAGTATCCTAACTTGAACCCGCGAAACAATTCCCAGACTCTGATCGTTCATGGACAAGCCATGCTCGAGAGCTTCCATTAGCAGATGGGGTTGTCGTGGATTTGCGAGGGTACTTGTAATGAAGGCACACAGCTAATCGATCTTTTGTGTTGGCATTGGAGAAATTTGGGGCATTTGCGGTCTACTAGGCTGTACTTAATGTCTTTTAAAGTTTAGGAACCCTCAACCCAAAACCCTAGGCTCTACTTATTGTTTTTTGAAAGTCTAGGAACCCTAAACCCTAAACCCTAGGCTATACTTATTGTTTGTTTTTTTGTAAGTTTAGGCCAACAAGGTTCTTTGTTGGTTACTGCCCCGACTCAGTAACAGTTGGAGAATATTCATAATATAGAGATATAGGGTCCTTAATAGTAGCCCTAGTATAGACCGTTACTGTATGGTTGCCGTACCCAAGTTCTTTGAGTCGAAGTTCTGGCCTGGAGGTTTTCGAACCAAGGGCTTGGATTTATCAAAGGGGAAAAAGGAAGGACCCTTAAGGGTCCCTTTAAAGGGATCTATTGGGATGCTATAAGGGTATAGGGTTTAGGGTTTTGAGGTTTGGGGGTTTAGAGGGTTTAGGGGAAAAGGAGGGACCCTCAATGGGGACCCCTACCCTATAATGGGCTATAGAATGGGTATATAATAGCTATATTAAGGGTATATACCTAGGGGTCCTTAGTAAAGGTCCCTCCGTTTACCCTTGCAATTTAAGGTTCGAGGATTCGGGTTCAGGACCTGGGTGCTGATGATTTGGGAGTTTCCGAAAACTAGGGGTACCTCATTTTGGGGTCCTTGTAATAAGGATCCAACTATTTAGGGTACTATATTAAGGTCCCCTATTTTGGGAAACTCCCATTTGAGGATTGGTCCACTCGAGCCCAGGGAGGTGGTAATGATCTTCGGTTCATGATGGTATTCTGCAAGGACAGCTCTGTTGAGTAGCTATTTCCTCAGCCCAGCCCCTACTGCGAATCGCAAACCCGAGCCGCCCCCTGAACCAGAACTCGAAGCCACAGACCGAGTTTACCGGACATCCTATACTTGGAGGATCATGGGACTTAGTAAGTCAGGTTATAAGTACTTTAAGTGGGCTTGTTTATAACCCCAGGTACTAAGTCCCATGATCCTTTAAGTACCACCCTGCCGCAACACTTCCAAACCAGCGTAGTACAAAACTCTTCGAGAGAGTAGTTTGGGGCACCGGGTTTTCCAGACTTTAACCCCGAAGCCCTAAACCCTTATACCGACCTTTCGTGCTCTGAGACTCTAAGATAATGGAACCCATGACAGGGCCATAGACGAACCCTTAAAGAAACCTTCAAGGAACCCTCAACAGAACCCTGAAAGGAACCCTTAAAAGGAGCCGTAGCTTATGAAGTCTAAACTTTATCTAAACCTTAGGGGCCCAAAAAGGACATAAGCATAAGCATTTTGTAGGGATATCTCTACCTTATTGTGCTTCACCCAATCCAATGTTTGCTTATCTGCTTTTTTTGCCCTAAAAAACGTTCCTGAGGTCAACCCTAAACCCTCAACCCTAAACCCTAAAACCCTAAACCCTAAACCCCTAAACCCTAAAACCCTAAACCACTAAACCCCTAAACCCCTCCTGAGGTCGGCACCATCACCTTTGAAGGGGAGACCGACGTGACGGGTCTGGACTTCGAGGTTCCCAGAGAATCCAATACCCCTTAAGGAATATCCTTAAATCATAATATTAATGCCTCTACCATTTAAGGTATATTCCTGAATTAAGGGGTAGTGGGTTCTCTGGGTTCCTTCCACCGAGCGGTTTGGGATTTGGGGTTTAGCGATTGGGGGTTTAGTTAGTGCTGTGGGTTTGGGGTTTAGTTAGGGTTTGGGGTTTAGGGGTTTAGGGCTTGGGGATTAGGATTTAGGGTTCGGGGTTTAGGATTTCGGGTTTGGGGATTAGGATTTCTTGTTTAGGGGTTTGGGGTTTAGGGTTTAGGGGCTTGTCTTTTCTCAAGGGTGGTTGTTAGGAGTGTTCCGCATTCCAGCATGTTTGTCTTACTGGTTTTCCCGACTAGATTCCGGCATCCTAAACCCGCGAACCTGCACGCCTTTGTCGGAACCTGGATAACCAGGATGCCCAGTAGTACCCTTATTCCCTTTTTGTAGTCCTAGGTTCCTTATAAAGTTACCCAATGCCAAAAAGAGAGGCCTTTTTATTCTTAGGTTACTGGGTATCCTAGATAAGAAGGATTGGGGTCGAGTTATCCGACTCCCCGGGGCCGAGGTCCATGACGTATGGGTGCTTGGCCTTACCATAAGGGTCCAAAGGACCCAATAGTTAGGTACTTGGGTTTGGGATAGTAGTGATGTAGGTTGCCATTTTTGACAGTATATGATGGTAGTTGGAAATTTAGGGTTAGGGTTGGAGGGATTTCGATTTTATGTCTCAGTTAGTTGGTCTTAGGGCATCGAAATGGACAGGACTCTGGTGTTGGGTGTAAGCGCTGGTGCAGCCGTTAACATGTAAATCCGTTTGTGAAGTTGTGAGGGTTCTTTCATGACTATTCATGACTAAGCCCACTCCCCGACAATGGGTTCATAGGTGGGGCTTCCCAAACTAAAATCCCCAAACCGTAAACCCTGAACCCCAAGTTCTAAACATTCTAAACCCCTAAACTCCATAAACGCTCATAATACCTTGGTGGGCCTTGCAGAAAGGTGGTTGTATCGATCCGAAGGTTGCCTTGTCCTTGCCTGCAGGCCAAGCCTTCCGAGTACCAGGAACTGAAAGGCGCGGCTGTTGCTGGGCGAGTCGTGATCATGCAGACGTACGAGGTGCCGACCAAGCAGCACGGCATGACGGCAGCTGCGCCGTCCAAAGGGAAAGGTGAGACCAAGCAGAAGAAAGGATCGCAGCCGCAAAAAATCCGAAGACGGAGACGCATTTGCATTTGGCAGGCTTAGACTCGGTGAACGGGGTAGTCTTCATCGACGCTTGGGCGGAACAGTCCACTCAGCTCAGATTGCGCTGAGGAACTCCGTGAATGGACGACAGCTGCCTCTCAATCACTATTTCGCCGCACTTCCAGACGCACAGGCCTTGACCCTGATCTTACGTCTCCTACTTACCTTAGGAACGTTTTCCTCAATATAATTCCGGCGTGGGTCCCAAACCCGGGGTTTAACTTCAAGAACCGGGGTTTAGGATTTAAGGAGATTTCTGTGCTTTGCCCACTACTTGATTTCATGTTTCCGAAAGCTAGAAACCTCTACACTTGCACGCCTACAGGGCTCATAATCAACTTCTTTCGAAGAAAAAGTCGGTAACCGATGATATTGACACTTCCGCGTTAAAACTACTCTCGTGACTCTGATGCCGTTGAATGCTCGCCCGATGTCTGGCTTTTTCTCGGATCAGCGGCGCTTCGTCTCGATCAAAAGGCCTGAATTGACCCACTCGGAATACGCAGATTGCAAGTAGCGCTCTAACGTTCTTTGCACCGCTAACCTTGGTGCCACGCGGCGGCTCAATCGTGACGGTCGCCCCACCAGATCCTCGCTCATTTGTGTCGAAAACACGAGTGGATTGAGACATTCGTATCCACCATTTGCAGCCCTCAACAGGTCGATCGCGAAATGATGGAAAGGATGTAGCTTCGGTTGGAGTGTGAACAGTGTTTTCTCCTGAGCATGCGCTAGCTGAGCACACTGCTCGTACCTGCGTAGGAACTGGCTGGCCAATTGGCCAGCTTCGTTGGATCTCTCCACAGAAAGCCACACGTCTTCAGCATATAAAATTCTGAAAAGCTTGTTGGCAATCCTGACAGCTGAGAGGGCCTTCTCCAGCAGTGGATCTCCTAATGGATTGCATGTCTCAGCCCATTCCAACATATTGGTTGTGATGGTAGCCTTGTACCAACCACCTTTCGGGTAGTCGGTCGATGCAGACCAAGAAATCATATCCTTCGTGATCTTCGATAGCAGAGCAGATCTGCGAGTCGCCTTGCACCAGCTCACATACTTCGCGGAGATTTTCTCCAGCCGCACTTCAACGTTTCCAGACTCTTGGTTGGAAAGCAGAACGATAACGGATCCCATCAAGTGCTTTCCCACACCTAAGTGGAAGGTGTGGAAAATGTCAAATGCGAAGTGATCAGGTAATCTTCCCGGCGAGTGCGGGACACGGGCAGCAGGCGGAAGGCTCTTGAAGGGTGACGAAGCATTGAGCGTGTGTGCCCAAGCTGGGTGTCGTGTACCAATACACTCAAAAGGAATGCGATCGGTACCCGCTTCGCACAAGTGACAAATTGGCTTCGCAACTTGGTTGAGCTTTTTCACGGTGTTGGCAAAGGAGCGGTCTAAATGACCAGACTTAACCAAAAATGGCCAATCTCCCACTGTACGAATCAGTGCCACCCAGTAGCACTTCCCTTGGTCTTCGATGCCGGTATTGATCATGAAAACGGCGTCATCATAGATCTTTTCCAAAAGAGCCTCAAACGATTTGTCGCCGTCCAAATAAAGATGTCGAGGTAAGACTGCTGTAATGAAGCGGGTTGTGTATGAGTGACCTTTCATGTTCAACTTTTGTTTCAGATACGCCTTCTTTACTCCAGCTTTTTTCTGTGACTCCAAACCATAATTCGTGCCACGGCCTAACACACTATGGTAGGAGAGGATCATACATGGGGCGCGGCGGCGGCCACGCCCCTCATCCCCATGCAGCACGATCGCGGCTGTCCGCCCCAAGGACAGACGGTTCTCATCGGCCATCCTGTATACCGGATGATTCGGCTCGATGCGGCGAAACTTGTTCCACCACGATTCCCAAATTTTCTCTGATCTTTGAGCGTCGGGTCTGACCAGGCCAGCCAATATGTGCCAGTTATTGGAACGAAGAAGAAAAGTAACCCAGCTTTGCAGACTCAAGGTTTGCAGCTCCAGAATGGAAACTTTGGAATCTTCAGAATTCGTGGCCACTGAAACCGTTGTGAAAGGAATCGGTAATGATAACTTCAACTTCTTTGCAAAAAGTGTCCGGGTGGCTTGTTCAGAATGATACAGGGAGCACTTTGCTAAAGCCTCGAGGCCTCCACTGCAGCGAGCCTGATCTCGCCCCACGTCCGCGACGACGTTGCGGGCAGTTCTGATGGCCGCCCGACAAGAAGCCTCGGCCACCGATGTTTTTGTTTATATGGTTCAAGAAAGAAACTGCTGAAAGTGCCACACGTCAATACAAGCACACACGGCCGGTTGTGATCATTTTCGCTCGCTTCCCCCGAGTTTTGCTTCAGTGAGACGATTTGTTTATGTGAATATCCGGAGGATACTTGAAAGATCTGTACACAACATAAGTCATGAAAATATCATTCGTCGAGACCAAAGAAGTCTGCACCGTGTCCCCGCCGGATTTGATATTGCGGCAGCCCTCCGTGCCTTGCCGGGACCCGAACTTTGACTCGATACATGTCTGGAAACAAGCTCATCAAAAGAAACAGATTTCAGCCGAGCCACCTTCAAATCTCGCAATGAGGGCAGCTTCTAGCATGGACGGCCCGAAAGGCTCTTTTGAAACGTAGAGAACCTTCATGTGACTCCACTTGGCTTTGTCGTGCTGGTAGCCATACAGTGAATTGGTGCATCGCCACATTGCATTGTGCGTGTAGCCGATTTTGAATATCATCGGCCGGTGCTTCTTGTGGAGGTTTTCGAAACGCTTTATGGCGTGCCACAAGACTTTTCCACTCGTGGCATTTTCAGCTGGGAGATCGAAAGTAATGCAACCAAGTCGAGCACACTCGGCCTGAAGATTGGAAAGTTTTGTAGAATCGTTCAGTTCAGAAACCATGGAGTCGGACTTCACAGAACTGCTTTGGATGCTCATGTTGCTGGGGTCTTCAGCCGCGCTCGCCAAAGGTTTTTTCCCCAGCACCCCAAGCTTGCTATCGGATGCACACTCGGGCTTGCTGGACCACGGAAAAGGGCCTTCAGATTCCTGACAGATTGCTGGCTTCAAAATGTATACGACTAAGTTAGTTCAGTTAAGAAAGATTTGATGTGTTCAAGCCCATGAAACACCAAAATATGTATAGAATGAAACAGTCAAGCATCATCTCGATGACACGTCAGTAAGTCCAACAGCTCATCTTCTGGGCTTTCGATGGAAGTAGACAAGGCATCCATGGCACATAAACCCTCCACCTTTCCCCTTCCCATACATAGATCCACAGATTTGTTTTTGTTCGAAAGAACCGCAGATCAGGGCATGGAGTGTATTCGCGAAATGCAGAAGAAGACTAAGCTCGTGGCCCCATCGCCGATCTCCTTGCTCAATCCCCTCACCACATGGCCTGAAGGTTGACCTGGCGTAGGGGATAGTACGAAAACTCATTGATTCGAGATATTGAGTTGGTGGGCTGCGACTGATCAACTGCAGACAATCACTGATTTCTTGCATCCAGCACTCCCCGGGATGCTGCTAAGCCGTGAAACAGGAGTGTGCAAGCTCGCTCTACGGATCATACCGCAGATCTCGATCGAATTTTTTGGGGGCCCGGTTTCATCTGCAGCTCGCGCTACAACCCTGCCCAAACACATAGAAACATATCAAGTGTGAAAACTACTTCTTTGGCTTGGCTTTGCCCTTAGCCTTCTTACCATCATCAGCACTCTGTGGCTCCTCGGTTTTCGAGGGCTTAGCTTTGGCCTTGGCCTTAAGCTTGGCGTCATCTTCGTCCTTCGTGTAGTACTTCTTGGCATTCCTGCCCACAAGGCTATTCAGTGCTCAGCAGAAGCCTTTGGTATCGGTACTTGTGGGGCCAGCTGTTCAAGTCAAGCTACATTGCTAGTCATATATTACTAGAAACTCCAATATCTACGGAAGTGGCAAAGAATCGTTACTCGTATAGGATTTCAGAAAAATTGAGGTATTGGGTTGGCACTATTATTATGTCTATATATATATATATATATATATATGGGTCTTTTTAAATAGACACGACGTCAGAAACTCGGAGCTATAGGTACCAGCCCTATATACATCGAAAGGCACCGAAGGCCGAACCATTAAGATGAGTATATATAGCATGTAAGAACGGGTTTCTACTTTTGATAGATGCATAGAGGGATTTCAGTCCGTTGGCTAAAAACTCTCTCTCTCTCTCTCTCTCTCTCTCTCTCTCTCTCTCTCTCTCTCTCTCTCTGTAGTCCCTGCTTGCAACACATTGACCCATCGAACCGAGATTCGCTCAAACCAACACCGACCAAAGCCCCAGCTACAAGCCCTGTGTAACCCCGTGGCTGATCCGATGGCACCTCGTCTTCACTTCGGTCGCGGATGCCTTTGTGCACCTCGCAAGCGGTTCATGGTTTTGGGTTGGGCTTTCTGCTCGAATAGAATCTGGGCTTCAGGCACAGATGTGGCCTTCTGCATGGCGGCTTCAGCTTGCTTCTGAAACCTGAGGTATAGCAGCCCAAGATGACAGTTTTTGAATTGGAGAAAGGAGAAGTCCCAAAGCAAAGCTTCTCGGTTAAGTCAAATCTCGATTCCGGAGTCACACCGGGTGTTGATGCCTTCCCAAGCACCTCTGAGCATGCATCGTACTGGGCCTCCACAGCCTTGATCTCTAACTCCAAAGCTTGCTGGCTCCTGAGTTTCAGCGGGGCTTCAGGCGGGATTGTTTTGGTTAGTGTACGACGGTTTGATTAATGCAATTGGGTATCTTCTTGGCACCATCATCCCGCGAGTACCCTTTGGAAAGAGTCTTGTGCAGTGCACGGAGCTTCCCCGACAATGCCATCGTAGACTCCAAAAATTTCTCAAGCGCAGATTTCGTCTGATCAGGCAGCATGACGCGAGCACGGAGCAACTTCAGTTGAAGCTATATTTAGGTCGGACACACGTGCACACACACATATACACACTCAAGCGAGCCTGTGCAAACTTGTGGCTCTCCGGGTTGTTTTCCGGGGCTGGAGCATTTGTCTGTGGGGCAATCGTAGGCAAACACGACTTTTCTTTGTCCTTGTCGGACAAAGCAAGGTGCGCTGGCACTTGTGGCAGATCGTCAACCTGCCACATGGCTTTGGAGCTTCGGGGGTTTAGGGCCTTGGGGGGTTTTAAGGTACATAGCTACAAGGCTTCAGGATGCCTTCTGACGCTTCTCATGGTTCTCTTGGTAAGATTGGGACTGCTTCCTTTTGCCAGTTTCCCTGATCACGATCCAAAACTCCTCTTCGCCGTCGTAAATGTTCCGCCTGTTGTCAAGAAAATGTTTGATGATTGGGATTGGTTTGGCTCAGACTGTTTGCAGCTCCACCTGATCAAGTTATCCGGGTCCTTTTTGCAAAGGGCCACAGCTCCTTTGATACGGGTCCTTAGATAGGGCTGTCTATAGGAGGACAGAATCTAAATACATACTTATCAAATACGATCAACTCACAGCACTGGTGGTAGTAGTATATATGTACATATGTATGTATGTATATATATATATATATATATATAGAAACCGGGCTTTTTCTGATGGGTTTACAGGGGCCATGGGGTCTTAGATGGTCGTGGGACAACCAATAAGAGCCACAGAACTCCGACCACCCCAAATCGTTCTCCATCTCTGCCACGGTATACCAACCTTCGTCCACCACAAAGAGAATTTTGTTTTTGTACTCGATTTTGATCTTCACGTTGGCGATGAACTTCTCCTTGGATGGCAGGGCTTCGTAAATATGTATAGGCTTTATGCGGGATTTTACATAGGATTTCAAGGATTGGTTTAAGTTTAAGGCCTTTAATATTCCATAGGGGCTTATATACATTGGGATATCTAAGAAGATTTGTCGGGACCAGTGTGGGCTATGGGGTCTCACGATGTGAAATACTCCGTGCTTTGGGCTTTCTACCGGCTTGGTTTGGGGGCCCCTACACAGAGCTGTAGCTATGCTTTCCCATATAAGGCCGTTAACACTTGAGGGGTTTACAGGGAGTTTCCACACAAAGGCCTGGCTTTAATACAAGGCAAGGTACCTTGTCGAAGTTTGCAGTTTGCAACATCTGTGCCATGGCTGTTTTGTTTCCGCCTTGCCATTCTTCCCGAACGAAGGCCGGGACTTCTAAGTCTTTTCGCCTGGATTTGGCCTGAATCATGCGCTCGATGCGCGCTTTGGCGGCGCGTAGAAGGCGCTCCTTAATGACATGTGCCGGGCAGAGCTAAGGTTTCTGTTCTGGATGTGATATATATATATATATATATATATATATATATACAGATACATGACCAGTAATGATCCCGGGGGCTTGGCGTGTGTACACACGCGGCTGAGGCTTCTTCTGACTCATCTCACCATCGGTTTCCTCCTTCACAGCATGATGCCGGGGCGGCGGGGTGTGCAAAGGAGCGGATCCATCATCCGCTTTGTAGTCGACATCGTCACATTCCATAGCACTAGCCATGAACTTGAGGAAGTCAGCATCTGAAACCTCCCAAAACAAGCAAACCCAGAACTCGACAGATTGCAAACAAGATCACGAAAGTGAGCCTCGTCCAGCTCGTTTTCATCCAGTTCCTGCAGAACGATCCATTCAGATGACAATAAATTATCGAAATCTACAACAGCTGCACACGATGCCCGTCTATGTTGAGTGTTGGACACGAACACCAGAAGAAATCGGCTCCGGCTCGGTGTCTGATATGACCAAATAATCATCACTCTGGACTAGATCACCAAAGGAATCATCAGGAGTCACGTCGCCCGGGTCGTTGTGGCCGCCAACAATCCCGAGCTGCGCACCCAACTCCCGAAGCTCCTCCGCTGTAGCCTCACCAAAGAAAACCGAAACCAAACAGCACTGTTGTTGACGCGACAAACACATCTCAGGCTATGGCGGGCACAGTGTCAGCTTCGGCAACTGGTTCCAAAAGAGCTTCGGCCTAATCAGTGGGTGTTTTGCTTGAAAGACCCATGCGGTCCTGTCCTGAATGGCCTCGTCCATACGTAGTTGGTCTTCCAGCCCCTGCGAGAGAGCATTTATGTTCGGTTCATTGGATCTATACAGCTTGCTCCTTTCTACGTGCAATGTATTTCACTGAAAGGGTCCTTTAGCTCCAGCAGCAATGCTTCGTCGTCAGGAAATGATGATGCATTCTGCACGTGCTCCATCCCTGCTTCTAGACTAGCGCACGACCAAAGCTTCGAAACGGCTCTTCCCTCCATGGCGTGGGCTCGCTTAAGCCTGTAAAGCAGACAACAAGAAGGGTCATAGTGCACTTGCTAGCAGTCAACATGCTTCACACTTGCTGTTTATGACACGTACACGATTGCTCTCTCTTGCGAACCATCATTTTCCTTCCCCTGAAGATATGCACTGTGAGTACATCCACAGCACCGAATTGGAGGCGAGACCCGGCCAGCGGATCCCGCAGCAGCTGTGCACTGACACTGCGGCTGGTCGTCTTGGCAGCTACACGGAGGGCATTATTTAGGGTAAGAGGGAGTGTGGGCAAACCCGGGGTTTACCCATGACCGGGTCACGGGTAGATCACGGGTCTGTCATGGGTAAATCACGGGTTGGGCACGCTTTGGGTGAAACCCGGGGTTTTGTTATAGAACCGGGTTCAGGGATAATAGATCACGGGTTAACCTATAAAATCACGGGTTGGGCACGGGTATTTCTCGGGTTGGGCACGGGTAAATCACGGGTTTAGGGTCTATCTCTAGCTTCACCCACTATAAAAACCATATTCTGATTCAAAACAGCGAAAAAACATTCAGAACCCGCAGAAAAAGCTTTCAGCTCTGAATACTTTATACCCAGGTACCAATCGAAGCCTCCAACTAGAGCAAACACAGATCCCGCAGCCCCCCAAACCCACGCCTATGCTGCCTGGCCCCGATCCAGCCGAAAGCTGGCCTACGAGCACCCTCTTCACCAGCACCCCACCCTTACCCCAATTCCGATCCTACCCAAACGGGCTTGTGTAGGCTTATTTAAGGGTTTATATAAAGCTTTATGGCTTTGAAGTTTTCGTAAGGTTTGGGGTTTCGTAGGGGTTTCGGGGCTGTAAATAGGGCATTAATATAGGTCGCAAATGGCACAAAAATTATGATGCGCGCGCGCGCGCGCATCATTTTTTTTGTGCCATTTCAGGCCCGACAACCGACCCTGGTGAAACCCCATACTCTGTATATAGGAGCAGCTATGATAGCCCTGCAACACCGGCCGCTTTATCAGTTCAGTGCAAACTAGGAACACTAATGGTTGGCGGCACTATGCTACGCCATCCATCTGGTATCTTGAGCTTTCTGTTTCCTCTAAGATACACATAGACTTGGTCGAGGTCAGCAAACGTGAAAAACTCATCTATGTCCTCTTGGCACATTGGAAGACTAGCGACAGTTGTAAGAGCATCGGGAACCATTCCATCCCCAGGTGGAAAACCCTTGCGCTGCTGCTTCATCCGCTGACAGATGCGGAGAAACTCGACGGCAAATCTCACGGGGTACTGCCTAGGCTGGTTCCGGAACGGGTCGAGGCTTCCTAATTCCTAAAACTTACCGTAAATATATATACATACATATATACTTGAATCATCATCCTTTCGGGAGCAGTGTGTCTTACTGTTTTATTCGAAAGAGTGGCTCGCTGTCTTTTAAGTCACGTTTTCCCTGCCAGCACGGTTTGCCCTTCTTGTCGTAGAAGTGTCTGGTAGTAGTGCTGCATCGTCGTTTCCTGGACAGCAGAAGGCGGCCTTTGTTCAAAAGGCCAGCTGCAGCCGAGTTAGCAAACACGTAGTGGCGCTTCAAGTACTTGGACCGGTAGTGAGCCATCCAAAACGAAACTTTGGTGACCTAGGTTTCTGTAACAAAGCATCCGACAATGTATATATGTTGTTGCACCACATATAATTGTTGCATTAAGCTTAAGGTACAGGCTGCAAAGGGCCCAGCAACATCCCACAGCTTGTTCAAGAACAGCCGCCACGTAGGGTAGAACTCGAGGACTGAACTTATGGGTTGTTCCAATGTCCACACAGCATCGAGGCTCGTGGCAAGCATTGCGAGGAGGGTGGTCCTTGGGCAGGCTATCTAGATTCTAGATGCATAATGATACATAAAGGCATTTTGGGACCGCTTGGGTTGTGTCATTTCGAGGTTTACAGTAAAGCTTTCTGGGTTCAAAGGGTTGGGGGTTATCTTCGGGTGAATATATTGGGTTTACTCTTAGCATCGGAGGGTCCGTTCCAGTAGCTTGTTGGAGTAGCAGACGGACGGAAAGTGCCCGCAGCCCACCGCGGAGCAAGCTGTTCGCCCAGAGGTTGCACGATTCATCGAAACTAGGGAAGAGCATTTGAGGCCAAAATGTACAAAGCCGCCTGCACCACTGGTTCTCAGCTTCAGAAGGTAGACGATCGCAAGACTTAGTAGAATCAAGATACGAAGTATTTCGGGTGCAGAGAGGGGTTTACAGTAGGGCCATATATAGGCTTATGTTAGGGCTTATATGGGATTGTATCCATCGGTCGGTCTTATCAGGTTTACGATCATATATACACACGATCATACAAGGTTGCAAGAAAGATTCGCATAACCTGCACCGGTGTTCAGGTCCATATAGTTGGTAGAGGCACCCTTCTTGGCACGGAAATCGTTGATGTCAAATCTGGCTGACTTCACTCGACCTGCTGCCCTCATGATTCGATAAAGATTGCCTTGCCCAGCGAAGAACTCGAGGAAACCATACTCCTGCCGAAAGGTAGTATAAACACGGACAAACCCCAGAATCAGACCCGACCCTTCCGAAAAGTCACACCAGTAACCAGCCTGCTGCAAGAGGGATTCGTCGACGCACCAGATGCATAGTAAGACCGTCAGGATGAAGCCCTGCGCAATGTATTGTGTTTTGGTTTCGGTTGGGGAGGGACTCGTAGGAGGTACAAGAACTTATAGTCCGAAATCCCGAATAGTCTCAAAGGGCCTTGGGAGCACCGAGTTTGCACAGTCGCCAGCAAAGGCGATTGATGTCGATCATGGCGGGGGCTTCGTGCTGCTGCGAGGACAGTGGTAGTGTTACAAGGCTGTTCTGTGACGGTTGCAAGCCTGACTTCGACCCACATGTGCTGCCTCTGAACAGAAGACTCGCGAAGCATTTGGGGTCACAGCACACGATGCCCAAACCCCGGCCCCAAAATAACATGTGGCTGCAGGACTCTTCTGCTTCTGGCTGGCGAGACGAAGCTTCCACAACGCACCTTTCGGCAGAAGGGGCATCCGGACCTGGGCGATGAAGCGATTGGAATTTTTTTTGGGGGGCTAGGGTTTGATTGTTTATTGGGTACAAGGTGCTTAGTTTTTGGGTATAAGGTTTGCATAGGGCTCGGGTGTTGGAGACTATATAATCCTGGGACCATTTTCGATTGGTGTTGTGACGGACCGGATCTAAGCACCCTAATTAGTTGGAAGCCCGGAGCTCAACCCAAGTGTGTACCTCGATCGGGCTTCGAAGACAAGGCCTTTGGGTCTAGATATATCAATCCCCAACCTAAGTGTGTACCTCGGGCTTCGAAGACAAAGCCTCTGGGTCTATCAAGCGTCCAACAAAACTCCTCGACGACGAATTTCTTTATGATTGCGAACCCAAATCGCAAAGTGATGCTCGGCGCAAAGTGATGCTCGGCGCAACCTCAGGTTAGATAGATCATCTTTTCGGCGGACGTCTTCGCGAGGATCGCATCGCTGCCCGGGAACAAGATCATGTGTGCAAAGGACACGGGAAACAACAGTAAGTTAGTATCAACACAGTATATGTACATCACCTCTATCATGACTCTGCGCACACGATTAGTAGGAGCAAAAGCAAGCGTGAACTGCCGCAAAAGTCCCAGACTCGCGTAGGATCTCAGGAATGGTGCTAGATGCCAGCGAGGGAGGCTATGAAAATTCGACCCCAAAGAAACCCTATACTAGATCTAAGGAGGTTTGTGAGGTAACTAAATTAGATAGAGTTTTCTATCTAGGAAACATACCAAGTCAGAACACAAGTCTGGAACGTTCCGATATAATCCTGCTCTATACCCTGTATCTGCAGCCTATGCACCTGTACAGTTTGATCGACTCCCACCGCACAAGTTGTTCAGCAACTTGGGTTCCCTTTCGATGCCATGTACATGATGCCAGCGCAGCATCTAAAGATATCCAGCTTCGCGAACATCGGAACAAAACAACCGGCATTGCTTGCTGCTCAGCTCGTGGCGCTGGCCAACTCAGACAGCGCACTACCGATCATATCCCGGATGCCTTCCCTCATCTGTGTCACTTCGATGCACTCGTGATCGTAAGCCCCCTCCGTGAGGTAGCGGTCCTCGAGCATGCAATCCAAGTACATCGCGAACATCTCGCAGGCTTTCATCACCACAGACATCTTCTGTGCCCAATCCAAATCGCGAGACGCACCAACGGCACAGGAGTAGTTCACGATCTCCTTCTTGTCGCACTTCCTCAGAACTCCAGTGCCGCACCTCGTCCAGTAGTGGGTCTGGCCATGATGAGTGGTCTCATTCATTTCGCCCTTCATCTTGAACTTCCACTGCGCTGTGCACGTGGCATTCTCGAACTTGTGGGCGAAGCTCAGCATCTGATCTCGCAAGTCTTCGAGCTTCTCAACCTCGAAGTACTTCTCAAGGGCCTGCTCCACGGTCAAGACCGGCGCACGTCCCGAGGAGCTTGCCGGAACCCTGGGCCTCCGACCCCTGCGCTTTGGCGCCGGCTCGGGCGTCTCCTCTTTGGATTTGTCGGCCTTGCTCTTAGCCTTGGGCTTTGCCGCTACCTTTGCCTTCGCTTTCGCCTTCGCGCCGGCTTTCGCCTTCGCTTTCGCCTTCGCTTTCGCCTTCGCCTTCGGGCCGGCTTTCGCCTTCGCTTTCGCAGGCTCCGCGGCCTCCTCCGTCTCCGGAGCCTCCGCACCATCATCTTCCTCAGGCGGCTCTTCATACGTGTGGCCGCGTTTGAGCACGGCCCTCTTGCGAGACACACGACCCTTTCGAGTCTTCTTGGCCTTTCGCATCTTCTTGCTCTTCTTCGCCGACTTGGCTTCCTCAGCATCAGCACCATCGTCGCCGTCGTACTTCCGCTTCTTCTTGAGAGATGATCGCAAGATCAACTGGGACCGTCTCGTGATCGGAGCCGGCTTCTTGAGGGCCAATCGGGTACACAAACCAGTAAACACAATCTCTCTATTAGGGAGTCCTTTTATGCCCACCTATTGATCATAAGAGCCCTTAACTAACGAAACCCATGTACGTGAAGCCTGTATAGTATATAAAAACCAAACATACAAATCCTTTTGTACGAAGCCCATACATAAGCAAACCAACACCCTCTACATAAGCAGTTGCTTAATCATTCGAGAAGAAAGCCTCGCCGTCGCTCTCAGTGAATTCGGCAGGACCTGGGGCAGCATCGTCGCCGTCGCCCACTGGATTGGAAACTGGCGCTGCATCGCCCACTGGGCTCTCAACTGGTGCTGCTGGAGGCACTGGATTCGAAACCGGCGTTGTGCACGGCATGGGATTCGACACTGAAGCCTCCGTCCCAGGATTGGCATCTGGCAGCGGCGCAGCTGCATCGGGCATGTCTGTATCGAGTGCCTCGGCACCAGCCATAACATCCCAGGGCTGGGTGTCGTCGGAAGCGCTGCCGAAAGACGAATGGTTACTCGCCGGTCCTGCTTGCATCTTGGGGCTCCGGGCTTGGATTCGGGGTGATTATCGGACAATAACAAACAAGGTACTTGTATATATAATCTATATTTATAAATAACTCAAAGTCCCCGACAATTCTTGAACGTCCTGTAGATTCGGAAGGAGGGGCTCTGCCAGCGGTCTCCGTGCTTCGGGACCTTATTTAGGCTCCACCCTAGATCGAGAGCTTTGCAGACTTGATTAATGTCACTAACTCCGGCGACAATAAACAAAAACCTTGGCTGAAGCTACCAGCTCACTGCAACGACAATCGTTCCTTCAAAGCTGCCACTCTAGCCTTGATTGCGGCACGATCTTGCTCCGAAAGGCGAGAGCCTTCAAATTTAGAAAGTCGGAAACTCGATCATGCACGCAGACCTAAGCTGATTGCACAACACGAGCTCTTGTTTAGGCTGCGAGAATGGCCTGCTGAAGACGAAGGAGCCGGACTCGGGGTAGGGGTCCAGGTCTTCTTGCCCGGAGTCTCCTTTTATATGGACAGTGTCTTAATTGGGTATAGGCGTTATATAAATTTACTTAGGGTCCATAAGGTTGGGATTTTTGTAACAACTTGGTGTCCTTTGCTGGATTCGAAGGCAGCTCAGGCTCGGATTCAGAAGAAAAGCTTGGCATCTTGGAGATTGCAGGGCTGGGCGTTGCTGGTCCGGGTGATGCGAACTTCTGTTTGGGCTCCGGGGTGCTGGCATGGTGGGCTATGCGTGCTTGGGGCGTAGCTACCGGGGCACCGCCAACATTCAAGGAAGGAGCAGCAGTGGCTTTGCTGGGGATCGAAGGCTCTGCAGGCTTCGGGGCAATTGCAGGGGCAGGCTCATCGGAAGGGTCTGGGATGCTTTCTGTAGCCTCTGGAGCGCCCTCGGCTTCTTCCTCATCTTGTGCCGCATCCTCGTAAGCATCCTCATCCGATTCCTGCACGACTCAAACTGATCGCAAGAAGCTTAAGACCCCAAACATCCGAAGCAAACCCTTTAATTGGTGGCAAACCCGGCCTGACAGGATTCTTCCGCGACCTTCTTCCGGGCATTCATGGCATCCACAACAGCCTGCAATAGAGAAAAATGAGGGTGGGTGGGGTGACTTATCTAGCACGGGATTAGCCGGCCTTTTTCAAGGGAGCGAGGGTTCTCAATAGGGTTGCTTCAGGGCTTGTGTAAGTGCTAGCAGAATCCGGAACAAAATAATTCAGTATTATGATATGTATGCAAGCCCAAGCCAGCCTGAAGGCCCGGGTCCAATGCCAAGCAAAGCTCTTGGAAATCAGGATCCTGAGAGAATGAAAGAGAATTTGGCTCGCCAAGCTTCAACGCACACATGAACCTAAAATATTTGCTTATCTCGCATGCTGCCGAAGAGCCTTGCTCACTTCGGATCGTCGAACTTTTGCTTTGACGAACGACAAAAGCTTCCGCACGTGGATGGCTTCTGATTGAATCAAGCCCTGGATGTCGCTCCCGACGCGCTTGTTCACGGTGAAAATCTTGCTCAACTCGTTTCGAAGGTCGCCCACACTGGGCAGTTTCTTCTGGTGGTTTTCCGACATGCTATGCAAAATCGGAAGCAAGAGAGGAGCATTCAGTTTGCGCACGTTGTTGTCGCACGACAGGCCGCTGCGGGGATGCATGCAACCATGACCATCGCGCAATCTCTGTCGCACATCAGGGCTTCCGTCCCAAGCTACATGGATGTCCTCGATATTCAGCCCCGGCTCTGCAGCCTCACCAGTAAACTCAGCGGCCTGCGACTTGTTATTTCGAGGCATGGCCACCAGGATGATAAGAAAAACCTACGCCCTTGAGCTTAGGAAAAATCGCGGTAGCAAGCAGCATCTCCTCACTGATCGTTTCCAGTCTTGGCTGAACAACATGCACGGCTGAGACCTCGACCGTTCATTCACACGCCATCTGCGGCACGCTGTCGCTTCGGCCATTGTCTCGCTGAAGCTTTATTTTACCATATTTACAACATCTGGATTGCTAGACTGTGCTTATAAGCCAATGTTAAAACCCATGAACTGATGAATCGTGCTCGTGTCTTCCTACGAAAGATGAACCGGACTCGTGCCTTCCTACGAGAGCCTCCTCCATCTTGTGTGAGCCTGCGCGAGGCCTGTGGAAGCTTCGGAATCAAGGTCTTATTGGTTGGTTTCCAACGTCATAAATTGAGAAACTAGACCTAAGATAAGTTATCATATGGGATGAAGAAGGATGCCCCAGCAAACCCGGGGTTTCAAATCAAGACATGGGGTCTGCGGGAACATGCTTTCGAAACACGGGGTCTTCGAAACAACCCGACTATTTTTCAGGCTTTGGATCCCCAGGTAGAGGATCATGGGACTTAGTAAGTAGGTTATGATTGGGGTTATAAGTCCCCTAAGTGGGGTTATCCTAACTATAACCTACTTACAACCTTACTTACTAAGTCCCATGTGCCTTCTCCTACTGCTGAACTTGTGGGCCTCCTTTTTCATATTACTACGAGGCTGGTTGATTTCATCTTCCGCTGCGACCCCGACATGGTAATGTGGGGGCCGTAATAATTAGAATATGTTTCTGGGGCCCATTATACTGTAGTTATAATAAGGAACCCCCGAAATGGTACTGGTAATTATTTTGGCCCCTGTAGTAGATCTTGGGGGTAAGAAGAACCCCAAGACTCTACAAAGGTCTCAAGTCTAAACAATTGGGAGCAACATGCTGTTCTAGTCTCTGTATAACCATACTCGTATGCTCCCAAAACGCCTAGAACCCTAAACCCTGAAAACGCTTGACTAAGTTTTTTGAGGCCCGTGAATCATAGATTATACCCCTAGAGGATCCGTTTTGGGCCTGTTTAAAGGAACCCCTAGAAAACCCCTTCATGGCTTATAGGTCAGTATACCCCTAGAGTATGATTTATGGTATTCCTTCAGCCGGGCGCGGGATTTAAGACGTACCTTGGTTTTAGTCAAAAACAGAGGTTTCTGGTGTTTTAAAGGCGATTCTTTACCGGAATCGCATGTTTGACAATACGATCAGGTTGTCAAGCTGAAATGTGTAGGCCCACGCGCCCGGCATGGGTGTGGTTTTGGTAAGCCTAAGTGCCCTGTCATTGGTCAGTTGTTTGGGTTGTAGCTTGAGAAAGGTGCTCAGCACCCAGGGGCGTCTTAAATACTCGGCGGTATTTAAGAGCCGAAGTATAGGTAATTCGGTAGGATTGTAATAAAGAAGCAATAGGAAGGCTTTGTCGGAGCAGAACTTGTGTGGAGTCTGTAAGGACCCGAGTAAGGTGGGAACTGCAGGGAAATCTGCACTTTGTAGACACTCACAGGGAAACAGGGGGCGTCTTGAATCCCGCGCCCGCCTTCCTTTACAGGCTGGCAAAGACTGGACTCAGAGTTTCCTCGCCCCGAACCCTAAACTTTAGCAAATCCTAGGACGCAGAGTAAGTAGGCCCTTATTCCCTTTTTTGGTGGTTTAGGTTCCCTTATAACCCACTTTAAACCAAAAAGGGCACCCTGTTCATTCCTAGGTCGCTCTTAGGTCTAGAGTACACTATAGTTTACGCCGAAATTTCTAAACCCTACTTTCGGAAACCCAAAGTCCCAAACCCTAAACCTGAACCGCGGAACCCGAAATCCCTAAGCCCTAAACCTTAAACCCTTAAACCTCCGAAATCCTGTGCCGTAAACCCGATAACACAAATCCTAAACCCTAAACCCCCCAACCCCTAATCCCTAAATCCTCCTCAAGCCTATATTACCCTAAACCATAAACCCTAAAATCCTACACCCGGAGCCCCCAAAATACCGGAAATCGCTTGTCAGACCATCGTCCGGCTAGAGGTGGGCGAGGCGGCGAGGGTTAGATCCCTGTCAGTGTTTAGGGATTTAGGGGTTTAGGGCTTTAGGGATTTAGGGGTTTAGGGCTTTAGGGGATTTAGGGGTTTAGGGCTTTAGGGATTTAGGGGTTTAGGGTTTAGGGGTTGAGGGTTTTAGGGGATTTACGGCTTTAGGGGTTTAGGGATTTACGGCCCCTGAGGCCCCTGAGGGTCCAAAGGACCCAAGAATTAGGTACTTGGGTTTAGGATAGTAGCGATTATGTAGCTCAAGATTTAGGAGAGTATATGATTATTAGGTACTTGGACCCTTAGAGCTTAGGGTTTTAGGGTTTTAGGGATAAGGGTGTAGGGTTGCAGGATTAGAGATTAGTGTGTAGGGTTGCAGGATTAGGGATAAGGGTTTACAGATCAGGGCTTAGGGTTTTAAGGATCAGGATGTTGGGTTGCAGGATTAGGGCTCAGTGTTTAGGAGTTAGGAATTAGGAACTAGTAGGTCTAGGGTGCTGTAGGCTTCATTGTATAGGGATTAGGGCTTAGGGTTTTAGCCTAGTAGTAGAGTATATAGGTAACTTTTAACCTTTTTTGGGTAGTATAGCCCCTATATAACCCCCATATGACCAAAAAGGGCAACCTTTAGTTCCCCATGATACCCGGCAAGTAGGTTAGGGATGAGGGCGTAGGGTTGCAGGAGTAGGAATACGGCTTGCAGGATCAGGGCTTAGGGTTTAGGGGCAAGGAATTAGGAACTAAGGTTGATGATAGAAAATCCCATAGTAAGGAATATACCATAATTCCCATAGGTTAGGGTCCTTAAGGTCATGCAGGATTTATATCATCAACCGTAGTAGGTCTAGGGGGGATGTACGGTTCAGGGTTTAGAGCTTAGGGATGAGGGCTTACCGTCGGGTTTAGGGATTAGGGACTAGGAACTATAAGGCTTATCACAAGCCCCGGAGCATACCAACACTAAGACAAGTTATATAAGTCATAGGGACCCTTAGGGGGGTAGGGGGAGGGGGGGGGGGGTAGGGTGATTTTATTAATGCCCACAATAAGGACCGAGTAAGGCGAATTTAAGGAAGTATAGTCCTTTACCCCCCTCTCCCCTAACCCCCCAAGGGTCCCTATGATTAAGACTCAAAGAGCTTTAGAGTCCGGAGCGAAGTTTCCTGTCCGGGACCACAGTTGCCACCTCAACTGTTCCCTAAACCCTAAAACCTACACCCTAAACCTCAAGTTCTCCCTAAACCCTAAACCTCAAGTGTTCAATCATCTTCATGTCTGAGTTTGGAGTTAATGTTGTTTGTTGCTTAGGGCCCCGGGGACTGAGGCTTCAGGATTTGGGATTTGCTCACGGTCTGGAGCTTGGAGACTGGGTTCAAGGTTGTCGGGTTGAAGGTGACGGCAGGTTTCAGGGCCTTGGGTCTGAAGATTCAGGCTTCAGGCCGTTTCAGTTCGAGGCACATAAAACCCCAAAGCCCTAAACCCTGAGCCCTTTGTGCCGGCACTGTCGCTGTGGCCAGTCCTTCGCGTTCACTGCCACGCAGACCCGATTGAAGGGTGCTGGCAACACCTTCGGCCGCAGTGCGTTTAACATCTGCGCCCACGGCCAGCGTGGAATCGTCGAGCGTGGTCGG
This sequence comes from Symbiodinium sp. CCMP2592, assembly GCA_905221615.1. Lineage (NCBI taxonomy): Eukaryota > Dinophyceae > Suessiales > Symbiodiniaceae > Symbiodinium > Symbiodinium sp. CCMP2592. Next base: position 440,518 of record CAJNDT010003001.1, on the reverse strand, counting down.
ATCGACCTCGTCAGCAACAGCCTTGCACTTGATTTTGGCGACTCCGTCGCCATTTTTAACCGTAATGACGGGGACTTTCTCGACGACCTACCAAGCTTGTGCGTTCTCAGCTCGTCATCACCGACTTGCAATTCGCCTTCGGCGTTGACCAACGCGCTCTTCCTGTTGGCATCCCGAGAGAGAGAGGCTGCTAATGCCATGGGTTACGGCCCAGCTGTAACTGGGTGGCCGACATCGGAATGGCTACTACCGCGGCAGCAAGGTTATGTTCTGCTGCTGCAGTGCGAGCGAGCCCTTTTAAAATCGCCCTGAGCCCTCAACCCTAAAACCCCAAAGCCTCCAACCCAAAACCGTAAACAGCACAATCCCTGAACCCTAAGGCTCAGGGTTCCGGTTTAGAATTTAGGGTTGCCCGCGTTCACATTAAGGGCTCAATAAGGCTGTGAGGCTTAGCGCTAACGCTCTCCAGCCTTGGGCACAGGGTTGGCAATGAATATGCCTTTGTAGTGCCTTTAGAAGTATACGACGTATACTTATTATACTACAGTACTATGCTCTTCCCGCAGAGGGATTTAGGGCTTCGGTTCTAAGCATGATTTTGAGTTTTGAGGCTTGGATCGAGGCTTCGGCTTCAGGTTTCAGAGTTTGGATTTGTATGTTTAGAGTTCTGTCATTTTTGTTTAGGGTTTCGGGGTCTATACTGTAGGGTTCAGGGTGGAGACTATTCTGCGTTTGGGTTTGTATGTTTAGAGTTCTGTCGTATTTTTTGGGGTTCAGGGTCTATACTGTAGGGTTTAGGTTGAGACTATTATTTGTTTGAGTTTGTATGTTTAGAGTTCTGTCCTATGGTTTAGGGTTCAGGGTCTATAGGGTTTAGGGTTGAGATTATTATTTGTTTGGGTTGTTGAGCTTTTAAGCTCACAAGTTTAGGGGTGCATCGTCAAGGTATGAGCTGTGCAGTTTAGGCATAGGGACCCTTCGGGGGAGTAAGGGGTAGGGGACTATACTTCCTTTAATAGGCCTTATTTGGTCCTTAGCATTAAGGCCCCCTACCCCGCTAAAGGGTCCTACAATTTCGGCGACATGTAGCCGTTGTGGATCCTAGAAACTCTGGCCTCTGATCACTAGATGTCAGTAACCCCAAACCCAACCTAAGACAACGTAGGGCGTCGGTCGTGCATTGGAGCATGAATTCCTGAATGTCTGTGGCTGTTGCAAGCCCTAGCATTAAGCGCATATGCTCACTAATGATAGTAGGCCTGTAGGCGCTGATACAGTGGAGGGTAGTGTAAGGTATCCATTCCGCCGTGGTTAGTCTGTGAGATGGCGGACCATAACTCTAAGGCTCCATGTACGCATATAGTATATACTTAGGCCTTAAAGAACCTATATAGGAATCCCTTTAAAGCTTAAGTATTATCTATTATAGAAGTACATGGAGCCTTTGAGTAAGGGTTTTCAACTGTACACATCGATGTGCTCCTAGATACAAGTAGGAGTCGTGAGCTCTCCGGCAAATTCTAGGGTTTCGGGTTTCGGGTTTAGGGTTTCCAAAGGGTAACCACAAGGTGGGCATCAAACATTTCCTAGCAGGTGCTGGTGTATCCGCAGCCACGGACAAAGCCCGAAGTTGGCGTGGGCTTGAACAAGGCCAGCGGATGCAATCAACCTAATCTCCACCTTCAGTAGTAGGCCCCGAACCGCCCCAAGCCCCAAAACCTGAAGCCTGTAACTCAGAACTTGAACGCAAAACCGACATGCAGCAGGGATCACCAGGGTTGAATTTAGCCCACGTGCCTCGACCCCTCACCCATGTAGGGGTTTAGGCTTTTGGGTTGTCGGTTCACATGGGATTATCCGCTGTTTGCAGTTTCCAGGATTCGATTTCGGCAGTGCATACCAAGAGCATGCTCAACGCGTAAGGACTCATGCCTATGAGACCCGCAACTGGCTTAGGGTGTTGGCCCAGAGATCCCTAAAGTGGACAAACCCTGAGCCACCAAACGGACCGAACAATAAATTACCCGTCGACCCTAAATTTAGGGTTTAGGGTTTAGGGCCCCGCAACAACACAAGACCTCAAATCCAACAAGGCCTACATTCAAAACACACACACACACACATACATGCACACAACCAAACAATGCAAAGGCTACCCTAACTTAAAAAAGCACCTCTTTCAGAATACAAGCATCGTCGTCATCGTCGTAGTAACAGCAGCAGCAGCAGCAGCAGCAGCAGCAAGAGCAGCAGCAGCAGCAGCAGCAGCAGCAGCAGGAGCAGCAGCAGCAGCAGCAGCAGCAGCAGCAGCAGCAGCAGCCGCAGCAGTAGTGGTAGCAGCAGTCGTAGACGGTGCCCGCGGCCAGCGATAGCAGTGATTGCGACTTGTGTGCATGTGGCGGGGGCGATCTAGCTGTTTCGTGGCCTTGCTACCCCAAGGGTCCAAATACCTAATAATCATATACTTTCCAAACTCCTAGCCTACATACCTACTATCCCAAAACCGCGTACCCAATTATTGGGTCCTCTGGACCTTTGGGGCTAGAAGAGGCAATTCTTGACCGTTTCAAGTATCATTCACTCCTTGAACATGGCCTGTGTAAACAAACCATCAGTTGTCGATTCTGACCTGCCCTGGCCCTGACACAGGCGGCAACAGCCGGCAACCCAGAAAGTCTGCACTGCATGCGGCATTCCAATTCTTGAATGGGTCGGTGCTTCGGGGTGCTTTAGAGATCTCGGGAATTTCGTTTACTCATAGGAAGGAAGGTCTTTGGGAGACGCGTGAGTCAACTCGAGATTCAAGATCATGTGAATGAATGACTCGTTCTTGAGGCACCTATATCACGTGCTAAAACCGCGAACCCTAAACCCTCAACCCCTAAACCCTAAAAGCAAACCCTAAACTCTAAACCCTAAACCCCTAAACCCTAAAACCGCAAACCCTACAAAACCTAAAGATTTTACGAGATGTTTCTGCCCATGGGTTGGAGGCGTAGTTCGTTGTGGTGCTTGAGGATCCAGGCTACTCCGATTTTTGTCCACGGCTCTCCTTCAGTCTTTCTTGGACCAGCAACAACCGCGTTACTAGGGAGTTTGTATTGGGTGTGGTTTATGCACGTTTAGGATAAGGGTTCCAAATCTGCTGGCAATACAAGCTGAAATCACTAGATACAGAGGTCTGAGCAACTAGCCCTAAGGGTCCATGTACCAATCTAGCATATACTTTGGGCCCCATGTACCTATATAGGGAATACTTTAAGGCCAATGTATGTACTATATGAGTACATGGACCCTTAGGGCAGGTTTAGGCCCTCACAACACTACTGTGTGAACACCCCCACGTGCTGAAGCCCCGGCCGCCCCGGGCCCCCCATCTCAAAACAAATCTGACAAAGCCCAAGCCCGATTATTTGGGCCTTGGGGAAGCCCTATCTTTGTTGAGGAAATTAGTCTCTGGACCCCAAAGGACCCACCTGTTTTAAGGACTTGAAGGAAATCATCACCGGGAGCCCTAAAAGGTTGGGTTTTCGAGGGTCCAGGTAGGCCCGGACCCAGCTCAGGTGACGATGTACCAGTGCTGGCCGCCTAATGGCAGCCTCCTTGCCCAGGCATAGTGACAGCCCAATGTGTGGGCCGTTCCTCCAAACAAGCCCTGGGAGCTTGAGTTTCAAGCGTGTATCTAGGACCTAGAGTAGGCCCTTATTACCTGTTTTAGGGTTCAGGTTCCCTTATAACACCGGGCTCCCTTTTTTATTCCTAGGTTAGTCTTGGGTCCAGAGTATACTAAGATTTAAGCCGAAGTTTCTAAACCCTACTTTCGGAAACCCAAAGTCCCAAACCATACTCCTTGGGTCTACGAGTTACGGGCTTGGGGCTTCGGGTTTAGGGGTCTCGGCTTGGGGACTAGCAGGTCTCTCGACACTTTGCTGGGGACTTGTGGGTCTCCGACACTTTTGATGTTGGAGAGGATGGTCACTATACTTCTGTAGGGTCCCTATTTTAGGGTTTAGGGAGTTCCATAATATTAGGGTTTACAATCAGAACCTACTTACAACAATCTAGGTGATGGTGGTGGAGGCTTCGGGATCAGCATTGCTGAGATTCCTTCAAGCTGCAAAAATCAGGGCCCCATTCCCCGAAGCCATGCCTGAAGATCTCGAAGGCTGTTGTAGTTTTATGCTACCAAAATCTCTCTCTCTCTCTCTGTCCCTCTCTCTCTCTCTCTCTCTCTCTCTCTCTCTGAGTTTCTCCCTGAAGAAGAACAGTCCTGCAACAACCGAAACCCTCGGAGCCCAACTGTATTCCTCGGTTCCTAGTATCCCAGAACATCATGACCACAATGCTCTCACATTTCTGATTTCCTCGCATCTCCCTCGCAGGGTCTCAGTGTTCCTGGACCCATTGAGTTTAGCCTCCGGTTGCTGTAGCCGAACGGAGGGTGCCTATTGCCTATACTACTGCATGCTACTGAACCCTGAGCTGTTCGCGACTACCCTAAGCCCTAAACTCTAAACCCTGCGACACCCTCAACCCCAAATCCTGTCCAGGACAAGGAGCAGCAGGAAGAGTACAAGCGACGAATCAAGCTAATGACCGAAGAAAAGAAAGCAAGGACGGGAGCCCAGAGCCGTCTGAGTCGTGGATTTGGGGCTCTGAGTTTATTGGTTGAGGGATTTAGGGGTTTAGGGTTTAGGGGAATAGGGTAAGACCACGTCGGGGCACTCGTCCTCGTGCCTTGCGCTGATCAGATTTGTTTGTGCGTTTACATGGCTCGGTAGATTTTCTTTTCATCAGTTTATCCGCAAACAAAAGGACCTCGTCCATCGATTACACGGGGGACATGGAGGACTGCGGCACCGTCGACAACAAGACGAAGAGTAATCCACACGCCTTCGGGCAAAGCCCAGAGTACTTCCGTCAGGTCCTCGAGAAGATCTCTCCACCCTCGCTGGTTTTGCCCACGATGGTGCTCAGAAATATCCGACCTTCTTTGCGGAAAGAATATTTGCCGCCTGAAATCTCCCTAAACCCTATACTATACCTCTTGTAGGCATATGGCAAAAGCGGTTCAACAACAACCGATGTCAATATATCAAGAAGTCCTAACCGGTTTAGAAAGGCCCACCAACTTTAAGAAAGCAGCCTGAACCCATCTGTATCTGAAATGTCCTGAGTACCTGTATCCTAGAAAGTATGGTTTCTATGGTAGGAATTGCCATTATTATGGTTTTGGTAGTATCCCCCCATAACATGGGTACTTAGGACCCTTTGGGTATATACATACAAGGGTGCATTCTCTAAAGCCTAAACCCTAAACCCCTACACTCTGAACCCTAAACAAAACCCTAAACCCTAAGCCCTAAACCCAAAAGCCCTAAGCCCTAAACCCTAAACCCTAAGCCTAAACCGTATTCCTGGGATTGAGGGATCTTGGGATCTCTCTGGGGGCATTCGGGTCTTCCGAAGCTGCGGGCTTCGAGGTTGAAGGTTGAGGGGTGTAAGCATAGCTAGCCATTGATATTGGAGGAGCTAAGGAGCCAGGGCTAGGGTTCTAAGCTCAGTATAGGTAGGGCTTGATCGAAGGGCTTTTTGGGTTAAGGTATAATTTAGAAGCTGCCCCCACCCTGTAATAGTGGTATAATACGAGTATAATAGGGCCCTAATATAATCCTATGTAATCCTTATAGTCACTATTACAGGGTGGGGGCAGCTTCAAAGGTGTAAGCATAGGTTTGGTGAAGGGTTCCTTTCAAAGGGGTCTTTAACTAGGATGCCCAGTAGTACCCTTATTCCCTTTTTGTAGTCCTAGGTTCCTTATAAAGTTACCCAATACCAAAAGGAGAGGCCTTTTTATTCTTAGGTTACCGGGTATCCTAGGGCGTGTAAGCATAGGTTTGGTGAAGGGTTCCTTTCAAAGGGGTCTTTAAGGATTGCTTGAAAGGGTATTATGGGTGTTGAGGATAAGGGGCCTAAACAAATACCTACACTGATTTTTGTATGGGGGGGGGAGTCCTTATTGTGACTACAGTATACTCGGCCCCAAAACTCTATTCAGGGGTTTGGTGCTGGGGGCTTTAGGTTCAGGGTGTATTGGGTTCGGGGTTTAAGATTAAGGCTTAAGGTTTAGGATTCAGGGTTTAGGGTTCAGAGTTTAGGGGTTAGCTGGTAGGGTTCTGTGTGCGAATGTTGGATCGAACTGGTCTTGACAGTAGGGTTCCAGCTCTACCAGGAGAGACCGGTAATGGCAACAATCAATATGGCAAGTTTGACGTGGTGTTTATGGCATGGAGGCAATATAGTCAGAGGCGAAAAGTGATGCGTCATTCGCATGTATAGGTTTCGCGTCACTTACCTCCCATCCCCGCCGAGGTTTCTCGATTACGACTGCAACACTGGCGTTTGGAAGTTTGCCGTGGAGCACTTCTGAGCTAGGTTGATAGCCCAGGGTGGCATCATGTTTTGAACGAACGAATAATCGAGTATTGGAGGCCTTAATATTTAGAACAGGGCTTTGGGGTATATAACACCATAGTTACAACAAGGAACTACCACGATAGTATAGGTAATTATGTAGGCCCCTCTATTAGCAAGTTTCTCGTGGATCCATGTACGGCCTGGGGCCTAAGGTTTGGCACACCAGTTGTGTTAGGCTTTAGCAACTAGGATGCCCAGTAGTACCCTTATTCCCTTTTTGTAGTCCTAGGCTCCTTATAAAGTTACCCAATACCAAAAAGAGAGACGTTTTTATTCTTAGGTTACTGGGTACCCTAGTTGCCCAGCTGCGACCTTGGGAAGGCTTGCAAGGCCTCCACCGATTGCAGAGTTCTCATAACCGCAAGAGTTCGTTGGGACGCAAGGTGTAGGTAGACCTGTAATGGTACGAATGGAGGGTCAATACGGTTGATGATATAAGTCCTGCATTACCCATAATATGGAATATACCATAATTCCCATAGTTTAGGGCCCTTAGGGTCATGCAGGATTTATATTATCAACGCTAACAATAACAAGGCCAATCTGGTGGAAGATACTTGCACCGCCGCTGTACCGAATGCTGTCCCGCCTTCTGTTTGCAGGCGTGGAGTTAGATGGAAGCTCACGGGTTGGTGGGGCTTTGGAATTCCTACACACACTGGTTCCTAGAGGGTCCGTATATACTACCATTATGGAATTAGGCCCCCAAAGCCATAATAGGGATGGTCGTTTGGGACCCAATTCCATAATGGTAGTATATGTGGACCCTCTGGGGTTTTGTATTTGGGTTATATAACGGCTTTAAGTATGCCTGGTATAAGATCCCACGTGGAAGGTCTCTCCGGCCAAAGCCCCCGAAACCGCTCTCTGAACTCAGTCGCCTGTTCCGTTAGATGCCTGCGAAAAGACCCGGCCGGCTGAAACGGCTGGGCCCTCTTAGCCGGGCCTTGCTGGCCTCACCTGTTTCATCCTATTGCGCCGAACTGCAGCAGAAGTGCAGCGCCGTCCTGCATCTGATATTGTGCGGTCACAGACTCAAGGAAGTCAGAGCTTTTGCGAGTAAATGAACTGCGTCTGCTTTAGCAAACGTGAACTAAAGCCGGTGCCACTGCGCGATATCAGGCATTGTGTTTCTTGCCCCGCTCCGCGCCTTGTGCAGAGGCTATCCGACACCGGGATGCCTGTAGGGGCACGTACACTACCAAAAACTCTCTCAGCTGCTGTTCGCTTGATTGCAATGTTGTGCATCCTACCTGCAGTAGCTTAAGAAGCCCTTATCAATCTTCGATACTGTCAGCCTGAAAACCTGGACCCTAAACTTCAAGATTAGGAGCACCCTAAACCCGAAACCTTAAGACTTAGTACCCTCTAAACCCTAAACTAGCCTCAAAAACTCCAATCTTTGGTGGCACGACGTTGTAGCCAATGACCCGACTGGGCGAAAAGCCTGCCCTGCGGCTGGAAGATGACGCGGATCAGTGCAGGAAAGACTTCCTTGGGTTTTGCAGAGACTCCTGGGGTTCCGTCAAAGGGATCTATAAGAGTTCCTTTAAGGCCTCGTATAAGCTGTAGGGTTTGGGGTTTCGGAGACTCCTATATCCCGGAATTAGTATTCATGTCACAGGTTGAGGGGTCTACATTACTCATGGGTCGGTTTAGGACTTGGGGGGCTTCAGGTTGTAGAGTTAGGGTTTAGGGTTTAGGGTTACAAGGAATACTGTGCTTCGTATATTTTGGTCCAGTAGTTTTCACATGTCAGTGTGACTTCCTTGAAAGCAACGCTGTATCAACGCGTCGTGGAACTAATTGGTTTCAGGGTGTGAAGTATGTCCTCGGCTGCGAGACACTTGCGAGGCCATTCAGTTGCAAACGTATGTATGCATGTCATTACACATATGATTGCATGTATGTATGTATGGATGCATGCATGGATGCATCTGTGAATGCATGTATGTGTGTATTTGTGTGTTTGTGTGTGTGTTTGTGTGTTTGTGTGTGTGTGTGTTTGTGTGTGTGTGTGTGCATGCGTATTTGTGTGTGTGTGTAAACGTGTATGTATGTCGGCGCATATGTTCAAAAATACGTGTGTACGTGTGTCTGTGTGTGCGCGCATGTATGTACGTGTGCATGTGTATGCATGTGCAAGTACATGTGTATGTACATGTGCGTGCGTGTGTGTATGTATGGGTGCATGTGATGTATGTCCTGTGCGGTACCTATAGTATGTGTTGAACCTAGGTATGTGTTGTGCTGTATGCATTGTGTTGTGGTGTCATTATTGTCCTCACTGTACTGTACGGCATTGTCCTGCTTTGCAAGTTGTCGTATTGTTCTCTGCTCTATGTATGCATGCCTGCATGCCCGCCTGCCTGAAGGCATCCATGCTTGTACGTCCTACGCCGCTGTATGTATGCTTGCTTGCATGCAGGGCATGTTTGCCTGCATGCCTGCTTGCCTGCTTGCATGCTTGCAAGTATGTATGTGCATACCTTGCACACATATATATATATATATATATGTATATATATATATATATGTATATATATATATATATATATATATATATATGTATATATATATATATATATATATATATATTCATGTATATCTCTGTACGCACATACAGGTACATATACATATGCATATATGTCTTTGCGTAGATATACACACCGTAGGTACATACACGTAGCAGCCCTCTGCACGTCTTGATCAACCCTTCTCCGCTTCATAAGTCAATTAGTCATCTTACGTTCATTGCTCGTTCCGTTATCGAATATTCATTCCGACTCTTTGCATGCTTCAATCGAAAAACCTTCAGGGGATATCGCCACCAAGCAAAAATCAACTCGGAAAGCAGTCAACCATCTGCATGTTCCATTGCAATGTGCATTGATGCATTAAGCATTGAAGATCCCATTCGAAGTTTATCTGCTAATCTTCAGTGCTCGATGATCAAACCAAGACCAAACTCGTTTGATTTCGTCTGGCTGTATTGAATTTTCCTACGCAGAGAGAGAGAGAGAGAGAGAGAGAGAGAGAGAGTGAGTAAAAAAGCAACAGAGCTAGAGAGCAACTGACAGAATGCGAGTACCATAGAGACACGTGCCCATCCTCGCCTGTCGCCACAGCTGCAGAGATTCACAAGGTTCATCGCTTCTCAGACTTCATGAAACAAGTACTTTGAAAACATAGCATACTGAAGTATAGTAGAATGTAGTATAGTATATCGTGTTCAAGATGACTGGATCAGGCTGAAGAACGGCAGTCAGCAGCCGCAACACATGTCATATAGTAAGCAAGCATTACGCGAACCAGACTAAGCAATGCTGGTTAAGTGGTTTAGTCTTTAGGCTTTAGGGTTTAGGGTTTAGCCTTTAGGCTTTAGGGTTTAGGTTTTAGGGTTGAAAGCCCGTCGTTTTTGCACATAGACTTGTGTGCCGCCGCTCTGATACGTCCAGGCCGACTGCTGGTGCCGCGGTACGATTGCTTCGGTTCACCGGGACCTAGAGTGGGCCCTTATTCCCTTGTTTGAGGGTTCAGGTTCCGTTGTAAGCCCCTTTAAACCAAAAAGGGCACCCTTTCAATCCTAGGTTACTCTTAAGTCTAGTTCAGGGCTGGTAAGCGACCTTAAACGGCTTCTCCGAAACCTTCAGGTAGTATGCGAGGCTCGCGAGGTTCCCAAAATTTAAGGCCACAACTTATAAAGTATATACTATATATATATATATATATATATATTAGATATAGATACTGTATACTATATACTATGTATTAGATATCATATATTTTGTACTATCTATTAGATACTATATACTCTGTATTATAAGTGATATACTATATACTGTGAATTATATATGATAGCCGTGCTGCTCAGTGTTGTGCCATGGCAATCTATAGGCATCAGGTTTCGCAACTCAGGGCTCGATGGTGCGAACCCCAAGGATCCATCTACATATATATATATATATATGTATATATATATATATATATATGCATATATATATGTAGATAGATACCCGGGGTTCATATATAGAGGGTTTAGGGTTTAGGGGTTCATATGGGAGTTTCCGAAAACCTTGTCGGTTTTGGGGGTTGCTTATTATGATTGTAATATAATGGGCCTCAAAACTCTATTCTAAATTATTCATGCCCCTATATTTGTACTGGTAGTTAAATTGAAGACAAACTATGGGCTATAAGTGTTTGTAGGCCCCTTAGACCTAGCTCCTCACTGCCGAAACGTAGGCTAAACCCAAACCACAGCTCCCCTACAGCAGGCAAGCGTCCAGTTCTAAACCCTAGCACCCGACCCAAAACTCTAAATCCTACACCTAAACCCTAGGACCCATACGCAGGCAAATCCAAAGCGTGTAGCCGAGAGGTTTCACGACCGAAGCCTGCCCTCCCTGCTTTTTTTTGTTGAAGGGAGATGGTCAGCCTTGCAATATTGTAAGCCTTATAGTGAACCCCAGAAAGTTGGAACATGAGTTTAGGATGATGAGTGCTAGGATTCCCTCTACTTTACCTGAAAGGAATGGGGATAATGCTGTTCCAACTGTCTGGCTTCTACTGTACTTCAAAACCTCTTGCCTAGCCTCCCTTGCTACGCTCTTTCCTACAAATACCCACTATCCTGAATGGCCAAATGATCCTTAAAATTAGGGGCCCTATACCCATACACTATGAATCCCTATAATATATGAACCTTAAACCCTTTTAGGGGGTTCATTTCGTCCTTTTGCGGTCGCCACCCACGCTGTTGACCTCAGAAGCCGAGCTCCCATTTGGCCACCCTAGCGGCCTGCCTGGCCATTTGTATGCAGTGCGGTGCTGGCAGCTCAAGCCAACGTGTTGCCAGGGTGGGAGACGTGGACTCGAGGAGTTCAGCAAATCCAGCCTGCCAGCGTGGGCGTGCCCCTCGCCGGCCAATGTCAGGATGGCATGGTGACGTTCAATTGAATGCATATCGCACAGTGATAATGTCCCCATATATATATATATATATATATATATATATATATATATATATATATCAACACCCGCCCACTCATATACGTTAAGATATTTGTTCTTAAGGATGCAGCACCGTAAGGGTAGGGTTTAGGGTTTAGGGTTCCAGCATTTTCCCTGGTTCATAGTAGGGAATGGGGGGAGTGGATCTCTATGATAGTCCTTTAATTTTAACGCTACGCCGCCCGCCTCGGCTGTGTAGCGGTAGGGCGAGGGGGCAGTCGATCCCAACCTTGACACCCCAAGACGCCTGGGCCTGTGGCCTCGTGATCTCGCGTCGTGGTCCCTACAACCCATTGACCCTTTGGGCAAGTAAGGACCAGGGAGCATTTCGAAAGGACGTATCTGCTTCAAAATTGCGGTAAGATTTGTAGGGTTGCTCAATCCGGGATCCCTCCTTCGCGAGTTACCTAGTCATACAGGGAGTTTTCTTTGCAAGGCCTCATGACGGCCCTTGACGCTGTGGATGCTTCGAGCGCCGGCAATGCGGCAGTGAAGACGGTCCTGGGCGAGGCCAGTGCGTGGAAGACCACTGACACTACCTAGAGGCTCCATAGTAGTTCGTTTGTGAAGCTAATCCTAGATATACTATAAGGTAATTCCCAAAAAGGAACATTACCTTGGAGCCTATGGGTACACCCGAAAACCCTGGAAAATCTTACTACTTTTGGGGCTTTGATAGTTACCTGTACTAGTTTCGGGCGTTCCGTATTATAATTTGTCATAGAATGGGCCCCCCGTTTTTCAGTGATTGAGGCCCCTATATTACCGGCTACCCGCCACAATATCCATACCCGACCTCAGCCCAGATTTTAAATTCTATACAGAGTGCGAGGATGGGCGAGAGTAACCCTAGGTCCACAGCCTAGAGAAATCCCCAGACCTTCAACTGGGTTGTGCTTTAGGATCCCTTACCCTAAAACCCCAAAAAAACCAAACTTTAGGGTTGAGTTTTGGATGTGATCGGCTATTCTTGCTGGTAGTCGAGTCCCTTCGATGCCAGGAGCGGTTCAAAATGGTCCAGCAGGCAGGAGGGTTCAAACCACGGTGGGCCCTAAACCCCAACCCTTCGCACCCCAAAACCCTAAACCCCCAAACCTTACGGCGTGTAGAGCCGTGGTGTGGAGTTTAGGGGACAGGCTTACCTCTTCGGGTCCTTCCAGTCCTTGCGAAACAAGTTTTCGTGCATCACAACGAACCCTAACGACGAAGACGGCACAGGGTTTGGGGTTTTGGGAATGGTTTCAAGTTAAGGGTACTAATACTGCTACGGTTTGGGGTTTCGGATGTTGAATACCGGCAATCCTCCGGTTACCCAGGTGTAGCTTGATTCAAAAGGCTCATTGCGTACAACTTGCGGGTGTGAAGCAGCAAAACCAACACCCCAATTCCAAATTGAAGCCGCAGGTAAGCCAACAAACCTCGAACCAAATCCTAACCCTTACCCTGGGAACCAAGACCCTAAACCTACAGAACCCAAACCCGAGAACTGAATGCCAAAAGCTTCTTTAAAACCCTGAAGGATAGATCTAACATATATATATATATATACATACATATATATATATATATATATGGAACAAAATTCCAAGCCCTAAACTCTGTGGAACAGGTGACCTAGTACTCGAGTAGGTAACCTTTAACCTTTTTGATTTTTGGGTACCATAGTTCCTGTATACTCCCAATACACTCCCAAAAGTTAAGCTTTCGTTCCCCAAGATACTGGACAAGCAGGAAGCAGGAACCCCTAAACCTAAGCTCTACATCCTAAACCCTGAGCCTTGAATCCTAAACCCCTAAACCCTCAACCCAACATCCCAAACCTTAAACCTTAAACCCCGAACGCCTGATGAGGGTGACCCTAAACCCTAAACCCTAAACCCTAACCCCTAAACCCTAAACCCTAAACCCTAAAGCCAGGCGAAGCTCCTGGTGGTGGGAGCCGGAGGAATCGGCTGCGAGTTGCTGAAAAATCTGGCGCCGACCTGAGGAAGCCAAGCCTATTCTGGGAGTTTCCGAAAATTAAATTGGGGTGTACCTTAGTTTGGGGTGCTTATAAGAAGGATCCTACTATTTAGAGTACTATAATAGGGTCCCCTATTTTCGGAAACTCCCACTCTACAGACGGCTTAGGGCTCAGGATTTGTACGGTTTTATGGTTTAGGGCTTGGGGTTTAGGGTTTATAGGGTTTAGGTTTCAGGGTGTGGGGTTTGGGTATAGGGTTTTGAATTATAGGGTTTAGGACTTCGACTTCTGTTGTATAGAGTTGGGTTCTATTCTGTAGGTATTTATAGGCTTTGGTGTTATCTGTTTGTTTTGCTGGAAAGGCTTATAGGACCTTTTTTTTGCCCCAGCCGAACCAAGTCTTCGGGATTTTCAGGTTTTGTTTGTATGTTTGCCTCAGCCCTAAGCCTTCCATTATGGGGCCTGAACCCTAAACAATCCCAGAGGGTCCATATATACTACCATTATGGAAGTAGGTCCCAAAAGACCATCCCTATTATGGCTTTGGGGGCCTAATTCCACCATGGTAGTATATATGGACCCTCTAGGAATCTGAAGCTTTTTTTGCAGGCTCTCAGCGCCTGTAAACCAAAGCCCAACACACCAAGCATTAAGCCCTAAGCCACAAGCGGATACGAATGTAGACCCGTGAACAACCCACTTTGATTTCAATACATTCCTATGCCTCAGTCGTGGGGCTTGCCAGGAAGTACGATTAAGATCCGTGTACTTCGGGATCTGCGGTCCCCTTGGCATATATGCCGTAATTAAGCCCTTTGCTGCCATGAACCCCAAACCCTAAACCCACCCAAACTCCCAACCTTAAGATTTTCCTGGAGGGCTTCAAATCATACCCCCTACACGAAGGGCCCGTAAACCTATCCTATGTCGAGGGTTCCTTATTCGAAGTATAGTACAATATACCCAAAACCCTATTCCAATCATTTAGGCCCCTAGTGGACCCTAAATCCTAAACCCTAATCCGTTGGAGCCTTGCCAGTCAAAACTTCCACTAAGACACCTTTGGGGCAAGGGCACTAGGCTGTTTAGGGTTTAGGGCTTAGGGCTGTTTAGGGTTTAGGAGGGTTCAGGGTTTACAATTGACGGACCGTGGCGACGCTTGACAGGGTAGGCCGCTTTGAGGGCGTTGTTTGTGAATTCCCGTGGCCGGTCTTCCGTTTGAGTTGCTTTCTAAATTAGGGTGGCTTTTAGGGTCCTGCTTATGGGGGTGCCGTACTGTTTGGGGACCCTGAACAGAGACCCTGACTTAAAGAATTGCCCATTTGCCTGTTGGAGGGCATGGACACGGAGAGAATGTTTGGTTCTGCTGTTGCTTTTGTCTTGACTGTCTTGACCACTGTCGTGCTGCATCTCACACTTTACAGAACAAATTGTTGAAATGACCCTAAACCCTAAACCCTAAACCCTAAACCCTAAACCGAAATTATTCGTTCCTGGCAGGCCATGGACAGAGGCAGTTGCCAGCATGTTGTGAGATGTCGACATGGGAGTTTCCGAAAATTAGGGGTACCTTAGGGTTCCTTTAAAGGGCTACTATAAGGGTACTATAAGGGTTCCTTTAAAGGGCTCTATAGGGGTTTAGAGTTTCCGAAAATTAGGGGTACCTTATTTTGGTGTCGTGATGATAAGGATCCTACTATTTAGGGTCCCATATTAGGTTCCCGATTTTCGGAACCTCCCAAATGCTACGGAAAGAGAGACGCTCCAACATCAGCTTCTCTTGACGTGCCAGGGCAAAGCTTCGTGTCAAAACAAACCCAAGGGCCCATGCTCCCAAACAGCAGAGACTTTGGCCTCAAAGTAGTCCCTATATAGGTACTTTGGGGTCAATGTCTATGCTATTTGGGTACATGGACCCTCATGTTTTATATTTCAGGGGTTTACGGGTTTAGGCGGTTCACGGTTCAGGGGTTTAAGGGTTTAGGGGTTTAGGGTTATCAACTGCGGCCACTGGCCGCCATCGACCTCCAGCAGAGGCTTCAACAGTTTCCTGCCAGTTTCTAATTTCTAACGGACTATTGTTCCCAATACCGAGAGGGTCATACTCTACCCCTTTTTCAGGATATCTAGTTTTATGGTTAGGTTCTCTTATATAGAAAAGTACGTACTTTAAAAGCGGGGTAGGGTATGACCCTATAGGTAGGGTTTGTTGGGCCCGTTAGGGTCCACTGGCCCCCTGTTGGGGTTTGCCGGTTTAGGTTGGCTTATAAGACGCACGGCTCTTTGCCTGGCTTCGGGCTCGGATGACGATATTTATAAACCAAACCCAAGAGAAAAATCGCTCTCCTGGCCCAGGTCTTGACAGGGTTTATCGACATCGAGGCGCGAATGATTTGGACATTTTGAGTCCGGCGATTGGGGTTAAGGGTGTGTCGCGGGCTAAACCTTGGTAAGCTTTAGGATAAGGTTTTTGGGTGCTAAACCCTAAACCCTAAACCTGGGTTTGGGATGGGCCATGTGTTCGCACAGCACGGGGGGCGGGTTTCGACAGGTCAAGCGGATCATCGGACCAAGAGGATAGACGATGGCAAACACCAATATGGGGGTTTCCGAAGATAGGGGACCCTACTACACTACCCTAAATAGTAGGATCCTTATTATAAGGACCCCAAAACAGGGTACCCTATTTTCGGAAACCCCCATATAAGCCTGAAGTAGTATGGGTCGTTGTCAGAACTACTATTCAATGATATGGTTGTCATCATTAGTATTGGTTGCGTGTCATCATTGCTAGTCTTGTTATTCCTGCACTAACTATTTCTAACTAGGAGGACCCCTCGAAGGTATACACCGCTGAGTTATGCAAGAAAGGCTTAACTAAGTTCCTTACCTGGGACCATTCGGAGGAAGGTCAGGTGACCCAGTAGAGTTCCTTGTCTTAGAGGGTTTAGGATCTTGGCTTGGAGGCTGCCGGATTTAGGGATTTGGGTTTCAGGCGATATGGGCAGGTGTGTCTTCAGAGTTCAGGTTGAAGGGTTTAGGGTATTAGGCTTCATGGATTTTACGGCCCTGGACCTCGGGTAGGAAACAGGACCCCGCACCCGCCCTTTGGCCAGAGTAACTTCAGGGCTCCGAATGCAAAATGAGCATGCAGTCGGGCTTGGTCTCTCTCTCTCTCTCTCTCTCTCTCTCTCTCTCTCTCTCTCTCTCTCTCGCTCTCTGTATATATATATATATATATGTGTACATACATATGTATATCACATATGTACATACACACACGTACGTACATACATATACATAGACACATATTAATGAACAAATAGCATACAAGCATGTAGACGTGTAAACATAAATGCGTATTCCTGTATGTGTCTGTACATGTACGCAATGAACCCCGAAACTCCTAAAAACCAACAATCTTGACGCCATGAGCCGACCTCCAGTCCCAAAGCCTCAAGCCCGAAAGTCGTGGAGGTGGTGGACCCTGGGTCTTAGTAAGTCAGGTTCTAAGTACCTTAAGTTGGCTTATAAGTGGTTATAAGTATAGTTGCCCTATTTATAACCCTGGTTTCTAAGGCCCTAAAACCCCTCTTATAGAACCCTTATAGATCCCTTTAAAGGTTCCCTTTAAGGAACCCCAGCTACTAAGTCCCCTGATCCTTTAAGTCGAGGTGGTTGACCTCGACACCATCGATGCCAGAGCCTTACTGCAAGTTCATCCCGGGGTTTACGGCTTGGGGTTTAGGGATTTGGGGTTTAGGGCACCTAAATATAGGGTTTAGGGGTTAAGGGGTTTAGGGTTTAGGGTAGCTTTAATATAGGGGCCTAAATAATTAGCAGTACTATTGTAGGTGTTCCTTGCTATAATTATAGTATAACGGGCTCAAAACCCTCTTCTAATTATTAAGGCCCCAGGAGCGACCGAGGGAGCTTTCTGGTTTCCACCCCGGTTCCACTGTACTGGTAGCCCCAACCATCCAAGCCTGACGTGACAGAGTATCAGTATCAGTCGTTGTTGGACACAGAAACGCACAACCGTACCTAGAGGGTCATACCCTACCCCTTTTTTAGGATACCTAATTTTATGGTTAGGTTCTCTTATATAGAAAAGTAGATACCTTAAACAAGGGGTAGGGTATGACCCTATAGGTAAAGTGCGAGGCCAGGTTGCATTTGCTATTGACGGGCGTGCTATCCTTAAAATAAAGCGAAAACCCTAACCTTGAACCCTAAGCCCTGAAGCTTAGCGTGCCACACCCACAGCCCCCAACTCCAAAGCTTGATCCACCCAAACGAAGCTAATGTAGGGATTACTCTCGGAGCGCTTTGTGCTGACTGACCGATCGCTATGATCTACGCTTTGGTCTGCCCTGCTGCTGCGAGAGTTTTCATAAACTTTGCGATACCCGCATCCCTGAGTTACCTGAGTTGGCATTGAAGCTCGGGGAACGTTGATGAACACCTCGGCGAACACTCCACCAGCCGACGATGCAGCATCAAGAACTTAATTACTGATTAAGGCAATCCCGAAGCTGTACACGCCTGACAGCCGTCGGATTCCAACAGCCTACAGCCCTTAGCCGTTAGCCGCCGCTACTCCCGCTAATCCCACCATCCCCCAGCCCATAGATTTTTAGAGACCCTAAATCCTACAATAACTCGTATGAACCCGATACCCTGCACCCAGACCTTAAACCCTTATTACTGTTGATGGACAAAATCCTGCATTACCCATTATAAGGAATATATACCATAGGTACCATAGTTTAGAGTCCCTAGGGTCATACAGGATTTTGTCCATCAGCAGTATGAACCGTAACCGTAACTCCCCAAACCCCTCCAAAAGCCCCTATAAACCCTGTACCCTGCACGGCCCGAAACCCTGAACCCTAACCCGAACCCTTGCACCTAAACTCCAAACCCTACACCCTAAACCCTTCAGAACACAAAATCTTAACCCCAGGACCCAAACCCTTAAACACCTGTATTTATAAATACATATATATATATATGTATGCATATACACCCTAAACCTTAAGCCTAATAAAAGCCCTATACTGTACCAGGAACCATATAACCCTATGCACTGACCATAAACCTTTGTTACTCCTAGCTACAGTATCCGTTGTAGTTCCTTTCTGTTTAGGGGGGATAAAATTATAGAATCCTAAATATAGAGCTGGATACACCGCGAAGAGGAACTACGATGCAGACTGTAGGTATACTCCAAGACTTTGCTACCCTATACTCTAAACCCGTATAAACCCTCATAAACACTTTAAAGAACACTTGGTAAACCATTATATACCTTTATGAACCCTAAACCCCAAAGCATACACCCAAAACCCTGAACCCTGAACCATAAACCCTCATCCGTGGAGGTCTCCAACCTGAATCGCCAGTTCCTCTTCCGCCGCGTCCACGTCGACCGACCCAAGTCGGCGAGGGCCTCGGACATCTTCGCGGTCCCTTCTTTGCGTTATTGAGGGTTTACGGTTTAGGGTTTGTGGCTCTTGGGTCTTAAGGGGTTTGGGGATTTAGGCTTTGGGGATTATGATGTTAGGCTTAAGCGGTTTTGGGTCTTTAGCTAGGGCTTTGAGGGTTCAGGGGGTTAGCATGGGCGCAGAAAACTCTAGGCGTCTACCGGGTTTGGGGTTCAGTGTTGAGGTTTTTTGGGTAGAAATACATGAGTACTTGCCTAGCAAAGTTTAGGGTTTAGGGTTTAGGGTTTAGGGGGCCCCTATTCTCGAAAAAGGATCCTACTATTTAGGGTACTATATTAGGGCAAAGGTGCTTATGCTCGTTCGGTATAGGCTACCCAGACCTCCAACAAAGACGATAGGGATCCTCGCGTTGAGGGCCTTAAACAGAAGGGGCAGTTCCCAGACCCCCGGGAGGATCTAGAAAGTAGATCCCCTAAATTGGGGGCCCCATACTACTAGGGTACTAAACCCGAAACCCTAAACCTCTAAACCCTAAACTTCTAAACCCTCTACCCCTGAACCCTTAGATTATTCGAACCCCCCATTAAGCTCCCTAAACCCTTATACAACCCCCCCATTAAGAGATCTACCTTTTGGATCCTCCCGGCGGTCTGGGCTAAACCCCTAAACCCCTAAACCCCTAAACCCTTAAACCCCTACACCCTAAACCCTAAACCCCTAAACCCCTAACCCCTAAACCCTAAACCCTAATAGCCCTTTAAAGGAGCCCCTGGGTTGTTACTACGGGGCCTCTTTCGTGAGGATCGAAGGCTCGGGACTTTAGGACGTCGGAGCCGCAGGGCTCTGGAAAAAATGCAGGGTTTAGGGTTAAGGGTTTGGGGTTTAGAGTTAAGGGTTTGGGGTTTAGGGTTTAGGGTTTAGGGTTAAGGGTTTGGGGTTTAGGGTTTAGGGTTTAGGGTTTAGGGTTTGGGGTTTAGGGTTTAGGGTTAAGGGTTTAGAGTTTAGCGTTAAGGGTTTAGGGTTAAGGGTTTGGGGTTTAGGGTTTTGACAATACATATAGGGTCCTGAATTATTAGAATAGGGTCCTGCCTCGATAACAAATGGGTGGCTGTCAAAATTCGGGTCCCTTTTTGGGTCCTTATTATATTACGGCACCCAATATTTAGGATGCCCAAAAAGGGACCATAATTTTGACAACCACCCAAATACATATTGGGTCCTGAATAATTAGAATAGGGTCGTGGAGTATGCTATAACTAACCCGACACCTTAAATTAGGGGATGCGGATTTAGACCCCTAGCAACCCTAGCACCATTGGTCATGCCTGTAGAACTTCTACACGGCTCATGGTTCATGATTTAAAAATGATGGGGCCCAAGACACTAAACGGTTTAGGGGTTTGGGGTTTAGAGGTTAGGGTTTAGGGTGACTGGAGGACATAAGATGTGAATCCTATTGTCTTCCTCGTGGTTGACGTAAAGACAGTCTTGGTGGTTCGTCGCTATTCTCCCCAAGGGTCCAAGTAACTACTACTCATATACTCTCCTATTTAGTGAGCTACATAACTACTATCCTAAACCCAAGTAGCTAACTATTGGGTCGTTTGGACCCTTAGGGTTCTTAAGAGCCGGGTACTCCAATTCAAGCAAACCGTCAACAGAGCACCCGTCGGAACAAGCTGTAGAAAGATTCCTCAGGGCTCCCTTTAGGAATCCTTAGGGCCCCCTTTAGAAAGTCTAGGACCCAGAGTAAGCCCTTATTCCCTTTTTTAGGGTTCTGGTTCCCTTATTAAGCCCCTTCAAACCAAAAAGGGCCTCCTTTTTAGTCCTAGGTTACTCTTGGGTCTAGAAGTCTATCATATATTGATGCAATCAAACAAAATGTTGTATCTACACCCAAAGTGCAACTCTGTTCTCGTGAGGTCGTGGCTGCTGAAGCTGTGAAGCAGTTCCGCCGGATTCTCAGGGACCACGGTCTAGGACTTACCTACAGTCTCCGTTGTAGTTCCTTTATGTTGTTTGGCCAACTCTATATTTAGGATACTTTAGAATCTTATAAAGTCTTTAAAGTAACCCCCCAAAAGGAAGTAGAATGGAGACGAAAGGCAGGTACATCGATGTAAGTCGGCAGTTTCTTACCATGCACACGCTGTTCAACGTCATCCTACATTACAAACATCCCTAAGCCTTAAACCGCCTAAGTCGTGGTTTTGGCATCGGGTTTGGTGAAGTTTGGGCTTTCCGGGCATGGCTCGAGACTCTCAAATGCCTTTCCGAGGGAATGTGCATTCAGGGGTTTATGGTTTAGGGGTTTAGGGTATTAAACCCTAAACCCTAAACCCTAAACCCTAAACCCTAGTATGTACCTTAAGGATCCCCCTATCATTTCGCAGGCAACTGGGGGGTGAGCACTGGAGTGCAGTGGGGATTATGGCTTGCAGCCCTAAACAACCCTTAAAACCCTGAGGACGACATGAACCCCTAAAAAGTAGGGGCCCTATACCCATATACTCTGAATCCCTAGATGGTATATGAGCCTTAAACCCTTTTAGGGTTCATGTCGTCCTCAAGGAACCCTAAACCCTGAACCCTAAACCCCAAACCCCCTCAACCCTAAACCCCTAAACCCCTAAACCCTAAACCCTTAACCCTAGGCATCCGAGACCTTAACTATTGAGGTCTCGATCAAGACCTTTGTCACATAGGTCTTGCAATCTATAGTCTTGAAACAAGGACTTGCTATAGTTCTATAGCTTTCCTATAGGATTAATGGCTTGGGTCGGGATCCAGGCTTCGTGCTTGTAGGGTGGTAATTGTAATATACTGATTCGAGATTGGGGTTTGGATGCTTTGCAGATCATGCTCGTGTCTGCTCAGTATGGCATATCGGCTAGATCAATGATTCATTATAATTGAAACTTACCCACAACCCGGATTCGAACATTTCACGACAGAGCGGCATCGATCGGTGCAGATCCTGGCTAAGCGTATATTTAATCCCCAAGCTTCGCCCGATGCCATCCTACGGCCGCTTGGGCCGCTTTTGCGGCCGAAACTGGCCAGGAAGCCATCGCCTCTTGGCCTTTTTCTTCTCGACATCGGCGCACAACCTCGGTTTGAATTGAATGGAGGGTGTTTGATTTGTACTAGGCATTATTGTTATGCATCTGCTTGTCGGGGAACGTGAGGAACCATTTCGTCATCACTGTAGCTTCCAAAGCATCAGGTTGGCATTCGCGAGCTATGCCTCAGCAAATTATTTAGATATTGTAGGAATGTCCACAATTAAAGAATAGTTTAAAGTACTCAACGTACGATTCATTATCAACGATTTGTTATGATCAAGGAGTCTCGTTTGGCCATCCCCATGGCCGCTTCATCTCTCCAGCAGCTAAAGAAGCGGAAGTTGTACTTCTCGGTGCGAGCATCTAGATTCAAATGGTAAAAAATGTGATGCTTGGGGCGGAGTTGCCACAAAAGCCTGTATATGTGAAGCATTCAGAAAGAAATAGCTTTCGCCATTATTATATTTTTAGAACCAGAAACCACAACCCTACACTAACAAAAACTGCTGGGATGAATCCGAAAACTCGCCGCTAGATGCCGCAGTTGAGGCGAGTATGCTGTACCAACGGAGGTAGGCCAGAGCTGCATCGAATATTCCGTCGGCTTCCTGACTTAAACCCTATATCATAAAGTGAAACCAGACCTGTATTGAAAACACAGCAGCAACACCCAAGCCATAAACATTATACTCGGTTTAGAACCATATGCTTACGACCGAAATTAAGGAGCAAGTAACGGCGATCGTCAGATAACGGCCAGCGTTCTCGACGAGACAGTACCACCGATGCAGGAAATAAGTGCATTTAGCAGTTGCGACCATTCGTTGCGAAGGCTGTCTAGCCAAAGCTTTGCCACACTCCGAAGCCAGCCAACTAGTGATGATTCTGCTGTTGTATGCCTCATGATCATAGCAGTAAACCACCTCCAGCTACCATTAAACCCGCAACCCTATAATTAATTTTATAAACCCTAGCCTTATACCCTAAATACTAATCCCACAATCAAATTATAAAATGGTATGAACTATTTCGATTTCGGATCCTTGGAAGCAAAAAGGCCGTAGTCCTCCCCAGAAAGAATCAGCATCCATGGTCTGAACAG
This sequence comes from Symbiodinium sp. CCMP2592, assembly GCA_905221615.1. Taxonomy (NCBI): domain Eukaryota; class Dinophyceae; order Suessiales; family Symbiodiniaceae; genus Symbiodinium; species Symbiodinium sp. CCMP2592. The sequence goes on along the minus strand of CAJNDT010003001.1, from coordinate 417,451 downwards.
GGGTTGTGAGCACTGCAACTTATGATCTGCCAGGAATTCCTTGAAGGATCTATAGGCCTCACGGAACATAGCTGTAGTCCCCTCACCAGAAAAGTGCTTCATGTCCACTAGTTGTTTCAAAGCCGAGCCATTCGTGAACTGGCCAATCCCAAGGCTAACCGCGTGCATTGTGTCGAATTTCACCAATCGCTGGTGAAATCCGGCCACGTACACTAAGCGATTCATCGGCTCGCCCAACATTGTGAGAACGAATTCTCGCTGAGATCGCTCCGTTTGAATCCAACCAGCGTTTGGGCGGAAATCGGAATACGGATATCGCACATCCTTCTTCGAAGCCATGCATCTGTGGCAGACGTTCGCCGCCCCGAAGTGACCCTTAAGTCTAAATATCTGTACTTGCCATTTCCAGTCGCCACGGAACTCGATCAGGCGAAACTTCGTACCATCTTCGGAGAGAAACTGGCCAGGTGCACAACGAGGATCGGAGCTTCTAATCACTTCTCCAGAAAGAGATTTGCTCGGCCAGCGACCATCGAAAAGGCAGTTGCAGCTCCATGCCAAATAGTCCCAGATGGGGCACAAAGTTTCTGGCCCAATGATCCTTTCGGTGCGGAGCATACAGACTGGGAATCTAGTATCCAGCACCTTCTTCGATTCTTGTAGCGGAAAGCTCATGAAAATCACCAGCAGCTTCTCTTTGGTGACCGTGTATTCAGCTTCGTCTCCATACAACCCATACGGGTAGTAGTCAGTAGCAGCAAAAGCCGGGTCCTCCATCCAAGGAGCTCGCTGCTCCCTGAAGTGTCTGGAGAACTGCTGCGAAGCCTCTCGGTCCAGTTTCAGGCGACCCGTACGAAGCAGCCAGGATGCTAGGCGATGTGGCGGGAACACTGGCAATGCGAAGGGCACCATGTCAGGGCAGTTAGGTTCTGCCCGTGCTTTCACATAAATTGTGATGCTATCCATCTCAGGAACCTCGGATCTGCTTAACTAAATTTGCGAACAAACAAAGCTTGCACCATCATTGCGTAGTTTATCCCCATGCATGGCAATGCGATGCCAGTGCAGCTATGCTAGATAGGACAAGACTCTCCCTCGGACGTGCATCTAGCACGTACATCTCTCCAGACATTGCCAGCTCGTGAACCTCGAGCCCCACATGAGGCCAGATCCTCAACCCCCGCTGGGGTGGCACTGCCCAGCTCCTTAGATAAAGCCCAAACCTTTAAAGGATGTTAAACCCAACTAAAGAAGTCGAGGCTCGATGCTGATGCAATCTGCCAACTCCTGGGCGGCATTGCTGCTCCACTCCTCGCGATCGTTTCGGGATGTGGCTGAAATTGCTGGGTTTTTTGGGGTCTGGGTTGGGTGTTATGATTGATACATATAACATATGTCATCATCTAATTATAAAGCTAAACCTACTTATAATAGTAGTGAACTATCTAATCAGGTAGTTATAATTAGACAATGTTGGGGTTGAGTTCGGGCGGTGTTATTGCTCCATATGTATGGGCCCACAGTTGATCTGTGTATACTAGGCATGATCCAGTATTCATTCATCCCACGATCGGTGTTGTGGGGATCGTCTGAAACCTATACCCCGAAGCTTAAGCAATGTGCAGCAAAGTGTCACCAGAGCCCACTCCAGCCAGTAGCCGGGCTCGAATCGTTCCAGAGACACCTGCGTGGGAGCGGGTATTTGGGGTTGGCTTATTATATGTAGTAAGGTTGGGCACCGGTTACGAATCGAGATTTTTGCTGCAGGTTTGAGGGCGTTGCGACCGGGATCTCGATTGTCGGGTTTATTGGATAATGTACTTCGCATAGGAATTGAAATCGGGAGGTTGGGTGAAGGGCTTAAGCTTGGCGAAGTGTCAGTATTTAATTGGGACGATAGTTGAAAAGTTCGGGCTGCTGCTTCGGAGTATTACGAGCAAGGGTTGGACTTGGAGAAGTCGTTTGTAACTTCGCTGGGTTCCCACAACCATATAATTATAATTACATCCATAATATAATAAAAGCCCTTGACCCAGGGGAGAGAGAGAGAGAGAGAGAGAGAGAGAGAGAGAGAGAGAGAGAGAGAGAGAGAGAGAGAGAGAGAGAGAGAGAGAGAGAGAGAGAGAGAGAGAGAAATGGAGATGGAGACAAGAAGTGAGACGGGGCTAGATAAGCATCATCATTATTTTGGCTGAGCCTAGCTTCTATACATAACTTCCGATCGCCCAAGATCACGAAGCATGTGTGCTGCGTAAGACAGCCACGTTTGTCTCGTTTCGATGCCGGCATGTTGTGAGCTCCCTCAGCACAATCGATCTGACTCGTTTTGAAGTGCACACTAAGAGCTGTGTCTAGGCCCAGCCTGCTGCGAGGCTAAAATCACAGGGTTGATCTACCGAGCATCGAAACCATTAGCTTACGGTCGGTGTTTATGACACTCAGCAGGCTAGACAAACAGCCCAAGCATGGTCCGAGATTGTTCTGCTCACGAAACCTGCCGTAATCAAACATAAGCAAAATCAGCACCGTAGCGGTGCATCTCAACATATGATGGCAGCCCAGGCTACACGGCTACACCGGCGGTGCCGCTGCCGCTGCCTTGCCCTTCGCCTTTGGCTTCGCTTTCGAGGGCAAGGTCTTTTTGGTGGCCTTGTACTTATCATCATAGATCTTGCAAGCATCCGTCATAGCTGTACAGAGCGGCAGAAGCTGCGCCTCTGGTGCATCCTTTACATAAGCATCCTGCAATGCCTTCAAAGCAGACTTCATGTTGAGGATCGCCGGGGTCATGTCTTTGATCAGCGCTTCGGCGAAAGCTGCACCCCTGCAGGCAAAAGACCACAGCAGACTTAAAGGGAAAGTTGTAAAACTTTAAGTTAAATAGGCTCATACATATATAGCTAGTACTGACGACATAACTCTATATTCCAATCGAAGGCACACTCCGTTCTTCTGGAGCATCACCTGGAGCCCATCTGCTTCAGCGACTCGGACCACCACTTTCTTCAGGAGGTCAGTCGCTTGCTGCATCCCAGATTTTGGCTTAGGTGCCGGTTTGGGATTCTGCTTGGGATTGGGGGTATTGTCACCTCGACCACCAGGGCGGTTTCCTGGAGGCAGGCGAAGTCCCGGTGGAAGTGCATTGCCTGGTGCAGGTTTTCCAGCATCTGCAGAGGAAGTAGTCGCCGAATCATCTGCCACGAGGGATGGGCCCTTCATACATTCAGACCTGGAACACAACATCATCGTGACTAGGGCTAGATAGGGCGGGGCCTACTATAGGGCCTATATTGGATACCAGTTTGGTTTGACAGAAAAAAACTAGGTTGGAGCAAGTCGCAGCATGTGAGATGTACCCGTCTCGTCCAACTGCATTTCGAAATTGAAGTTGTAATCGAACTCTTCTTCGTCCTCATTCAACTCCTCCTTGGAGTCGAAAACTCGGAACAGCTCCCACTCCTTCCAGGGATTGCTTTTCAAGACATCGAGGGGAGTGATTAAAGCGTGTTCCGATATTGAAATGAAGGGTCCTTCTTCGACTTCATATCTGGATGGGGCATGAACCACTTCCCGGTCCCCTGCGGGTCGTTCTTCTTCTTCTCGAGGGCGATGCTGTCGGCGATGTCGTTGCCGTGCCTGGGCGAGTATTTGTGATCATGAACAGGGGTTATATATGATGAGGACCAGCTATTCTGCTATAATACAGCTGAAGCACTCCTGGGCCAATGTTTCCCACTTCTTCCATACGTACTTACCGGTCTTTTTGCCCTTGGTGCGGTTTCGGATGTTGACCATCACCGAAGACCGCATCCAGTTTTCGCCGGCCGACACATACATCTCGTAGAAGTGGCGCATTATCTTGGTTCCTCCTGCAGCGGTGATTTAGGCTTTAGGATGGCGGGCGTGGGAGTTGTTCAGGGTGTTCTTGATCACGGGTTTGCTGATAGGATGAATTAATGTGTTTGGGCTCTAACTAATAATAAGAGGTTCAGGGTTTAAATGATTCTGCTATAACCAATGAATTACACAACGATGTAAAACTGTCGCAGAATTACCTGTTCAGATATTGTGGGTGCGACTCGACATGAACTGCTATTGCCCAACCTAGCTGTCTACCAGCCCTGGACCCTGGATACATGCCCTAGCTCTTCCGACCTCGGACCCTGCAGATATTGTTATTTACGTAGCATGATCCGAAACTCAGGCTGCCATGCCGCTGGACTTTCCATTCGGGTGGAAGACCTTGGAGTAGATCTCCGGCGGGCAGGTGTTGCTGCCTTGTCTGGAAATACAGTTATAGGTTTAATGAATAGATTTGGAAAAGGGTTTGGGGAGTTTGCAAGTTCGCGATATTGCGGCGTCAATTGAAGTCGAGTTGCGAAGGGAGGTCTTATACCTGCAATAGCTGTTGTGTGCCAAGCGTTTGGCTTCTTTCGCTGTAGCCTCTTCACCATCAGCGGTCTCCTCGGGCTTCAACGGTTCCCCGTCCAAACCCTCCGTCTCCTCCTTCTTTACCTCGATCTTGCCCCCTGCCTTCGCCTCGCTGGCGGCAGCATGGGGCTCGGGTGCACGGGGCACGGGTGCAGGGGGCACAGGTGCAGGGGGCGGGCTTGGCGTCGCCACCGGTGTCTTCCCGGTGACCTTGGGAGCGGGCTCTTCTTCGACTTTCTCAAGCTCAGCAGTCATATTCTCGATATCATCCAAAGAGTCCTGTCTTTTAAGCATGGCCTGGATCTTCGCAGATCGCACAGTATCAAGGCTTCGATGCTTCAACATAGCAAGGCAAAGCTTGTTGACGGCCTCCTGCATCTGCACGGCTGCTTCTGCTCGATGCTGTGCGATAGTAGCTTCCTCCAGTACCATAAGCCTTTCGAGATCATGCTCCAACTTGCCGTCAGCGATCGGCTCTGAAGCGGACTCTGCGGGAAGTGGCTCTGATGCTCGAGGGATCTCTGAACTGGCTTGCGTGGGAAGTGGCTCTGGGATCTCTGAACTGGCCTCTGTGGGAAGTGGCTGCGATGCTCCGGGGATCTCTGAACTGGCCTCTGTGGGAAGTGGCTGCGATGCGGGGATCTCTGAACTGGCCTCTGCGGGAAGTGGCTGTGATGCTCCGGGGATCTCTGAAGTGGCCTCTGTGGGAAGTGGCTGTGATGCTCCGGGGATTTCTGGCTTTGAGGCTTCGGGGACTCCTGAAACGGTCGAGGGGAGTAGCTGTGATGCTTTGCTCGCGGGGGATGCTTCGAGTGACACAGCAGCATCAACCGAGGTTTCTGGGGCCGCCCTTGCTGCAACCATATCTGTCAGGGCCTTCATCAGACACTGGGCAGTGCAATAGATCTTGCATCCCTCAGGGTCAGCATTAGATATCGGCTATACATCTAGTGAAGACCTAATTACGAAACCGGGTTAAGTTTAAAGAGATAGCATTTTATCTTACAACAAACCCTTTAAGATAAGCCTGCTTCACAGTCTCATCCTCGTTCGTGCAGATCTTGCCGCACACGGAGCATGTCTCCTGAACAGGCAGTTATTTGGAAGGATTTGCGGGTATAGCTAGATGTATGTAATTAAAGAAGCTATAGAGCAGCCTAAAATTGTAATTTCCAGTGGCTTCGTCCGTCCTCCAAGATCCCGCTCAGATCCTGTGAACCTTGTACAGGGAATGTAGGTGTATAGGTTTGAAGGTTTATATAGCGTAGGTTTATTTAGGTTTTAATTTTTATATTACTATATATTAGCGTAGGTTTATTTAGGTTATTACTATACTTATACACATAGCGGGCATAGCTATATATAGTGCGGTTATTTTATATACAATCGAAGAAAACATGAATGCTTTATTTGAACCCTGCATATGGGCCTTCATGAAGTCTCATCGACTGAAAGTAGCCACCCAAGCTCAGGGTTGTAGCAGAATCAGAGTGATGCGGTCTGCGATCTGAAGCACTGCTGCCCGAGAAGCTAGGAAGGGATGGGACCGAGCTGGCCAAGCTTTCGGTTGAACCGATCGAACCTTTCAACTTCTTCGAGACTGGAGACTTCATAGGTGTGCTCGCGATGCTCATGGGGCTTGGCTTCGGGTTGTCTGCTCGCTCCACAACTGCAGCATCTGCCATGCCCATCTCCACATCCGTAGTCGTGCGGCTCAACTTCGGAGTCTGGGGTGGCTCTTCAACCACAGCAGGGGTTGCTGGAGCGGATCGTGCAGGGGTTGCAACTGGCTTGCTTTTCGCAGCCAGGGTTTTCGCAGGCTCAGCTTTCGGAATCTCGGGTTTGGCAGGCTCGCTCTTCTTATGCAAGTGCACTGCTCGATCGATCATAGCCTGCACTTTCGCTGAAACCTCCACCGGACCTCCTTTGGCCTTGCCCGAAGCGGAGCCCCCCCGCTTTCCCATGATGCAGCTGCTACCCCGCTAAGCTAAGCGACGGGCCAAAGCAAAATTCAAATCCTCATTTTGAGCACGGGCCAGCAACCTAAAGTTTCGTGCACAGGATGGATGGCGAAAAGGCAACACGTCTTGCAGAGCAGTGGATTTACTTACACGGGGTACATTATGAAGCGGGATATGATCGATGCTGTACGGGGTCTAGACGATGAGGGATAAGATTAACTAATACTTTAGGGCTGCGACCGGGGTTTCACTATGAACCGCATTGCTCTACGGAAACTGCACTCTAAAGATTCCTAGGAGAGACCTATGCCTAAAACCGATTTAATGCAAAATAATGCGTTTTAACGCTTTTTAATGCAAGACCTCTCTCACATATGTAGGTCTTTGTGTAATAATTTAACGCAATTTAACGCGATTTAACGTGGGCCCTCTCTATAACTCTTTACCTACAGGTAGCTATAACTATAGAAGGTGGATCTCGCAGAACCATAATCCATAGTTTTCCTGAAAATAATTAGGTATTTAAACCAAACCTCAACTCTTGATCTATAGCTAGCAGTCCAAATACGGATGCTCCCCCTGCAACTCTACATACATCGCCTATCTAGCTGTACATCATGACAACCATGGCCTATATAAATTGGGCTTGGATCTATATATTCATGATATAGCTAGCTTCGCGACTCTATGAAATGTATGAACCCTATAATTAAGATTTCGGTTTCTAGCTATAGAGCAACGACTACAGATTAACAACTACATATCGTGAGGGATTGGAGTTACAAGCTAAATATTGTAAGTAATATATATTTGTTATACATATATATATATAATATAACTTTCAATATTTAGCTTGTAACTCCAATCCCTCACGATATATACATAATGGGGTTTCTGGAAGTCTGATCATGATCCCCACGATGATAGCTCGCTTGCAAAGATGCCTGTTGCTTTCGACTGGGTAACTACTTTTGGCACTGGGTTTTAAGAGGATGCTCAGATTCATGACTTCGGGTTTTAATTTCGGGGCTGAAGATCCGAATAAACCTGGGGTCCGGTAATATAGTTATTGAATTATTTAGCACTATACTATCTCGACCAGAGCGGCAGTGCCCAAGTGCCACGTTTTCTTCGGTCAGCAGCAAGATGCCCAACATCGGCGCCTCGGCATATATATAATATATATATATATATATGCAATATATAATTAATACCGATATATAGTAATATATATATATGTACATATATGATTTCTATGGCGGAGTCAGTCGAACAGCAGGAGCAGTCACAGCAGCAGCAGCAGCAATAGTAGCATGGATAGCAGTACCCGGCCCTAGCTGCATAGCAGCATGGCAATCCAAGGACGATAGCCAGAAATATAATCAAACTGCACCGGCGGGGGGATTCACTTCTGCGTGTATTTGCAAGTCCATGACCCTGGCTAGGGTGATCCAGGATTAGTTGTATACCTACTGCTTATGCCGGGTATCAGGAGAACTACAGGCTTTTCTATAACAAGCCGGCCATATATCCGTAAACCCTATAATTGTAATTATAGGGTTTATTATAATAAACCCCAATCTATAAACATCATGATCATCTGCGGGTTCTTTCGGCCTTTAAAAACCTCCCGCAATATACGATATTTGACCCACCGTGCCATAAGGTTTCCGATATTTAGTAGCAATATAACAATGATCACTGAAACCATGAACCCCCAAACCCTACACCCTAATCCCCCAAACTTCTAAACCCGCGAAAGAGTACCCTACCAGCAGAAAATCCTGGATTCCACCCTGATTTAAGCTGTGATCGGGTGTCGTGAACCCAAACTTGAGGTTTTATGGGGATTAGGGTTTATTATTATAACCATATGGGATATACAATTTGCATTGGGAGTATAAGGTCGTGATATAGTGGAATATGCCCCATCATGATCACAGCAGGTGAAGGAAAGGTTGAACTACCCCTTTAATTTACCCCATGGCCAGACCCTATAAAGTTGTCACATCTTCGGGGTCCAGAGCTTCGAGACTTGAGTCAGAGGGTGATCAGGACTGAAGTTTTAAGGATTGGGGATAAGCTTATTATAATTTTACTTGTTAGCTAGGCTGAGATGATGCAAGCTCAGAACTCATGAAGCCAAATTCGCCCGTAACCAAACTCCCCAGTCCAATGCAACTAAATTTACTCATCCTATCCAGATGGCATTGTCGAAATTATTATAATAATTCCGACAATGCCATCTGGATAGGATGAGTAAATAGCTAGTCTAACCCGCGGCCGAACCTTTACAATGGCGATCAAGTGTAGCACACCATATGGCCCGAAAGCAAACCGAATGCATGAGAACGACTGTGCTAAGTCAGCTACGACTGATCATGATCATATGCACATTGAAATACAATACGGCTAAGTTTACTGTACAGGCCTTGCGATGCTATTGTCTAGATCAGTCTAGATATAAAGCTTGCAACAGCCCGCAATTCCCAGGCATCATACACAGAGGCTCAGGCACACAGGCCGGCGTAGATGACCCTGCAGGCCGAATCAATTGCAAGAAGCGGAGTTTAGGGTTTTATCAGTTTATTGTAGGGTGGTGGTACTTATTAAGAAGAATTCAGGGTTTAACTATAGATTTTATTTCAGGGTTTCGGTATAGAAGCGGAATATAAATTAAGATGTTATTATTATACTAGCTATAATGGTTGTATATAGCTATGGCTATGATCTGCGGAAAAAGTAAAGCTCCATCTATCCCGGGAAAAATCATACGGAAGGTGTCCTGATTTATGTGCAACCTACCGATCGAACAGGACCCTGCACTATCCTAAACCCAGAACCCCATAATCAACTCAGGATTATTCTATGAAGTGGCCACGTGGCCTCATGCGAGGAGGAGCTCTCTACGACGGCCGCTATGCGAGCCTCAGAATCCACCTAGCTAATTATACTGGGATGTCTAGGATCATCACCCCTTCAATTCCAGGGCTATGCTTAAATTCCATAAATGCATAAGCCCTCGATCGCAAATCTGAGTGGAACCCAAAGCGGTGAAAAAACAAACACCCGGAGAGATCTATTTATGATTAAGGTCTACGTAGTTAGGGTTTAGGGTTTAGGGTACCTCTAGCAATTTATCGGTGCTCGGCGAAGTCAGCCTCGTCGTCTCTGATCGTCAATGATTTCCAGCCCGGAGGCGATGTGCAAGGCTCCTTCGATCCACGGTGGGATCCGGATGCCGTCCCAGCAATTTGGGGACTCCGGGTCCGGAGCGGCTGTGACCTGTATTTGGTTTGTCGGTAACAGGTAATCACGGCGGGCATGCACTGTGCCCAAGGGGCTGCGTGTTCCACATATCCCAACATGCTGGGTCGTCACTTTGCAACCATCATGTGGTGCAGCAACGGTTGGAATCGACAGCAGTCGAGAAGTGTCTGCGTTGAACTTCCGCACCGCGAATCATTCCGATACACCACCGTCAAAAACTGCAGCCAGTCGACTGGTTCTCCCAACTACCATTTTACGGCTTCGAGTTTCGCACCTATCGTAATTAGCTTGAGCTACGATTCGGGCCCGGATGTATTTCCTCTTATATAAGAATCTGCCACATGATGGTTGCAACGGTATGCGTATACAGGTTGCGGGAAAACCTAGCGGGAAGGGTTCGGGCAAAGGCTGGGTGGGTTTCCGCTTATTGTATACTTGGCTAGTGACCCAGGCTTCGGATGGGTTTCATTACATTATGGCGAGATGTGTGTACATGTGTACGACTTGCAACTGGATTAGCGGGTATATTTCTCGGGATGGTTTGCTCAACTTTCTGTAGAGGGCACAGACTTCGGAACAGAGGGTTCGGCTATTCTTGCAAACGACAGGGGAACCTTTAGCTGGGTTTATTATAATAGGGATGGGTTAAGGGATTTAGGGTTTTAGGGTTAAGGGTTTTAGGGTTTATAAGGGTTGAAATACAGGCAAAGATCATCTGTGCAAGCAACCGAAGTCCTAATTCCTTATAAACCCGGTCCATTTGCAATCGTAGGTATTTACCTGAAGTCATGAACCCAACCCCCAGAAGCCCAGACTTAAAGTTCAATCGGCTACGAATTCCGAAACTCGACTCCTCCCAAAAGCAACCAAAGCAAAACAATAGAATCCTAAAAAATAAACCCTCGACCCAAGCTTCAAAAAGCAAACTACCGAGATCACTTATAAATCGCCCTTTATTTAACCCGGTCCTGTCAAACCTATTGCAAATAAGTATCTCGATGATGTCGTACATTCCCGATGCTACCAAATCCTAAAATCGAAGCCCCTATCTCCACGATACCTGATAAGAAACCTTATAAGTGTATCCGAACGACTACAATCAATAATGGACCGATCCAAGGTTGCTGCCGCTGGGCTTCGTGGCCATGGGCACATCAACAGCCTCAGGCGACATGTGCGTGGGTATGCACCTATTTATATATCGGCTTCCAGCACTGCAACGAAATCAAAAATTTAGCTAGGGAGCGATATGGTGCTGCTTTTCCACCCTTGTCTTCCTGCTGACTGCCTCGGCCGCTGTGGTCTCAATTTGAGATTACAGGTCGTCAGAGTACTGATCAGTCGTATAATACTGCTTGCTGACAAGGTGCTCTTCAAGATTTGGACCATATCATCGGTCATATCGTAGCGAATCCCCGGGGGTCAAATTTAGAAATCTAGATATTCGGCTCACATGAAGGCGCTTTCGGAAACATGCTTCATGCAACCAGCTGGGGAGCCTGCTGGATCTTGCAAATTGTTGATGACCTGTTACATATTAAGTGGGCTCAACCTATAGCTAGATAGGCATTATTAATTGGCGAGACCAGGCTATAGCTCCCCGGTTCAAAATCAGAATGGCCCGCTGTTCAAAGACCATTGCTTCAACAGTACCCCGTCATGATCCTTTCATCATGAATCGTACTTAGTCATAGTCCCTGGGCAGCTCCAGCTTGTCAACAGCTTTGTTGATCGCCTCCACATCAGACTTCTTAGGGACTGGGCGGGGTAGTTGCACCCAACCGGCGAATAGTAGGGCCAACTTCCAGGCTCGAACATTGCCAAGCTTGCGAAAGCTCAGATTTGAGCCGTCGTTGTTGTTGACCTGCAGTGTACAGTATACAAAGCTTTCTTGCATCCTTCATCACTCGGTTTCGGGACATGCTCCAATTTAGACAAAGGGCACTGATATTGAGAGCTGATGCAATGTCCCGCACAGGATACTCTTTGGATACACATGGAATAAAGAATCCGTACTGCACGGCAATGACACTGATGCTGCTGCAGGAGGGGCCCTTGCTGCGAAATGTATAGCACCTGAGATCCCGACTATATCAATCTTGCATGATCATGACTTGATTGCAGAAATCCGCGTGCGGCTAGGCAACTTCTTCTTCTGCTGCTCCACCGTGGGCGTCGGGAAGCGGTGGTGCATTCCGAGAGGTCGCAGCTCGGCCATGCAGTCTTCAATGAGGAACTCCGTCTGACCGAGAGAGTAATTACAGCCAAGATATAATGATACTTGCAATGGGGTCGGGGGACAATTAGTAAGTAGTAATAATATAATAATTATTTTAGAGACATTATTATAAGTACTATAACCCCAAATTAGGGTCCTATAACTTTTTTATAACCTACTTACTAGTCCCTCGACCCTCCAAGTACTCACTCCACCAGGCTAAGCAGCTAAAGCATTTAAAGACCTTGCCTGGACCTTTCTCTTCTTCGCAGCCGGCTCGGGCGTGGCATCAATTCCTCCCGGGGGAAGTTCCTTTTCCTCATCATCTTCGTCGTCATCTGCTTTGGGCGCCGCTTTCGTCTTTGCCTTGGCTTTTGCCTTGGCTCCTCGGCCTCCTCGACCTGAGTAGCTTGTGTGCGGATTGAGAATTCAAGCTGCGAGCTTATGAAGCATCATCATGGTTGCAACCAGGTAGCCCTTGCCAGCACCCTTTGCGATGGTTTTCTCGGCCTTGTCCCTTCGCTGCTTCTGCTTCATTTGCTGCTGCAGCTGCAACAGCTGCAATGCCTCTTCCGGATCCAAACCCATATTTTTAAGCTGAGCCTGCAAAGCATCCTCGGGGCACGGGATCGCATCTGCGGGCAACTTCGCGTTGCCCTCCTGGCCAGCAGAGAGTAGAACGAGTGATCAGGAGATTTAAGTGATCATGCCTAGGGCTCGTGTTTCACTGAAATCAGTAGCCTGCTTCTTGAGCTTTCCTGCATCTTTGACCGGTGCGGCCACTTCCTCATCAGACTCCTCCAATCTCCAGAATCCAACGTACTAGTATTCTATTTTACTAGGTCAGTCCTTCTCATCCATCGCATCTTCGAGCGACTCTCCATCACCCTCGCCCGGCTCAGCTTCTTCATCAGCATTCTCTTGCTCGGCTTCGTCCGTCTCAGCTTCTCCAGCAGCATCATCTTGACCGGCTTCTGCATATTCATTCGGCTCGGCTTCTTCATCATCGGCGTCTAGCTCCTTGTCCAAAGTATTTATAAAGTGAGTATATCTAGACTGCTGTAGCCGTATACTAAGTTTATAAAGTATTGTTATATTAAATGAGTAGTTTATTATACTATAATAATTTGTAAGTAGATTAGACAATATACAGTCGCCCAGCACGAGTGCACAAGCAATTCTACAGCTATACAATATCGAAGCGAAAACCCAGACCTGAACTACATTATTAGCCCAGAGATCGACACCCTTTCAATCGGACCCCCTGCTGGACTCTAAACCTTAGCAGCCCTAGCAACCTAAAGCCCCCTGATCCTAAATCTCACCTCCATCCAAGGCTCGCCCGCGGAGGCATCGCCTCCTTCCTCATCGACATCGAGACTGATAGACGATGCACCTTTGCCGTTTGATCGCGTCACCTTGGGATTTGGAGGGAATGGGCCCATCAATTCAGGGAGGTATCTATTTAATTCATGCATGACGAGCAGCGTGCAATGCTTCGCCCATATTCTGATCAGAGGATGGTTGGCCGGAGAAGGCCTGACAGTAACGAAGACATCTCTTCGAATTCTAGCTTAGCTTCAAGCCATGTGTCATGATGAGGCCGCCTCGAAGCCATCAAACTTCACAATCATATTCTTCAGAGCCTGGATTTCCTCGCTCCTGATCATGGTAGTAGACATTCTCAAACCTTTAGCAGAAGAGACAGGCTTAAGCACACAAGCATTTGATACTTCCACACTGTCTGGTCCTGGCATCCGGAGTCCTTTTCGTCATACGAATAATCAGAGCCAGTAGTGCTCTCAGTCGCCCTCCCTGACCTTGCGCCCAGTCCTGAATAAGACGAATGCTGATATACTTAGCCCTGATCATGATTATGGGAAAAATGATGCCGATATGGACCACGATAATTACGAAAAGCATCGTGGACATCTTTTTTCAAGATCTTCCTCATTGTCTTCGCCCCCTTTTCACTGACCTTGTTCTCAACCATGGTCCCGGGAACAATCAAGCCTCGCGTATTGTTGATGCTCCAAAAGGCGGCCTCAGAATCAGAGCGATAGGTCCCCCACTACTAATCGTAGGAGTGTTGCCAAATTGAAGACAAGGAACCTTGAATTGTAGAGCCGATGGGGTCTGCAGCTCAAATTGAACCAAGCAATGGACAACCATCGCAAAGTTCAGAATAATCTTAGTTCAGCTGCAAATCACAAGCTCTAACTCTCGATCGTGCCTACTCGACAAATCTGATCATGCATTTAGGATGAGCCCCGCAGCATCTCGCTCGTACACTCCACCATGCTCAGCCGAGGTTGCATCCAACATCACGATGCTTTTGTCCTGGCGGGGGATTGGAAAAAGAAGCGTGTTCTCGAGCTTTGGAGAAGGGCACGAAATTATCATAATTATTTATAATATGGGCCTCCGATTCCCGAATCGTCGCCCAATCGACGCCTTGTAGACTCAGATCGAGGCAGTGGATGATGTGCTTAACCACAACCTGATCATGAGCACTCTAGATCTGCAGTAGGCGCAACGGTGCAAAACTGGGTTGAGGTGCACATGATTGAATGCAGCCCGAGGATCATCGTTGTCTCGTGCATCGGCAAGCTCCGCAGCCGAAGCCATTGATCCCGATCCCACTATCTAAATGATAACGGACCGAACAGGGGACCTTCTCAAATCCAAAATCTGCTCCGAAATTCAGCTCACTCATCAACATTTAAAGAGCAAGGCAATGCAAAAGCAGCGGCGGGGGGGAACCGTCTGGATTCGTAGATGACGATGATGCAGAAGTCCGCTTTCGGCCCATCGACAAAGCACGTCTCATGATGACTCGTTGCCATTGCTGATTAGAGTATGCTTGATTGCAAGGTGCAACTAGCCTAAATTGTGTAGGCCGGACGAGTGCTTATCAGGATCGGGGTGCTGCAACCTGCCGCGGTTGAGGCTTATATCTTATTATTTATTAATATATATATATATATATATATATATATATATGCTATATCTAGCACATATATATATATATATATATATATATATATATATATACAGCAGCTATATATATCCTATCCTATCTATATATATATATATATATATATATATATAAACTCTACTTGACTATATAATTATATATATATATTATATATATATATATATATATATATCCTATAGTTCTATAGAACTATAGGAGTCATGGTTTTTCCTCGGTCTTGGGCCTAAATGACCTCAAGTACAGGCGTTTGGGTCAAGACCTAAACTGTTGAGGACTTACGATGCCCAGGGTAAGGAACCCTAAATTGGGGTTTTGGGGGCTCTGAAGTGCGGTCCCTGAGCGATAAGCCGTAATGGCTAAGCCTGAAACTTCTCAAGTTAGGTCCGTTTAGATGCGAAGAGCTGCGCCCAAAGCATAACTTCAGAAACCCTACTTTATGTTATAAATATATATATATATATATATAGGTGCTTAGGACCCTTTGGGAGCAAATCTGCAAGCCCACAAGTCTACGGTTTAAGTGATTGGTATAGTATGGCAATAGTCATCCTAGCTTCGTTAACAAATCACTCGCCGATCGGGCCGAGTCGTGGGAGCAACCGCTGCTTCCCCCCCGCGGATGTCCGGAGGAGACATGGGACACGGAACGCCGAAAGCCTGACAGACCCTGCTCGTGCATCCACGATGACCACAGTTTTTTGCGCCTGTGGCAGGTGACAGCCACAGCCTTCACCCGGTGAAGGAACTTGTTTCTAACCCTTACGCAAACCCATTCACAACCCTTACAGGAACCTTGTCAGTAAACCCTTGTAGAAGCCGGCAAGAGAAGCCTTCGCTCCGAAACCCTCTTAACCCTAAACCCTAAACCGTAGAGGAAACTTTATACTCGGGCTTTTCGAAGAAGGTCCGGATGCGAAGATCGTCTCGCATCACGGAAACGTCAAGGCCGCTCATGGGCCTTGGGGTTGACACTTCTTCAGTGTTGTGGTCTTCCAGGAGCTAGAGTAGGCCCTTATTCCCTTTTTAAGGGTTCAGGTTCCCTTATGACCCCCTTTAAACCAAAAAGGGCACCCTTTTTATTCCTAGGTTACTCTTGGGTCTAGTCTTAGTAGCTGAGTGGATACACTTTCTAGGACCCAGAGTAGGCCCTTATTCCCTTTTTTAGGGGTTCAGGTTCCCTTATGAATGGGCTCAGATTCAAAAGGCTTCATCTTAGTAGCTGAGTGGATACACTTTACACTTTTCGGGATAGTACTACCCACTATAAAACTGAAAGTGTACACTTTTAGGGGGGGCTATGAACTCAGCAACTAAGTTGCAGCTCCTCACAGGGTTTTATGATGTGCCCTCTGAGCTTGTAGGGCTCTATAGGCTTAATCCTCATGGGGTTCCGGATTTAGTTAAGGGTCAAGAGGGCCCTTCATGGGATTTCACAGCTTAGGGTACTGAACATGTTCAGGGTTTATCGTGAAGCATGTGTTCGCACCCCTAAACCCTAAACCCTAAACCGTTTACCCTGCTAGACCGGGATGCCTTGAGCGAGTTAGGACCCCAGCACTGAATTATTTTTTCTCTTGGGCTAGGATGCCCAGTAGTACCCTTATTCCCTTTTTGTAGTCCTAGGTTCCTTATAAAGTTACCCAATACCAAAAAGAGAGGCCTTTTTATTCTTAGGTTACTGGGTATCCTAGTGGGTCTCTTGTATTCTATATCATGTTGGCACTTTCTTTGCGAGGCGTCGGCCTTCACATCTTTTGCCTTTAGGGCTCCTGCGCCCTCAAATACAGAGCGAACTCAGAATTCAGGGTCCTTGCTGGGAGGTACCGGGTCCTGTCTAGGAGGTTCCTGAAAGCCGCAGGGTAGGCGAAGCTAGCGTTTAAATAGGCCATCCAGTCGAAGGTACTACATTTAAGTTCTAGGTACAGTCTTTATTGTCACTCCAGTGTGGTTCTGTTTTGTGGTTTAGCCAGTTTGTATTTAACATGCTCTAAGGTAACCCCAGAGAGGAACTACAGTGGAGACTCTAGGCACAGCCAGTTTCAGGCATGAGTGGTTTTAGTAGTTCCCGATAGCAGAGTTGTAACTCCGGAAGGGGCCAACTCTAAACCCTAAAAACCTAAACTCCTGCAGCAGAAGCACAAAAGTTGGAAACCCAATAGCTTCAAGCCGTAAGAGGAATGCAAAGGGAATCTAAGCACTAATTCTCCTTAATCCGGTTTCCAACTTCTTGGGGTTTACTATAAGCCTTAAACTCCACACCCAAACCCACAACCCATGAAGGGTCTAACTCCGAGGCCTCGCCTAAGGCTGGTTCTCCGAGGTACAGCTAAAGGAAAGGCGAAGCTCAAGTAAACTCAGGCAAAAGGGGTTACTGAAGACAGGCCCAGCGGTTTAGGGTTTAGGGTTTTGAGTTTAGGGTTTAGAGTTTAGGGTCTGGGGCCAGCCCTTACAGCCGAAAGCCGCAAAGCAAAGCCTCTAACCCTGTATGCCCCAATATTCTAAAGCCTTCAGCTTATGCTTCAAATACTAAACTGGTTTGCATTGGAATCAATATCCGAAGCCTTAACTTGAAAGACCCACAAAGTTGGAAAAATCTGAGCTGCTCCCACCCACAGTAAGCGATATGCATTCATGTTCGAGCGAAGCAGGACCACATCCCCGAAAACATAGACAACCCCATGAGCAACCTTATAGAACTGCCGATAAAACACAAAACTTTGTGCAAAACCCTATCATGTGCCGAAGAATCCGGAAAAGAACGTACAAGCCCCATCATATCCTCATAGTTAGGCTGTCCTCGGATAAAACGTACTTACAATCCCAAGAAAGAAAGCCTGGTAAACAGAAAACCATACTACTCATGTAGGGACCCCTTGTAAGGACCCTTTGAGGAAGAATTGGGGAACCCCTTCAAGAACCTGTTGAAGCACCCTTCTAAGGGATCCCTTTAATACGCTGTTTTAAGGAACTCTGACAGTTCAGGGGTGCAGATTTAGGAGGAGCCCAAAAACCCTAAAACTCTAAACCCGAAACCTCGCACCCCCGCACCCTCAGCCCCTAAAACCTTAAGCCTTTTAAGGAGCCCCAAGCCCTGCCAGGACTCAGAGTTCGGTCTGGAATTCGTCTCGAAGTTTGACGTGGTCGCCGGGCCCTTGGGGATTGCATCTGGGAGTGGGCTTAGGGTTTTGGGTTTAGGGTTTGGGGTTTGGGGTTTAGGGTTTAGGGTTTGGGGGGGGGGGGGGGGGCGGGGTGCAGGGTTTGGACCGCAGGGCGGCGGATCGCATCCGGGGGCCTGGGGCCTATTCGGGTTTGGGGGGCCCTGGGTTTTTTTTTTTCGAAGGTGCGGCCAACCCTTGTTTGCGAGGTGCGGCCAAGGGTCCCTGGTGCATGCGGTCCCCTGGTCCTCTGGTCCTTGGTCCTGTGGTTCCCTGGTCCTCCGGTCTGCTGGTCCTCTGGTCCTGTGGTGTCCGTGCATGCGGTCCCCAGTCCTCTGGTCCTTGGTCCTGTAGTCCTCTGGCCCTCTGGTCTGCTGGTCCTCTGGTCCCGTGCTCTCCTGGTCCCGTGGTTTCCTGGTCCTGCGGTCCGCCGGTCCCTCGGTCCCGCAAAAGCAACAAGAAAGCAAACAAGGAATAACACAAATAAAGCACAACCCCAGAAGAAAGAAAAGCAGAAGAAAGATGATGAAGGAAAGAAAGCCAGGAAGGAAGCACAAAAGAAAGCAAGAAAGCACAGGAGCTAGCAAGGAATGAAAGAGAAACAAGAACAGGAACCCATTTTTGTTTGTGCCCTTTTTTTTGGCCCTCTTTCTTTTGCTCCCACGTCCTGTTATTTACACAGGGAAGGAAGAAAGCAAGGAAAAAAGGAAGGAGGAAGGAAGGAAGGACGGTAGTATTTCAGTAATATATAT
This sequence comes from Symbiodinium sp. CCMP2592, assembly GCA_905221615.1. Classification (NCBI taxonomy): domain Eukaryota; class Dinophyceae; order Suessiales; family Symbiodiniaceae; genus Symbiodinium; species Symbiodinium sp. CCMP2592. Next base: position 398,666 of record CAJNDT010003001.1, on the reverse strand, counting down.
ATATATACATAGTATACATAGTACATGTTGTATATATAGTATGTATACTATATATATAGTATGTACAGTAAAGATAATATATTATAATATAATATAATATAATGGAATATAATATGATATACTATAATATAATGTAATAAAATATAATGTACCATAATATAATATAGTATAATATAACATAATGTAATCTAATATAATGTAGTATAATATATTATAATGTAATATAATATAATATAATATAATATGTTGTAATGTAATGTAATATAACATAATATAATATAATGTAATATAATGTAATATAATGTAATACAATGTAATCTAATGTAGTATAATATACTGTAATATACTACAACATAATGTAAAATAATAAAGAAATACAATATAATATAAAAAGATATAATATAATATAATATAATATATTAGAATAGAATATCATATAATAGATTAGAATATCACAAAATAGAATATCATAAAATAGAATAGAATAGAATATCATATAATATAATAGCATAGAAAAGAACATAATAGAATATAATAGAATATAACAGAATATCATAGAATATAATAGAATATCATAGAATATAATATAACATAAAAGATTATAGGATAATATAATGGAATTTAATAGAATTGAAAAGAATATAATATAATGTAATATAAGAGAATAGAATAGAATAAAATAGAAAAGAAAAAATTATAAGAGAAATAATTAAATATATATATTCTAGTATATATCTATATATAATTTTATTATATATATATATAATAGTAATATAGTATAGTATTAGTATATATATAGTATATATAGTGTATATAGTATATATAGTATATTAGTGTACATAGTATATATATATATATATATACAGATATACATAGAGTTTCAAGTTTCTATATATATATATATATATATAGTATATGTAATAAATACAGGAGACATAACCTTAGTATATATAGTTTATACAGTATATATAGTATATATAGTATATTTATAATATATACATATTTATATAGTATATGTAGTAGAGTTAGTATATATAGTATATATAGTATATATACTAGATATAGTAGATATTATGAAATTGTATGTATATATATATATATGTATAGTATACATAGTGTAAATAATATATATATATATATATATATATATTTATAGTATATAGTATATATTATATATATATATATATACACAGAGAGAGAGTACATATGTGTGTATATAAATATATACATATATATATATACATATGGAAGGCCTATTATTTTGGATCTTGTTGTTGAAATTTTTGTTTGGTGTTTTTCCATGGTTTTCCTTGGGGAAACACTATTTTCCTCACGTTTTGGACAGATTTGGTGTGCTTTTCTTGGTTTTTTCCACCTGAAACGAAAAGAACCCAGGAAGACAGAACGAAACACCCCAGAACAAGGACCAAAGCAAGGAAGAAGAACAGAAAGAAAGAAAAGATAGAAGGAAGGCAGACGGTTGGAAATTCAGGTTCGGAACCCAGGTTCAAACCTGGGTTTGAACCTAGGTTCTAATTCGGGTTAGAACCCAGGTTCAGAACACGGATTTTCTCGGGTTGTTGATTCAGCGGGGTTAAGCGCGAAGCAACACAATCAATCATGAATGACTTGGAAGTTCTCTTGAGCCACGAAGTAATCAACAATAACGTGTTTGCCAACCGGTCGTTTGAGCCGCCACGAAATAAATAAAACCGTGTTCGCCAACACAAAAAAAGAATAAAACCAGACAACACTGCTTCAGGGGGGTTTAACGTGAAGAAGACAAAATCAATCCTGAAGGATTTAAAAGGTTTGCAAATGGGGGGGGCTGCGCCCCCCCCAACCCCCCCGCTTTTTTTAGACTAAACTCCCCCGCTCTCTAAAGCCACACAAGAAAGGGAAAGCCAGACAACCACGCTCCAGGGGAGTTTACCGCGAAGAAAGCACAATCAATCCTGAAGGGTTTAACAGCTTTGCAAATAGGGCGAGTTCCCCCCCCAAACCCTCGCTGTTTTAGACTAAACTCCCCGCTCTCTAAAGCCGCGAAGAAATGAACATAAACGTATTCGGCAACACACAAGAAGGGGAAAGCCAGACAGCCACGCTCCAGGGGGTTTAACGCGAAGAGCAGCAACAACAACAGCAACCAAGACGACGACCACGACGACATCAACGACCCCACCACCACCAACGACGACAGCAACGACATCAACGACATCAGCGACACCACCACCGCCACCAAGGCAAATAGTCTTGGAAATGGCTGCATTTCCCATTATTTTTTCTTTAGTTTTTCGTTGATCCCTGGATCTAATTTGTTTTTGATGATGAGTTTTTTGATGCCTCACCCCTTCCACAGGGATCCTGCCCCTCGAAGCGCCCGCGCTGTGGTGCGGCGCGACCCCGATGAACCCTCTACAGGGATTCTGTGTGTCGAAGCGCTGGCGCTGTGGTGCGGCGCAAATTCTTTACGTCGCCGATGAACCCTCTACAGGGATCCTGCGTGTCCAACCTGAACAAATCCTTGGCCGCACCTCCGAAAAAAGAGGGTTGGCCGCACCTCCGAAAAAAAAAAAACCCCCCGCCGGGTTTGGGGGATTGAGAACTTTACGATAAAATCTTGGATTGTGACTTTAGGTTTCGGGGTACAATATTCCATTTGAGGCTGGGGGTTTTAGGTTTGTTGAGGGTTTGGGCGTTCGGGTGCTTGAGTTCCCGGACTCGGGTTTTAGAACTCCAAGGCTCGAATCCGAGTTCTAGGGTTTAGGGTTAAGTTCTAGCCCTGATCCATGTGCATACGTCCAGACCGATTACTCTCCATGACCCAAGAACAGTGGTAGCATTTCAATAGAAGAATACAAATATTTGTGACCACGACAATAGACAGCCAGTATTACAAACATAACACCAATATTCAACAACAACAACAACAAGAAACAACAGCAGCGATAATACTAAGAAGCAGAACCCTAAACCCTAAACCCTAAACCGCGCCCTGGCCCTGGCCTACCTCCTAAACCTTCAGCCCTAAACTTTGACTCTGAGGTGAATGCCTTGGACAATCTCGAAGCCCGCCGTCATGTGCCTTGACTTCATGTTTAAGTTCAAAAGGTTTACCTGTCGGCTCCAGTCAGTTCCTTTCCCGGGTTACCTTACAGGATCCTAAATATATGACGTTAAGCTTCCAAATATCAAGGCCCCAATATTTCTGATTCTGGGTTCAGTCTATGGAGCTTGACGATTTGGGGGCTCACGTCCCTTCGTTGCAGGTCTTTTTGGTGCTGCATTGTTAAGAGCCCCGGGCTCAACTGGTTTTGACTTTGAGGTTTTCGGTCAAGCGGGCAAGAGAAAATTTTAGGACTGTTCCTTGTAGGATGTGCGCTCCGGGCCAGATCCCTAGGGTGATGCTAAGACATTTCGCAAATCTTACTCTTCGCAAGTAAGCCCATGATCAGAAGAACCCGGTTCAAAGGTCAAAGGATGTTAAAGGCCAACTCAAGTGAGTGGGGGGATCAGGGGTTCCAGGTACTTGTGGCGATGTCTTCGGGGGGCTTGCTATGACTAAGGATGTATACTTTACCATTATGATTACTATGAGTCTCTGCGTGCTCTAAATAACAGTACTAATGAATACTGTTAAAGTCAGTAGCAGTAATAAGAAGAAGTAAAATGATAATTGGAGTTATACCCACTATACTACAGATATTAAGATAGCAGTGACAAGAATGTTAATAAGATGATGTAACGATAGTACCAATAGCCACGGCAACAGTAATGATAGTAACCATACATACAGCAAGTAAGTAGTACTATTTATAAGTGTAGTACTAGTAGCATTGGCAATGGTATTGACAGTAATTCACTAAGAGCACAACAAAGCATGGACTAGCAGCCAGAGTCATCGTCACAACAACACTGGTTGTACACACTTACATCCCTGAACGTAGGCTTTAGACGCCGTCTTGGGGTCAGGGTCTAGTTACAATAATTACAGTGATAATAGTACTCAAAAGAATATTAGCTTGGTAAGAATAGTAAGCCCGGTGAGGTGAATCGGCTGTGCCTTGCGGCAGAGAAGCCCTTGATGGAAGCAGGAAGCACCGGACACCTGGGCCAGGTGGGAGGGTTTAGGGTTTCGGGTTTTGGAGGGTGGGTTTAGGGTTCCAGGTCTAGGCCTCTCCGTCTTCATTGTATTCTCGGGCCGGAATATTGACTCACATTGATCTCTACATTTCCTTATTGCAAGTATAGTCCATGGTGAAGCGTTGATGGCTGCGGGCGTGGACTTGGAGGTAAAGTCCATTCGATGCATGCCACTTATGTCCACGGGGTTAAGTCTCCCAAGCCTTCACCCTAAACCCAAGCACCTACAAACTCAAGGCTTGCAAGCATGAAGCTAGGAAAAACCCAAAGGCCTGGACACCTAACCCCGATTCAAAGCCAGAAGCTCAATACTAAGATACCAAATCCCAAACTCAACACAGCAAGAGGTCTTTGTCATAGTTGGGTACCATTCGATCTTTTCTGGGGACTTAAACCCAACAAGGAATACACGTTTGAATTTTTTAATACTATTCTAAACATCTCGGGGCGACGGTTCTAAGATACTAAAGTTACTAAACCCCTCAAACCCTAAACCCTAAACTCAACACCAAACCCCAGGTGACGGGGATACAGAACCCTAACCCCTAATCCCTAAACCCTAATCCCTAAACCCTAATCCCTAAAACCCTAATCCCTAAACCCTAATCCCTAAAACCCTGATCCCTAAGCCCTAATCCCTAAACCCTAATCCCTAAACCCTAATCCCTAAACCCTAAACTGATACCAAGCCCTAACAGGTGACGGTGATCATGAAGGGCGAGACGGAGTGCTTCGAGTGCCAGGCGAAACCGAGTCAGAAGGCCCGGTGTCCCTACAGGGCCCGTGGACGTAAAATCGGGGTTCCTTTAAGGGTACCATAAGGGTTCTGACGGGTACCATAAGGGGATCCATAAGGGGAATATAGGGTTTAGGGTATAAGGGTCCATGTATCGAAACAGAATTCTATAAGGGTTCTATACGAGCTTTAGGGTTCAGGGTTTAGGGGTTCCTTTAAGGGACGCCTTTAAGGGTTCGATAAGGCCTTTAGGGTTTAGGGTTCAGCGGCTCCTTCAATTAAAGGGTACCATAAGGGTTCTATAAGGATACTATAGGGTTAGTCTCCCTGAGGGTGCCGTTAAGGAGTTTTACTTTAAGGGTTTTGGGATATGTAGGGTATAGAACTTACATGACTTATATAAGGGCCCATGTACCTAAATACTTGAAAGGTTTGGGGTATACGGGTCCATGTATATACATTGGCCTTAAAGTAGCCCTTGTATAGGTACGTTGATCCCCTGTCTGGGTACATGGACCCTTAGGGTGTGTAGCCGCACAGAGTCCACCCAGGTGAGTTTAGGGCTTTAGGGCCTTTAGGAGCTTTAGGGGTTTAGTGTTTTAGGGCTTTAGGGCTTTAGGGGTTTTAGTTTGGGGTTTAGGGGTTTTCGGGGTTTTGGGGTTTTAGGGGTTTAGGATTTCAGGGGTGTGAGGGTTTACGGTTTTGGTTTTTTGCTGTGTAACTAATGTAGCCAGTGTTCCAGGAACTGCGGAACCGGGGTTCAAATGTTGGGATGCAAGATTGTCTAAATCCGGTATATGCCTTGGTTTGTTGAGTCTGTGAGGCTGTTTGCGGAAGTTACGAGCTTCTGTGTCAGCGTGTGCAGGGCGCTATTTAAGCTTGCATGTAGTTTGCCGTTGTATTTGCATTCTTCGCAAGCCCTGCATGATGCAAGACTGATCAGGATGTGTATGCAGGTGCATATATATATATATATATATATTACACACTGTTTACAACGATGTGATTATTCGTGTTCTTGCTTCTTGAGATCTGATCTAAGCTGTTGCCTTGAAAAATGAAGCCAAAGTTCATAAACGACACGGAGCCACATAAAATACCAGACTAGAGACCTAGAATTTCTAGTAGTCTCTCTATTGAAGGGATATTGAACCCGCAAGCCAGTAGGTCATTAGAAGACCGTGGCAAGTCCTTATTAATCCCTTCAGAGACGTGCGGCTGCAATTAAGAAGAATTGTTTCACAAGCACCTGCTCGTGTGGGTTTAGGGTTTGTAGGGTTTAGGGCGCGCAGTTTGCACGAAGAGCCACCAATCAAGCTGCAATTGGCCCAACCGACAAATTAGGATGCCCAGTAGTACCCTTATTCCCTTTTTGTAGTCCTAGGTTCCTGATACAGTTGCCCAATACCAAAAAAGGAGCCCTCTTTATTCCTGGGCTACATACTGGGCATCCTAGCAAAACGGATTGTGAACTGAGAGATCTTATCGTCCCTCGGTGCAGAGACGCTGGGACTCCTGATCAGGCATTTTAAGGTTTAGCTGGGCCCCCCTAAACCCCTAAACCCCTAAACCCTAAACCCCTAAATCCTAAACCCTAAGCCCCCAAACCCCTAAACCCCTAAACCCTAAAAGGAAGACCCAAACAGAGCACCCCAGAATCTATTGCCCAAGACCTGCGACTGGAAGTTTTTATGCTGAAGCCCTAAACGTTTGTGCTTGCAAAACCCTACAATAGAAGGCCACACAATTACCAAAAGGATTCTTAGGGTTCCATAATATAATAAGTATATATCCCTAAACCCTGTTCGAATTAGTAAGTCCCCTACAGTGAACCCAGAAGACCTGTACTGTTTACCCAAACCTGACAGGTATACCCATACTGCACGATTCGCTCCACGCCAGAGAAGCCGGTGTGCAAAGCTCAGCTCAGCGATGACTCCTTGCTGCTTAGTAGGGAATGGTTGAATGGGCTATTGGGAACTGTTATTGGGGATTATATAGGGTTTACGGTCTAGGGAACTACTATTGGTGATTAGAAAGTTAGGGTTTAGGGTTTAGGGAACTACTATTGGGGATTATATAGGAACTACTATAGGGATGATCCATGCCCCCCCATTCCCTACTAAGCACTAAAGGGAACTCCAGAAAGTTGGAATATGGATTAATGGTAGGATCCCCTATAATTTACCTTAAAGGGGCTACGATAATAATATTCCAACTTTCCGGCTTCTACTGTAGGGAGATGAAGTGTTGTCAGGGCTTCGTTGGTCCCGCACAAATTGACCCATGCCGGCCGGAGGCAAAATGACTTGGGCTAGATGGGAGTTTCCGAAAATAGGGACCCCAATATACTACCCGAAATAGTAGGATCCTTATTATAAGGACCCCAAAGTAAGGTACCCCTATTTTTTCAGAAACTCCCAGAAGAACTCAAGTAGATGATGCCCAAGCAGTGCACATTCGAGCAGATAGCCGTATTTTCCGGAGTCACCAAGCAGAGTATGGGAGTCATCGTCATCATCATAATGTAGCGTATGTGGCTGTGGAGGTCCATCTGTGAGGATAGTGAAAAAGTTACAGAAGCTACATCAATCATGATGCTACCTGTGCACCCGATCATGGTGAGGTCGTGCAACAAATGGGTGGTTGTCAAAATTACGGTCCCATTTTGGGTCTTTATTATAGTACGGCACCTAATATTTAGGGTGCCCAATTAGGGACCATAATTTTGACAACTACCCAAATACGAGTTGGTCGACGGCCGGATCTTCCAGGACTTGCTGCTTCAATGCGCCGACTTGGTGGAGACCAAAGCCGAGTCGCTGCGGCGATGGAAGCCCAGATCCCTTATATGATTTAAGGTATATTCCTTAATTAAGGGGTACTGGAGTCTCTGGGAGAGAAGCAAGTCGGAGTTGCAATGTCAGGCAAACCTTAGACTTCGAGATCAAACCGCAAGGATTTGGAAGACCTGCGCTAAGCCGTTGAATTAAGCGCAGCGGCCTACCCCCCGGACCCTATCCGGGGACCTGAATTCTACACCCTAGCCCAAAATACTAGGACCACCAAGGGCCCTTTAATACAGCCCTTACGGTCCCCCACAGTGCGTGTTTGGGGTGTACCAGAGGATAGTTGGGGGCCTAGCTGCCAAACCCCACTGGAGCAGCTTCTTTATTTAGAGTAAGGCTCTGGGGGTATTGGGGGTATAGGCGGTCTGATTGTAAGAAGGGGCACGATGGAATAATGTTACTACTTCTTCCGGCCCTACAATATTCTGCTTACTCCCGGTACAAGGAATCTTCAAACAAGACATCGCATACCCTCAACCCGATCAGCTTCAACCAAACGCGCCGCAAGACCCTACACACCAAACCCAAGACACCTAAACCCCAAATCCCTGTAACCCTGAAGCGCTGACCCTGAACCTGTAAACTCCTCAACCCTCAACCCCTACACCCTTACAGTAGAAGCCCAAAAGTTGGAAACCCGATAGCCTCGATCCTTAAGAGCAATTTATAGGGAATCCCAGCACTATTTGACCTTAATCCGGTTTCCAACTCTACGGGGTTTACTGTAGACCCTAAACCCCACTTCAAAGGGTCAAAGGGACCTATATGGGGGTTCCTTTAAAGGGATCTATAGGGGGGGGGTTCCTTTAAAGGGATCTACTGTAGGGTTTCTCGGTGCGAGACTACGAAGCCGAAGCCCAAAACCCTTAAAGCCCTAAACCCTATAAGTCCTAGGACCCAGAGTAAGCCCTTATTCCATTTTTTAGGGTTCTGGTTCCCTTATTAAGCCCCTTTAAACCAAAAAGGGCACCCTTTTTATTCCTAGGTTACTCTTGGGTCTAGATCCTAAATCCTAAACCCTAGACCCCTAAACCCCTAAACCCTATCTACTGTAGGGTTTTACCGTACACGGGGTTTACTGGAGACCTTAAACCCTAAACCCCTAAACCCTAAATCTTAAACCCTAAACCCTAAGCCCCTCAACCCTCATCCCCTACACCCTTAGACCGTCTCGACCGCGAAGTCCGAAACCGAGGCATTGCCTTACCTGGGCCAAGAACCTCTTTGACCTCTGCTTCGGCCCCGACGACGAGTCGAACTTGTTGCCCGGAGCTTAGGGTTACTCTAAGGGCTATTATCAGGGTTTAATATAGGGGCCTGAATAATTACCTATACTATTTTGGAGATTCCTTGTTATAATCATAGTATACTGGGCCCCAAAACCCTGTTCTAATTACTAAGGCCCCTACAGCATATAGCTTTAGGGCTTTGGGTTTAGGTTTACTTATCAGGTTTATGGCTTGCGGGTTTAGGGCTTGGGATCTTGGATGTAGGATTTTGGGTTTGGGATTCAGTGCTTAAGGCTTATACGGTTGCACCGGGGGTAGTGCAAGCTTCGGCCTGGCTTTGCGCATGTGTGGGCTAATTAAACCCTACACACCTAAACCCCTAAACAAAAAACCCTAAACCTTAAACCCTAGACCTTTAACTAACGAAACCCTTCACCCCTAAACCCTTTCATGCAAAACCCTAAACCCTAAACCCCATCCCTAAACTCTTAAGAAGACATCGCAAAACCCTAAAGGGCTCCGCTAAACCTTCAAAAAGAGCCCCGAACCCTAACCCTAAGACTCCATGTACCCATATAGTAGGTGCATGGGCCTTAAAGAGGTCGCTATATAGGCACTTTAAGGCCTAAGTACCTACTATATGGGTACATGGAGCCTTTGGGTAAAGGGCTCGCGAAGCTCCTTCACTTGGGAACCCCAAAACCCAGTTTTGAAGTCCGACCACGGGTCAGGCCTTGCCCAAGGGTCCAAAGCACCTATATAGTAGAATGTAGTGTTTCTATCTTCGGAATTACTATTCTGATTTGGGGAAGGGTTTCCTTTGGGCTGTAAACTCAACTTTTCAGCTTTTGGGGTTCTTATAAGGTAGTCGATTCTGAAAGTTTAAACTTTTATTTTCATGGGTTTTGGGCCAGTCATTGAAGTCCGACCACGGGTCAGGCCGTAAGGTTGTCTCATATAGAAGCCTACATGACAACCATCCTTTCTAAACCCTAACTGGGACCCAGAGTAGGCCCTTATTCCCTTTGGGTTTAGGTTCCCTTATACCCCCCCTTTTAAACCCCAAAAGGGCACCCTTTTTATTCCTAGGTTACTCTTAGGTCCAGCTAAAGGGACCCAAAAAGGACAAAAGCATAAGCATTTTATAGGGATATCCCTGCCTTATTGGGCTTCATTATAGGGGGTTTCTTTGGGACATCCCTATCCTAATTTTGCTTATGTGCGTTGTCTTGGCGCCCTATTATAATGCATGTATATTATAAATAAGAGACCAGGCCCCAATTGAAACCACCAGGCCCCCTAGATTACGCTTGAAGGCTTGGGTGCTGCCAGAACCACCGGAAGTTCAGTTTAACAGAGCCCTTTTTGTTCTTACTTACTAGTGGGTATATAGGGTATGTTAGAGGGCAGTTGAGGGATCTGTTTACAAATTAGACTTAGGCTGAATATTTTGTGCGTACAGTCCCTACTACCTATACTGTCATATACCGCTAAACCTATGGTCATCATTAAATCACCCGTATGAAAACCTGCCTGGCCTTTTTGAAAAACAAAAAAAATTACACCCTGTTGTAGCTGGCAGCCCCGTAGTATGAGTCCTGAACTCTTAGAACCTGCACCGGGAACGCGAACTCCCTTTACGCTGTCACCCTCAAGACACAAGCTCCCGAACCCCTAAACCCCTAAACCCTTAAAAGCCCCTACACCCCTAACCCCCTAACCCCTAACCCCTAAACCCCGAAACCCTTAAACCCTAAACCCCTAAACCCCTAAACCCTAAACCCTAAACCCCTAAACACCCTAAACCCCTAAACCCCTAAACACCCTAAACACCCTAAACACCCTAAACCCCTAAGCCCCTAAACCCCCAAACCCCTAAACCCTCTCAGGGCCGACCTGGCTGCCGAGATGAGGCAGTTCCAGAGCCAGGAGGCCGGTGCCGAGGGGTTTGGAGTTCAGGCTTTGGGGTTTATAGGTTAGGGTTTAGGGGTTTAGGGTTTAGGGGTTTAGGGTTCAGGGGTTTAGAGTTCAGGCTTTGGGGTTTATAGGTTAGGGTTTAGGGTGCTCTTGGGAATTATGTTTCAGTTGCACTGTTAAGCCCTTGTCCCTACACATGACTTACTTGGAACAGTTTTTCTTTTGCGGTTCAAAGGTCGCTTAAGTTAGAAGTTATAGGGGCCTGGATATTTAGAATAGTGTTTGGGGGGCATAGTAAGTTATAAGGGTGGTACAAGGCTTGAATAGCTAGAATAGTGTATGTTGGGGGGGGGGGCATGGCAAGTTATAACGGGTGTCTGAAGCAAGCCTTGATGGGGCTTCGTTTTGTTTCTGTTTAGTATAGGTGGCCTTACAGATCGCATGTAGACCCCTTTAAAGGAACACCTTGAAGGAACCCCATTCTAATTTGAAACGCTGCGCGTCGTCCGCCTCGGCCCGGCTGTACGCGCATGCGGCGAGTGGCTACTATCTGCAGCAAGCTCTTGTAGGAAAAAAGTAACAGTTGGAATCGCACTTATAGTAAAAGTAATGTTCATAGCAACACGAAGCAGGATGATTGTGAGTAGTATTAGTAGTGGTAGTATCAGTACGAATTTTGGTGTCGTCATTCCGAAACACTGGATACCAAGACTCTCGCAAGCGGCGGGATGCCTTAAGTATGGGCCGTTGAGGCTGTGGATTTCGTGGGCGTCTTGGATTAGGGAAGTATCACAGCCTTTTCAACCACGTTACTCCGCCTATCCCAACGAAAGGGCGTCTAAAACAAGCCTGAGACGCAAAGCCATCAATTCGATACCAACATAGGGGCCCAAACAATGATTAAGACCCTGCTGGGGTTTTTTCGGAGCAGAGAAGGTGAGGTCACACAGGTTAGGTCTGCGGTAAAACAGACTTTTGGTCTCAGAAACAGACTTTTAACAGCAGAAACAGATATTCACGCTCAGAAACAAATAAAGGGTATGAGGGTTTTCGGGTTTAAATAGTGGTTTAGGGGTTTAGGGTTTGGGGTTTTGGGCCTTAAGATGTAGGGGTTGAAGGGTCGAGGCTTAGGGGGTTTAGGGTTTTGGATTTTAGGGTTTAGGGCTTTAGGGTTTTGGGGTTTAGGGCTCTAGGGTTTTGGGGATTAGGTTGAGGGCTTTAGGGGTTTTGGGGTTTGGGGCCTTATGGTTGCGGGTCTAGGGCGTAGGCTTATGTGCGTTCAGGGTTTTAGGACTTAAGGTTTAGGGTTCACGGCTTTAGGGTTAGTTAGTTAAGACGAGGTTGCACATATTGGGTAAAGTATTGGGACCAGGGTTTAGGATAAGGTTTCAAGTTCTTTCGGTGCATACAGGGGTGTTGTGCTGAGGGCTTGAGGATTTAGGGATTTTTTGGTTTAGGGTGCGCTAGTTTTCCTTGCGGCAGCCTGCATGGTTCAATCTACTGTTGATGGACAAAAATCCTGCATGGTCCTAAACTATGGCAACTATGGAACATTCCTTAATACTGGGCACTGCAGGATTTTGACCATCAACCTTAGCTTTGATTAGGGTGTAGGGATAGGAATTCAGGTTTGAAACTCCCTTGGTATTGCAGCCTTACAGGCGAGCCTCAATTTTTCAGGCTGAAGTTAGGGTGTAGGGTTAGGAATTCAGGTTTGAAGCTCGCTTGGTACTGCAGCCTTAAAGGCGAGCCCCAACACATAAAGATGCTACGAAAGCTCGCACCTGTCAGCAACCGGGGAAGGGGCGGGAGGGAAGGGAGGAGGCGGGGGGGGAGGGGGGGGAGGGGGGGGGAGAAGGGGGAGGGGTTTTGGGGGGAGGGGAGGGGGGGAGGGATGGGGGAGCGAAGAAAATTGGGTGGGACTGCCTACAGAAAGCCAAAATCCACTGAAGAAGGCGAAAATTCACCGCCGGACCTTGGGGCTCATCGACACGTTTCCATTTTTTAGGGGGGGTGGCCCGGATTTTGGTGGTGGGTCACAAGTGGGAATAGAGGAAATCCGAATAGGAACCTCTGACCGCTTCGGCCGGGGCCGAAGCGAATTATTAAGGCCCCTACAGTAATGCAAATACTTACTCCCGAGGCTATGCTGGCCGTTTACAGTGTAAAGTTAAAGCGCTCCAACCAACTTCATTCTACTTACTGAGGCCAGGCCCCTAACAGCATCGTCAAAGGCGTGACGGGCATATGAGCGCTGGTGAGCCCCAAACCCCAAAAAGCTGTTTCAAACGCCTAGAACCCGAAACCCCAAAAGCCTTGTAAGCCCAAAAGCCCTGAAAGCCAAACCCGCAAGCCTGGGAGGTATATCATGCTATGATTACAAAAAGGAATCCGAAAATAGTATTGGTAGTTAAAACCCTAAGGCTCCATGTACCCACATAGTGTATACTTGGGCCTTAAAGTACCTATATAGGGACTCCTTCAAGGCGTAAGTATGCACTGTGAAGGTACATGGAGCCTTTGGGAAAGCCAAGCCCCTGAAGCCTGTCTCAGAAAGTGGATGGTGAAGACGTGGGGAAGCGAATCTTCAAGCACCTCTTCGAAGAGGACATCAAGAAGCAGGCCCTAAACCTTAAACCCTAAACCCTAAACCTTAAGCCCTCGACCCTACTCCTGAAGCCCTAAACCCTAAATGTAAGCGATTCATAATAAGGAACACTAAAAAGGTAGGTCCTTCAGGGTTACGGTAAACCCTAATCCTAAACCTTAAAGCCCCCAAACTCTGGAACCCTAACCACCCAACAGCAAACCCTGAGGTTAAGGTAGGTTCTTCAGGGTTAAGGCAGAGTTTGGGGATAGGGGGTTTTAAGGTTTAGGATTAGGGTTTACCTTAACCCTGAAGAACCTACCATTTTAGGGTTCCCTATTATGGGTCCCTTATATAAGTCCTTTAGAAGGTAGGTTCTTCAGGGTTAAGGCAGAGTTTGGGGATAGGGGGTTTAGTGGGGTTTAGGTGTTATTACATTGCTGCTTATGGGGTGCATGATTGAGGATTTACGATTCAGGGTTCTAGGCTTAGGGGTTTCGGGCTTGAGGTTTAATTACGGCTCTAAGAGGGGTCTCGTTACAAGAGTTATCAAAGGGGCCAATTAGAGTTCTATCTACAAGCCCACAAGTCCGAACCCCCATTCAAGAAACTGAAGCCCGTAGACTTAACATGTCTTATGCCTTCTGAACCTTCAAACTTGAAATGCTGACCCTAGTTCTAAACACACAGACCCTCAGAAGCATGCCTTGCACAATGAAAGCCTAGATCCCAACAAGAACTGCTTTAGCCTAGCTGACTGCAATAGGTGCAACTATAGTTGTTGAAAGCTTGGAGGTCTGGGTTACCTGCGATATTACGACTGCTCGTTGCATACTCTAGTAGCGGCCTTAATAATTTTTTATGATTACAGTTTAACTTGCACCAGAGCCCCACTCTAATTATTAAGGCCCGTATAGTATGCATAATCAGACAGCAAAGGCAAAACCTTGAGCCCTGAACCCACCCTCTGAACTCTAAGCCTCTTCAACTTTCCAGAGCCCCAGATCCTAGGTTCAAATGCTCTACCCGTTAAAAACCCCACAACTTCCAGCGAACCCATTCATTATCGAATGTTCCATGCTGGCTCTCAGGGATCGGATCCCCGAAAACATCCCCACCTAGCTCTGACACAGACCTGACAAGCACCATAACCACATCCTGAACCCTAAACCCTACAAACCCTAAACCCTAAACCCTAAACCCCCCTAAACCCTAAACCCTAAAACCCTACATCCTGCATCCTCAAACCCTTACGCTCCGAGCAAAGAACCCCCCCCGACTTAATAACATGAAAACCTGATCTTGGCTCGCCGGCTCTTCGTAAAGAGCGACATAGAATCATGTAAACTTGGACCTGAAAACGCAATATATGAACCCTAAACCCTCGAAAGAAGGCCTTATACTATTATATACCACCGAGACCGTATCGCAAAACAAACCCTAATAAAGCCCTGATCACCCTGTTCAAAACCCTACAGATAAATCTTTTCAACAAGGTCGTATAACAAACGTCAAAGGCTATAATGCCTTTAATTACCCGTTCGAAAACCGTATTTTTGAAAAACCAAGATTGAAGAGTTGCCCTTATAACAAAAACGAAACCTTATCAACTTTATAATATACAAACCTTAAACACCCCTTAACCCTTAAACACAAATCCTTTTAAGCAGGCCCAGCTGGAAGAAACCCCAAACGCCTAAACCCCATGACCGTGAACCTAAAGCCCCTAAACCCTAAACCCCTAAACCCTATGACCCTAAAACCCTATGACCCTAAAACCCTAAACCCTATGACTTTAAACCTAAAACCCCTAAGCCGCAGGCCCAGCTGGAAGACCTTTGACCCTATGAGCTTAAACCCTAAACCCCCAAACCCTCAAACCCCTAAACTCCTAAACAAGCTATGTAGGAACCCTTCAAGGATCCCTTAAAGGAATCCCATAAACCCTAAACCCCTAAACCCTAAACTCTAACCCCTAAACCCCCGAAACACCGCAGGCCCAGCTGGAAGACCTTTGGTCCGAGACCCGGCCGCCTCCGGGACCCCTGAGCTACGAGGAGGCCATGAAGCCCGGGAGCTCAGAGTCTTCTGGGTTTTACTGAGGGCTTTAGGGGTTTAGGGGTTTAGAGTTTAGGGTTTAGTGGTTTGGGGTTTAGGGTTTAGAGAAAAGGGTTTAGTGGTTTAGGGGTTTAGAGTTTAGGGTTTAGTGGTTTGGGGTTTAGGGTTTAGAGAAAAGGGTTTAGTGGTTTGGGGTTTAGAGTTTAGGGTTTAGTGGTTTAGTGGTTTGGGGTTTAGGGTTTAGAGTTTAGGGTTTAGAGTTTTAGGGTTTAGGGTTTCGAGTTTTAGTTTAGGGGCTTAGGGTTTTATGGGTTCCTTTAAGTCCTGCATAGCTTGTTTAGGAGTTTAAGGCTTTAGGGTTTTAGGGTTTAGGGTTTGGGGGTTATAGGGTTTCAAAAATTCTTTTTTGGGTCCCCGTTAAACACGGATTACTATACTGCGGGGCATATTATTGGGATCTTAATGTAGGGGCCTTAATAATTGCCAATACTATTTTGGGGGTTCCTTATTATAGTTATGATTAATGGGCACAATGCCCTAAACAAGGCCCCTATAGTAGACGGATTAGGGTTGAGGGTTAAGGGATTCGGGTTTAGGGAGTAGGGTTGAGGGCTTAGGGTTTATGGTTCGGGGACTAGTGTTAAGGAGCCCTTTGAGGAACCCGTAAGGGTTACTGTTTTGGTTTACTGGGCCTCAGGGTTTAAGGCGTTTTGTTTTGGGCATTTGGAGGCCTTTTGCTGAGGGCGGATTCGGGGGTTCTGCAAGGGTTGGGGTTGAAGGCTTAAGGTTTCCTTTAGTTGGGGCCTTCAGAAGGGATGTTGAGGGTGTTTTGTGGTAGGGTTGGGAGTTTAGGATTCAGGGTTACAGTTGTTTTTTGTTGCAGGGTTGGGGGTTTACGCCGGGGGCCTGTTAACAGGCGTTGGTTGAAGTCTCGGGAAGTGGTTTCCTAGTCTGCTTTTGATTTTGTTGTTGGGTTTCGGGATGGTTTTGCTAGGCACTTGGTTCTCTGAACCCTAAACCCTAAACCCCAAGGCTTAGCTGTGGGTTCTCAACGGTTCCCGGATTCGCTGTTTCTTAAGGCTTGTCAACGGAGTTGCGTAGGACATTTCTGCTTCGGTTTAGGGTTAAGGCACATTAGGGTTTATGTCAAGGCAGGTTTGGAACGGTCAGGTGCTTTCGGGCTTCTCAGTGTTAACTTCACCTTGACATGCTCCCGTTTTTCAAACTTCACGGTGCTGTTTCGGTGGCAGGGTTTGCAGCTTCGTGACAACCTTTGTGTATCGTGTGCCCATGCAGTATCTGCTTAAACCCTAGAGGACCCAGGCGCCAACACATAGGGTTTAGGGTTTAGGGTATACAGCTCCATGGCTTGGCATGAGGGTGGTCTCTCATCGGTGCATCACCTGCTTCAGGAGCCTGATTTCCTCAGTAGCTGGCGCAGTTGACGAATTCCGCGCATGCACGAAGACTTTCAGGTGAATGCGCGGTATTGCGCAGCATCATCGCGATTCAGCGATTCAACTGCCTTCAGAATTCTAAGACCATGGGATCTACAGGGGTATCCCTAAAAAATTGAAGTGCCATTATCATCAGGCAACATCGACCGCGTCTGGGCCTGTGCTGTTTCCAGCAATGCACATGTGCTCCGCGTTGTCCAGGAAAAGGGGCCTTAATAATTGCCTACATTATTCGAGGGGTTCCGTATTCAAATTATACTTGTAATATAGCGGGCCCCAAAACCTCTATTCTAAATATTCAAGCTTCTATAGTAGGGTTCAGGGCTTAGGGGCTTGGGGGCTTGGGGTTCTGTTCCCCCAGCCGCAAGTATGAGCCATGAAACAATATACCGACGGAACCGTGGTGAACAGGCAATTCTGTTTCTGCCTCTGGCGCACGCCTCGAGGGAAGCAACAAAAATAATGGATTACAAAGCTTTCCGACCGGCCTGCTGAGATTTGGAATCGTGTTGAAGAATGTACAGAAAGTTAGGTATTTACATAGATACATAGATATTCAGGTAGACAGGTAGATATAGATAGGTAGGCAGCTAGATAAACAGATGATATTAGGTTCCTTCGCAATAGCCCGAAGCTTGCATGCTGAGGAAAACCGAGCAAAGCAGTGATGCTGCGGACAAGGAGCAGTCGGCCAACACCTTCAACCCCGGCTAAAGTATAGGTAGCATTAGGAGACCCCTAAAAGGAAGCCTTCTAAACCCTACTTCTGGCTCTCTTAAACGGGACCTTATTTGGAGGGTCTATATCCCCAAGGGTCCCCCGAATCCCAACTCCTACGAATACATAGAGGCTTGAGCCTCTTGGATATTTAGTAGCAGCTGCTTCGTCCTCAGAGTTCCCTCACATAGCTTTAGCAATGTTAGGCCCGAGAAGAAACCTATTCCGACCATGAGGTTCTTATACCATCTTAATGTGGACTCTGAATACGCAATTTCAGAACCTTTTTTATCAGCAGGCTTTTAGATTTTGTGTGTTTGGGTCTTGTAGGGTTCACGGTTTTGATTAATGTGCAAGGCTTGATCAACGGACGCCATTTCCTTAAGGCCATAACAGGTCCAGGGGCCCTGTGTGTCCTAGAAGCCCTAGGCCCCTCGCCAAGTTCTAAAAGGCTTAAGCCCTGCCTAAGCCGTAAAAGCCTAGAAGGCTTGAACCCCAAAGCCCTAAATCTTGAGACACGGAAGAACGAAAGTCTAAATGCACTCGGTCCTGAAGCCTTTAAGCCCGAAATCATAGCCCCGAGACATTAGGCCCTGAAGCCTAATCCGGACGCCCTAAACCTGAAACCATTGCCACAAAGCCGGAGGTCTAAATATAATAAAGTTGGAAATGACGGTGTGGCCTTCGCTGTGGGTTGAGATAGTTTTTGACACACAAGGGGGGGGGGGGGTGTTCGGATTGACATTTGTCGGGCCTCCTGTAAATCCCACGCACCACGTTTCTCTATGAATCACCCTCAATTAAGCCCGAAACCCTCAAGCCTCGAACGCCTGAAGCCCCTAGAGACTCCAACATCCCTTAAGTACGGAATATTCCTTAAATTATGGTAGGATCCCTTATATGATTTAAGGTATAGTCCTTAATTAAGGGATATTGGAGTTTCTGGGGAAGCCCTGAACAGGAATCCTGGCCCTAAGCCCTACAAGAGGGGTTTTGGGTTCAGGGGTATAGTCCAGTAACCTTATGAAGCAGACCTACGTTTGGGCCACAGGCAAAAACAAGCGGTTTTCAAGCAGTTTGTCATCGGGTTCTTGTTATAACTGCTGATGGACAAAATCCTGCATTACCCATTATAAGGAATAGACCAGAATTCCCATTGTTTAGAGCCCTTAGGGCCATGCAGGATTTTGTCCATCAGCCGAAGTACAGTAGCGCATACCCTTGGAGCTCCGTTCCGATAGTTCAAGTAGGTTACTTATTTGGGGTTAAGGTAAACCCAAAACCCCGAAACCCTAAACCCTTAAATCGTATTAGGGAGCCCTTAGATTAGAGGAACCCTTAAATCCCTTAAAAGCTTTGGATTTAAAGCCGGTCTGGGCTGATCCAGGATAAGCTTTAAGGCATCAAGCAGTTTCACAGCCTAGAAACCCAGCCTCCGGGGAGGATCCAAAAAGCAGATCCCTTAATGGGGTTTCCTATAAAGTACCCTTAGTAGTATAGGGCCCCAAATTAGGGGATCTACTTTCTAGATCCTAAACCCTAAACCCCTAAACCCTAAATCCCTAAACCCTAAACCCTAAACCCCTAAACCCCTAAACCCTACTTCCTAGATCCTCCCGGGGGTCTGGGAAGGGGTTTGGGGCTTTTCAGGGTTCCTCTACGGGCTCCGTAATTCGGTTTAAGGGTTTAGGGTTTAGGGGTTTAGAGTTTACCCTAACCCCAAATAAGTAACCTATACTTGTTTTAAGGACTTATAGAAGGAAATCATAATAAGGAACCTTGAAGAGGTAGGGTAGTCAGGATGATAAGGTATGACTTCAAGGGTTTATGTGAGAGTTTAGGGTTTAGGGTCGTGCTTGAGGCCCAAGGCTTTCGGCAATTCTACAGTAAACCCCATAAAGTTCGAAACCGGATTAAGGCCAAACAGTGCTGGGATTCCCTATACATTACTCTTAAGGATTGAGGCTGATGGGTTTCCAACTTTTCGGCTTCTACGGTACTATGTTTGGGCGTGAGTCGGGGATTTAGGGTTTTGGGCTTTCCTAGACCCCGCAACTTACATCTAAGAGACCCGAAATACCCACTATTAGGGACTATTAAATAAACCCTAAACCCTAAACCCTAAACCCTAAACCCTAAACCCTAAACCCTAAACCCCTAAACCCTAAACCCCTAAACCCTAAACCCTAAACCCTAAACCCTAAACCCTAAACCCGGAGGATTTAAGCTTTTGATCAGTGTTGAAGAGCAGGTTTCTGGGCTTTCGGGGTCTCGGAGGTGAGCCGATTCCCCCCTAAACCCTAAATCCGAAGCCCCTATAAACTCCTAAACCCTGAACCGCTAAGGCCCTAAAGCCTATAAACCCCTAAACCCCCCAACACCCCGAAAAGCCACCATTGTGGCTGTGGGATATCGACCAAAAACGCATTTCCGCCGAGATGTCAGTCGACAGCGTCAGCGCAGTCGATCTGGTCAAGCTTGGGCAAGCGGTTCTAAAGAGTGGCCATGGGTTTGGGGGGCATGACGACCCCTGGCGCCGTGCACCGGATAGGCTTTGTGCTCGCACGCCCAAGGGCTGGATCGTCGGCAGAAATCCTCATCCCGCATGCCAGGGCAGCAGCACGCACCTGCAACGACAGCTCGCAGACTACGAGCGAAGTATTTGCATTTTAGGATCAGCATCTTCAGCTTCAGGCAGGCGACCCCTTCGATGTCTTCAGGCGTCTGTCAGGACGTTGCTTTCATCTGTTCCGGTATACCCTGGCAACCGTGCACCCATGGTCGCCAGAGAGTCCAGGCAGCACGGAATCAGAGGCCAGCGAAAAGGCTGCTCCGTGACAGCTAGCCTCTTTTGCACCTGGCATGGCCTCCGGGGCTCCACGAGTGTGGTCTGAGCTTCAGAGCCTGTGTTAGCCAAGCCTCGAAGCACCAGCAACTGTAAGCCAGCGTGCAATTCAAACCCACATCCGTGACTTGTAACTCTAACCCGAGAGCTCTAAATCCACCATAGATGCTACATCCTGTCCCCCCCACTGGAGAAGGGTAGGTAGAGGGTTTAGGGTTCAGGAGCCCTAAACCCTAAACCCCAAAAGAGCGTTCTTGCAGACTCGGACTCCCTAAATTCCTAAATCCGAAAAAACCGTAAAGCGTTGTGGAACTTTCAGAGACCCCTGAAAGCAAACTTTCGAGCCCTTGTACACCTCAAAATATTAATAAGGAAGTATAGAGCCCTATACTTAAGATCAACACTTAACCCTACCTATAGTCTAAATTGTAGCTCCTTCTGGCGGGGGGCTACCTTGTAGGATCCTGAATTATATAGAATATACGAGGAACTGGAATGGAGAAAGTAGGAAAACCTTAAGCCCAAGAGCCCTCTGTAGCACAGCCCCAAGCCCTGAAGTCTAAACCCTAAGCCCTAAAGCGAACCCTAAACCCTAAACCCTGAATCCTATACCGAACCCTAAACCCTAAACCCCTAAAGCTTAGACCTCAACTTCCTCGCAGGACAAGCTGGAGACGCAAAAGGTGCCCACCGTCGCTGGCGACGCGAAGGGCTTCGTCGCGAGCGTGCCTCCGGCTCGTGCGTGGTTTAGGGTTTACCCAGAGGCCCCAAAGTAGTTCCTTTTTGGAGTTCATATATAGAACCCTATAAGGTAATCCCAAGAAGGAACTACTTTGGGGCCTCTGGGTAGGCCTTGCTTTGCTTTTGGGCGGGAGGGGGGGGGTTAAGGTTTAGGGAGTTTAGGGTTAGGGTTTAGGGCGGTTTCCTCTGTATAGGCTCTATAAGGCTTACTATAACAAGGGGGCGTTTCGGTTGATTTCATCGCATAAGTGATTTTAAGTGTTACTGTTCTTGAAGGAGCCCTCAGGAAAAGTATTGGTAATTTCGTGTTTAGACCCCTACGTCACATGATTTGGGAATTTAGGGTGGGTGGATTGGAGCTTTAGGGCGTGTTGGCGCTGTTTAGTTTTTTGGGGTGTGTTTAGGACTTACGGGCTTGCGGATTGAGGTTGAAGGTTCGAGAACTAAACCCTAAACCCTAAACCCAAGACCTGCTTGTGGGTCTCGCATTTGAAGCCGAGGAGCTGCCGGGGTTAGACTTAATAGTCTGGGGCTTGAGGATTTTGGGCTCGGGGCTTCGCAACTGACGGTTTGAGAATTTAGGGCTCAGGTTTCGAATTCTTCGGGTTTCAATAATATTAGGGCTACGGTTTAAAGCTTGAAGCTTGGAAGTGCTTAGATTAGTTCTGACGGATAGGTTTCGGTGCAGACGCAGGCTTTCAGGACGTGGCGAGTGAGGAATTCGGGCCAAGGGTTCCGGGGTTGAAGCTTGGGGATGTTCGTGATGCTTAACGGTTTAGGGTTTAGGGTTTTAGGGTTTAGGGTTTTAGGGTCTAGGGTTTTAGGGTTTAGGGTTTAGGGTTTTAGGGTTTAGGGTTTAGGGTTTTACCCTAAGGCTCCAAGTACCTATAGAGTAACTTAGTATATACTGAGGCCTCGAAGGGGGTCCTGTATAATTTTACGGCCGAGGGAGCCATAGGGCTATTCATTAGATTTGAGGGTGTTGGTGTAGGGTGTGCCTGGTGTAGGGATTTTGGCGTTCAAGGTTTTGTGGTTGTTGGATTTGGGTTTTCTGGACTTATGAATTTTGGGTTGAGAGTTTCCCAGTACGCTTTATCAAAACTGGCACCGCGCAAGCTGCTGGCACTAGACCTTTATATGTGGGACGATGCCGAAATCCCTAAACCCTAAACCCCTAAACCCTAAACCCTAGACCCTCTAATTTCAGTAACCATAGTAAAAGCCAGATTGTTTGACTATAGATCCCTGTTATGATAACTTAAACTAAAATCCTTAACAAGAACCCAGGAAATCATGGCGACTACTTTAGGTGCTTGGAAGCCAAGCCTCTTCTTAAAGGTCACGAGTAATTGTCCCTAAGGGTGCATGTGCACAAATTGTATTTTAAGGGCTTCCTTTAAGGGTTTAGGGATATGGTATCTAGTGTTTTAACTCATACAATGGCCCAGTCCATGTGCCGAATTTGTATGTACTTTGCCCCCAAAGTACCTGTATGGGGATTACTTTAAGGTCAATTATATACTGTTTGGGTACTTTAGGGTTCAAGTTGTAGGTTGTGCAGGGTTTGAAAGAAAGGCTTATTGGTACCGTTGTTGGGGTTATGGTGTGTCTGTAAGATCAAACAACAACCATTGGGCAAATGCGTGTGTTATGTGATATACATATATATATATACAGATGCGTATGTATATTTACTTACTAAGTAGCTAAGCCCCATGACCGTTTCAATAGCCCAAGCCGAGCCGAGCTGTCCCCTGGGCCAGGTCGCAAAGATGTACGGCGAGCGCAGGGACATGATTGGACAGAGCTCGTTCAGCAAGGACAAAGCCTGCTTGCGATTTCGGGGGGTTTGGGATTTCATGATTTGCGATTGTGGGGTTCTAGGGTTTCAGATTGAGGGCTTGGTGACGCTGCAGTGCCCGAAGCTTAAAGACAAGATATTGCGGATGATGACCTATAGTGGCGACGGAGGGTTTTCGCACACTCGAAACCCTAAACCCTTAAACCCTAAACCCTAAACCCTAAACCCAAAACCATAAACCCTAAACCCTAAACCCTAAACGAAAGTCTTCCAGGCAACCAGCGGCTGTAGAACTCCGGTGCAGACCAACCATCCCTGCCTCAGCGGGATACCGATGTTGATGCTTCTGTTGATGGACAAAATCCTGCAGTACCCAGTATAAGGAATGTTGCATAGTTCCCATAGTTTAGAGTCCTTATAGTCATGCAGGATTTTGCCCCTCAACAGTTGCAGTGCTGCTACCAGACGGTGATGAAAGCTTGACTTCATGCTCATGGATCAGAACACTCTAACAACTAAAGCGAGATGTATGGATGGAGGAATTGGGGTCAAAGGCCGGCCAAACCCTAAATCCCAAGGCCAAAAACCGAAAGCCCTAAGCCCCATTTTCCAAGGTTGAGAGAGCCCTCTTCTTGAACCAGAAGCCCTTATAAAAGCCTTCAACGACACTTAGGGATACCCTGGTACAAGCCGCGAAAGACATCTACGTCCCGAGCTCAAGACCCCAAGCCCATGAACCCTAAACCCTAAAACAGTAAACCCTAAACCCTAAACCCTAAACTAACCTCAAGAATCACATCAGGCGAGCGCTGAGGCCCATAGGGTTGTTTATGAGGTTTCATTGTCAACTCAAACGATAATGATGGTTTTAATATGCCCTGTCTGCCGGATACTGTCCTACGTACTTCCACATTGATAGTTTTCGAGTAGCAGGCTTTTCAGTAATTGTGAGAGCAGCTGTACTCTATTCACTCTAATTACTACGTCCATTCCATTACTAAACCCTAAAACTGCATAAAGACCTATGAGCAGCTTATCAACCCCACTGATCCCTCAATTAAAGAAACCTCGAGTTCTCCACCTAGGCTTAGGGTTTATGGCTCTGCACGGGCTTCTAGAAGGGCTCAAGGTTCAGGCTTTATTGTTTGATTTCTAGGGGTTGGGGGAGTAGCGTTACAGGGTTTAGGTTTCAATGCTTCCTAAACCATATAAACAGCCAAGTCGCTAGCCATCAAACCACCCCGCAAGCCCCAAAAAGCCGATCCAAGAAGCCTCTCGCTGTGAGGACGATCCGGTGTCCATGGACTTCGTCCACTGTGCCGCCAACCTCCGAATGCAGAACTACCGTGGGCTTGCTGAGCATCTTCAGGGGTTTGGCGTTTAAAGTAAAAGCCAGAAAGTTGGAATATGGATTAATGGTAGGATCCCCTACAATTTACCTGACAGGGGTTACGATAGTGATATTCCAACTTTCTGGCTTCTACTGTATCGGCTAGGAGTTTGGGATTGAGGGTTTAAGGTCCAGGAGTTTAGGGTTCACCAGGACCCCTTAAGTATCCCTTGAAAGGGGGTCTCATGTTGCTCATTAAGAGGTAACTAGGGTCTACAATAAGGGTCCCTAATGATAAGGTACTTAGATTTAGATTTAGGAGAGTAGTTATGTAGCTTACTATTTGGGAGGGTATACGATTATTAGGCACTGGGACCCTTGGCGTAAGGGTCTAGGCAGAGAGGTTCATCCAAGGGTAAAAAGAAGGGACCCTCAATAAGGACCCCTAGGTAGGTATATGCCCTTGATAAAGCTATTATATACACATTATACAGCCCATTACAGGGTAGGGGTCCCCATTAAGGGTCCCTCCTTTCCCCTTTGGTTCAGGAATTACTCGGGTCCCTCAGACTTCTTGCTCCCGGGCTCATGCCTTGCACTCGTTATACTGCGTTCTTCGTAAGCAATCTGTATTAGGGTTTTAGGGTTTAGGGTGTAGGGAATTTCAATCTAGGGTTCTATAGAGAAAATAGGTTTTCCTTATTCTGGTCAAATTAAAGTAAGTTCTTGCACGAGGAATAGACCCTAAGCCCTAGACCATACGTAGGACTTTGGAGCCCTGCACCTGCAGTCATGTTCAGGGGAAAGTTTGGATCAGCTGGTGGCCATTCGGACAACGAGGCATGCAATCGAATCCCGTAGTGATTTGGGCGAATGGTTCCGACATATGATACCGGCCGCGAGTCACCTCGGCCAGACTGTCATTTGTCCTTGCACTTCCCAGTCATTCCCTGAGGGATAACCTTTCTTCGTGTGCCAAAACTCCGACATTCTGCCCTGTGACCTCTTGCCTTCAAGCATCTTCTGAAAGCTTCAGCACACGCGAAGCAGCTAATCAAAAAGCAGCGGCTGAGCAGCAACAACGCTAGAGGCAGCACCGCCACCGCCAGCAGCAGCAGCAGCAGCAGCAGCAGCAGCAGCAGCAGCAGCACCAGCAGCACCAGCAGCACCAGCACCACCGCCACCACCACCAGCACCAGCACCAGCGGCAGCGGCAGCAACAGCAACAGCAGCAGCAACAGCAACAACCGATGACGATGGTCCGACCGCAGTGACCACACGGCAACGAACACACCGACACCGATCACGTGTTGAAATTGATATTCGATAGCAATCCAGGGATATGTGCAGACCAGGCAAGAAAGAAGTCCTTGAAACCCCCAGCCATGCATCCCTGAATCCGCCAATCCAACTTCCAAATTCTCGACCCTAAACTGACAGGACAGAACCCTACATCCTTCCACCTCCTAAACACGACGAGGCATCTCCAGGTTATCCAGATGGGTGTCG
This sequence comes from Symbiodinium sp. CCMP2592, assembly GCA_905221615.1. NCBI lineage: Eukaryota > Dinophyceae > Suessiales > Symbiodiniaceae > Symbiodinium > Symbiodinium sp. CCMP2592. The sequence continues at coordinate 372,747 of CAJNDT010003001.1, read as the reverse complement.
GCCTCAGGGTGGGATCAGGGTGTAAGTTTAGCGCAGAGGACTTAAAGGCCTTAACGAACCCTAAACCCTAAACGGAGTGCATTGACCCCGAGGGAGAGAGAACAGAGAGTAGAGATGTCTCGCTACGATTTTTGGGCTTCTGAAAGGGCTTGAAAGGTTCTAGCGTGTGTGTTTGTGCGTGCATCTTTCAGGGCTTTAGCGGCTTCAGAGCTCTATGCTTATGATGTGACCCTATACCATGACTACAATAATTAATAGTAGAAGCCCCAAGGTCCAACATGTGTAATTTTATGTGTTTGCACATATTTATGCGTGTGTGCTTCCAAAGTTTGTAGCTTTAGCAGCAATGCCTCCGAACATAGGGGTCTGTAGCACCATCAAGACAATGAGCGACATCAGACATATTTCATATTTCCATAAAACCCTTAATTTGATTTTGTGTATGACAAGAGCATACCCCAACCAGCAACATCCAGAGTGCCCGAGGATGCCCAGTCCATCGCCGGATCCATCATCCCGGCAGTAGCTGGCGGCTTAGATTCTGCTGTCCCTACTGCTGTCCCTACTATGGGCCAATCCTCGTGCTTCATGGTTAAGGATTTCGGGTTCAGAGTTTAGGGCGTTGGGTTCAGGGTTTAAGAAGCATCTCCAGAACAACAGCACCTATGCAAGTTATTTCGGGCTATACGGCCTGCATTTGTGGGTTAATGTCTACCGTAGTTAGGGTTTACGGTGAAGGGCCCTAAACCCTACACCCTACGGTATACCATAGTTTCCATAGTTTAGGGTCCTCAAGGTCATGCAGGATTTATATCATCAGCCTTAGGGCTTTAAGCCGCGACCGGAAGCTTCAAAAACTAAAACTTCAATTAAGGCTTTTTTTTGAGGGCTTAGGGATATTTAGGGTATGTAACTTAAATAATCCTTAGGTTATAACTTAAATAAGGGTTCATGTACCCCAAAAGTATATACCTTGGCCTTTGAAGTAGTCCCTAGAAGGGTACTTGGCGGCCAATGTGTACACTATATGAGCGCATAGACCTTCAGGGAAAGCCATCACGCTTCAATCCTGACGTCCAAACCCTGAATCGTACAGTTCTTACCGGGCTTCGGCTATATACTACACATATCGTGTACCCACAGGCTTTAAGAATCCATAGAAATCCATAGTTATTCTAAGGAAATTATGGGGATACCCCCTAGAAGATGGACAGCCCGTACAGGTATCCCAGTTGACAGACGTTTAGTGACGCTATGCTCAGACTCCCATAGCCCAGAAGCATGAAGACCCCGGAAATGGGGGCCAGAATATGTTATAGTATCGTTTAGAAGCTGCCCCCACCCTGAAATAGTGGTATAATAGGAGTATAATAGGGCCCTAATATAATCCTATATAATCCTTATGGTCACTATTACAGGGTGGGGGCAGCTTCTAAAGTATCGTTCCCTTCTCCGCACTTTTATGCCTATAAACAGCGAGCTCCTCACAAACATATGGTAGGGATTTAATTTTTAGCCATTGATATTGCCTTTCACCTCCTGTGCAACACCAGTAACTGTCACTGGTACCTAGTATGATCAAACAGGTGTCTATAATGCCAGGGCACGACGTATCCTAAACCCCAGACTTCCGAACCATGACACTCAAGATCTAGAAACACTGCGCTGAGGCAAGCACAAATGCCATCGTCGCAGGTTGCTCCGAGTTTTCTCGCAACAGGGTGTCGGCTTGGGGTGGTAATCCCTGATCCGCAGGTCTTGAGCAAGTTTGATGCTTCCTTTCCGCGAGATCCGCTGTTCTGGGCTTCGTTTATGGACCTATTATGAGGACGGAGCCTTCTCTGATCATGTTGGGTTCCCTGAGAATGTTCCCCCCCTGCCTGCTTGCGAATTTTTTCCAGAGTAATGCTGAGTTTAGGTTATAGGGTCTAGGACCGGCTCAAAAGCATGAAGGACTGCAATCCTGGCCTGAGTACCCAGTATTTACTATTCAATCCACGCGAAGCTTTCTGAGGGCTCATCTCTTGCTGAAACTTCCAGCCTTCCGGCTGAGCAGTAGACTCACCTTAAACTCTAAAAAAGCCCAAACCTTGGTCCCGCCCCCCCCCCCCCCCCTCACTTGATTTGCAGGCTTGGAGGTGGTGCAGCTGCTGCACGTGCTCAAAGCTCAGCTTCAGTGTCATGTTGCCAGGTTTTAGAGTTTGGGGTTTAGAAAGTTTGGGATAGGCTGTCTGAGGATTAGAATGAGTGGGACATTACAGTGCTCTGCTGTGTGCTGAAGACCAAAACGTCAAGATTGGGTATCACATGTGATCACGACACCCCAGAATTTGCCAAAGCTACGGAAGATGGTCCTGGTATGTCCTGGCAGTGGCCAGACAAGCATGACGCAGGTCCACCTTCACTCATTGACGAATACGACTCTGAGTTTGATTGTTGTTTGATATCAACTCTGTGTTGATCGCTGATTGACAGCAACAACTTCAATAGTATGAGCAGTAATTACCGGCTCGTGGCATTTATACCCTGCATCATGTAACGACTCAGCAACGAATATATATATATATATATGTTTATGCATATGTATATGTATATATATATATATATATCTGCGCGTGTATATATACATAGCCGTTTCCCCAGGCCAAAACCCAAGAAGTGGGCTCATGTTACTTCTGGGAAGTCTTAAACCGATGGAAGAAGCACATAGCAGTGTTCATTTGATAATTCATCATTTACGTAGTTGGTCTGCAGAGTTTACACCCTAATCCCCAAACCCCTATACGCTGAACCCCTAAGGCTCTAAACCCTGAACCTGCCTTCGCCAATACCCAACCTAGAGACCAACAACCTCTTACAGCACCAGCCCCACAAATCCTATTCTGCTAGTTAAGGCACCTCTTACAACATCGCAAGCCCTATATTTCTGCTTGTTAAGGCTTCTCTTTTCATGCATCAATACCTCACCCCCTCCTCGCCCCAGGCTCTATGCCAAGGCAAAGAAGATTGAGATGAAGGAGAGCCAGGCCCCTGGGATGCCGGGAGCCTTGAGGACGACATGAACCCTAAAAGGGTTTAAGGTTTATATACCATATAGGGATTCATAGTATATGGGTATAGGGCCCCTACTTTTAAGGGTCATTTGGTCCTTCAGGAGGACGGAGAGCACAGAGAGTTTAGGGCGTTTAGGGGTTTTGAGGGTTTCAAGTTTAGGAATTGGGGTTGTAGGGTTTCGGTGTTTGGGGGGTTTAGAGGTTCAGAGCCCTACAGTGCACCCTTCAAGCCAAGTCCCGGATCCTAAATGCAATCACATACTGTCCTATTGAATCTTTTCTTTTTTTTGGGGTTGAACTCTGAAGATTTGATTATGTTCTTTTGTCTCTGACTTCAAGACTTCTTTAATGGCAACGTGTCGCACCTGAACCCTAAACCCCTAAAGCCCTAAGCCCCTAAACCCCCAAAGCCCTGAACCCCCAAACCCGTAAACAGAAGAAAGGCCGCCAATGTAGGTTAACAAAACCCGTAAACCCTGACCGTTAATAAGTGCCCAACACCCCAACATGCCAAAACACCGCACTTGTCGACCTTGTACAGTATCGCTGAGTCGAAGGCGAAGAACAACTGAGTGGCCTATGAAGATCATGAGGGTTGTTCAGGCGTTAGGCTTCAGGTTCGTATGTATGCTGAATTAGAGGTTAGGTTATGTAGCGTTTGGGGATAAGGGATGTTTAGGGTTGAAGGATGAGCATGGCCATGACCGCCAGGCTACTATGAATAGTGAAGATGTTGGTGCTGATCATGTCGATGAAGCTTACTATGGTCTCCTTAGGATATAAATCCCAAGAGAATATTGACACTATTATTTTGACTATGGTTCTAAGGGGGTATAGCTTAGAAGCTGCCCCCACCCTGTAATAGTGGTATAATAGGAATATAATAGGGCCCTAATATAATCCTGTATAATCCTTATGGTCACTATTACAGGGTGGGGGCCCCTTCTAAGGTATAGCTTTAGGGTGTAGGGCTCAGGGGTCGATGTTGGCAATACCATGGCCGAAGTTGGTGAATCCTGCATTCAAGTCGACAGTCTACAGTCTGGTTCTATCATAATCATAGGGTTCCTTAAAGGGATCTATAGGGTTTCTATAATGGGGATCATGGAATCATGGGACCTAGTAAGTCAGGCTATAAGTACGTTATGTGGGCTTATAAGTGCTTACAAGTATAGTTACTTTGTTTATAACCCCAGTTACTAAGCCCCATGATCCTTTAAGTAGTTTCCTTTCAGTCCCAACTGGTATGGCTGATCCCCCGAAATCCAAACCCAAAGCCTCAGCCACTAAACACTCCGAACCCTAAACCCTAAACTTTCCTAATCTTTCCTAAACCCTAAACCCTCCGAACCCTAAACCCTAAAACCAAACCCTCCCGGCCCAAAGCCCTGGCACCGGGCCATCAGCACCTAGGGTTTACCTTAACCCTGAAGAACCAAACTTTTCAAGGACTTCTATATATAAGGAAATCATAATAGGGAACCCTAAAAAGGTAGGTTCTTCAGGGTTAAGGTAGGGTTTAGGGTTCTCTAAACCCTGAACCATAAACTCTCGACACCAAACTCTGAACCCTAAACTCTAAGCCCTAAACCCTGAACCCCAAAGCAACGGCACCAGGCTCGCACTGTTTGGGTGAGATACCCGGAGCCTTCCCGAAAGAAGATCTTGCAACCCAGCACCTCGGCGCTGTTGCTGCGGTGTTAGTAAGGTTATTTATGGTTTAGGCTTTAGGCGCTGTTGTCTCAGTTTTGGTTTGAGGTTATTTGGCGTTTAGGCGGCAAGGGGCCAAGGGTATAGTAGGGTATCTAGTTTAGGGTACTTCGGGTATTTTCGGGTGGAGTGATGCTGGCTTAGTCAGTGCATTTGGAGATTTGGTGCGGTGGTAGTTCGATTCCTTATGCTCTGAAGGTGCTCGGGGACTAAGTTGCGAGGTACACGCGCTCTTGCTGCTACACCTCCTCCTCCTCCTGCTCCAACTCCTACTCCTACTCTTCTGCTCCTGCCCCCACTTCCGCTCCTACAGCGGCCACTGGCTCTGCCACTGCAACTGCTGCTGCCTTTGCTAAAACTGCTGTACTGCCACGGCTACTCTTTCTACGGCTGGGACGACGACTACGACGACTACTTCTACTGCTCTTGCGACTGCTAATGCCTACAACTCAAAGAGGAAAGTATTATCAGCAATGTGCAGATGTTCTGCATTCGATTATACATGGTTTTAACAGCGAAAACTTCGGTACCTTGTACAGCGAGAGTGCCAGGCAAGCTCCAGCCACCGAACGAAGACTGTTTCGCAGCTCATCTCAATCAGATTCTTTAGTTGTTGCTGCAGCTGATTTCCAACCCCCTTGTGTCTTGACGTCTTGACAGTTTGGGGTGTTCAGGTTCAAGTTTATGGGGGTTTGGGTGTTTGGGTTTGGGGTGTTCTGACCCGAAGTTTAGGAGAACGGACAATGTCTGAACAAGGGTGGGGGAGTGGAGGTCATTTAGCAGGCATAACAAGGCATCTACTGTTTGCACGAAGTTGAATTCGGCATCCAGGGGCGTCGAGTCTCAAGTTCAAGGTTTTAAGGAAAATAGTTAACAACAGCAGGTTTGCTTTGTGGCCCCTTAAGCATTTCACAACACGGATCCTAAACACAAAGCGCAAGGCAAAGCCTAGACCCTTCAAGCAGCGCTCAAAGCCTCCCAGAGACTCCATCGCCCAATATCTAAGCAGCATGAGACCACACTAAGGGTCCCTCCATAATTTTTGAAACTTGTCAGAAAAAAAGTAGCTTCATTGCTGAAGGGCTCTTGGAGTTTCCACATATTCAAGACATGTTTTGTAAACAGGAGTTTGGAGCTCTAGGCTTGTATCCCACGTAGCTCAGCGTGCCTAAAGCATCCGGTTTCCCATAAATGGTTGACGAATGGTGTCTGTATGTTGGAACTCACAAGCGGTTTAGTTTAAAGGGTGCGTGGTTTTGTGTTTTTTTTGTTTGTTTCGAGGGGGGTGGGTGGGGGGGTGCAGTGTGGGTTGGTGGGGGGGGGGGAGGTGTCTATCTATCTATCTATCTATCTATATATATATATATATATATATATATATATGTATATATGTATATACACATACAAAAAGATATGTACATATCTATATACATATATGTACATGTATATACGAGATTACGAGATAAATGTGTATATCTGTATGTGTATATGTATATGTATATATATATATATATATATGTATACACGTGTATATATACACATATATATGTATGTATATTCAGGTGCGCTATCTACCTATCTATCTGTCTGTCTGGCCAGCGAACCCAAAACCCCAAGCCGCTTCAAGTCGACAACCCTGATACGTAAGGTTTGAAAACTGAGTCCTGTAGGCATGTATACCACAAAATGGGTTTAGGGTTTAGGGTTTAGGGTTTGTGTAAAAAAACAAGCATATCCCCTTATAGTTCTTGTGTAGGTATCGTTCTAAGTATTACTTAAGGCCAGTGATACATCCTGGCCCATAACAGCGCGAGGTGTGCGGCTCTCGGACTGCGCGGGTGGTCGTGAAGAGCCTCAAAGACTTTAAGATCGCAGCATTCGCGAAGGCTGCGTGTGTTTCGTGTTTTAAAGGGTTCAGGGTGTAGGGGTCTTGGGGTTTAAGGGCTCAGGGTTCATCGGCTTAGGGTTTCAGGTCTAGCGTTCAGGCTGCCACAGGATTCTGTGCCATTTGGCTGCTGGTGTAGCGAGGACTACAGGAAACATGTAGAGCAGCCGACAGATGCGAGGAGCCACGTCAGGAGGCATGTGTGTCGTAGAACCCTAAACCTTAACCCTTTAACCTTTTGCGGCTCTACCTAGAGGATCCACAGTAGTTCCTTTCTATGGTTCACAATTAGAATCCCCTAAGGTAATCCCAAAAAGGAACTACTATGGAGCCTATGGGTAAGCCCAAACCTCAGCCTTAAAGGTTCACGAAACTTGAAACTGCGAAAAGTCGAACCATAACCCTAAGGGTCCATGTGGGCATAGTACATACTTTGGCCTTAAAGTAGTCACTCTATGGATGCTTTTGGGGAAAAGTATAGACTATTTGGGTACTTGCACCCTTACCTGGAAGCTTGGCCGTAAGTGTGTTCAGGGCAGGTCAGGATGCCAGGGGAATAGGATTTAGGGTGTTCTGGGGTTTAGGGTTTAGGTTTAGGCTTTTCTGGGGTGTAGGGTTGACGGTTTAGGGGTTTTGTGGTTTGGGGTTTAGGATTGAGGGCTTCTCAGAAACCCGGTTTCCCGTTAATTGAGGAATCTGCCACGCCGCAGGCTGCAGAGAAAGCATACTGTACCTGAAAGCACGATACTCATTCCTCAGGGGTTTGTAGAAGTCTATCGTGTAGAATAACCCAAAAGCATATTCTAAGTCTGCAGGCGGAGCATTCTAACCATGCCATTACATCATTGCCTGGACCCAGAAGTATTTAGAGTCATAGCCTTTTATAGGTGTTGAGACATTCTTTTGCCGACTTTTGAGGGCCGGTATAGGTGGGGGTTTGCCAGGCTCGGAAACTTCGCGCCTGCGATCCTCGGAGTTGAAGCAGAGAAATGCGTTAAGACAACGGTGTAGGGTTTAGGGATTGAGGGGTTCAGGGAACTGCGGTTCAGGATTTAGGGTTTAAATCGTAAGCCCTGAACCATAAGGCAAGTGAAGACAACGCCTGCACAACAGATGCCAAATTACGACAGAAAGCAACAACACATAAATACTATAGGGGCCTAAATAATTACCGTATACTATTTTTTTGGGGGGGGGGCTCCTTATTATAATTATGGCTTAATGGGCCCCCAAGACCCTATTCTAGTTAGTAAGGCCCCTACATACACGTTTGTTATGACAAAACAGCTTGGGGTTTCGGGCCGCGAGGTGGAGGCTGGTCACGACTGGGACTGGGTGGGGTAAGGAAGATTGGGGCCGCGGACCTCAAGGACGAAATGAACCCTAAAAGGGTTTAAGGTGCATATACCATATAGGGATTCATAGTATATGGGTATAGGGCCCCTACTTTTAAGGATCATTTGGGTCCTTGAGGGACCACAGCACGAATCGCGGGCCAGGAATAGGATGACGATTAGACTGATTAAATACGACAAGCAAACTATATAGTGTCAGAGACGGCAAAGGAGACACGTGAAGACAATGGAAAATGACAAATCAAGACAGACAGAGGCAGAGGCAGACAGATTATGAAGGCTGGCGCGTAACAAGAAGATGCTGACATACGAATCAAAAAGGTTTGGTAATTGCAAGCATTTCAGGGCTAACAGCCCCGAGGATGTAAGGCCCGAGGGTTCAGAGAATCAGCAGTATTCCTTTCTATAGACCTATACTTTCAGCTTGTCGGGAGGCGTGTCTGCAGACCCAGCTTGGGGCCCACCGCCCGGCGCTCTACGCGAATGGCTCCTGCATCTTTGACCCCGAGCGACCCGTCCAAAGCAGGTCAGGGTCTAATATAGGTGCCTTATTCATTAGAATAGGGTTTGGGGGTGTATTATACTATAGTTATATTAAGAAAGCCCCCAGATTCTTCTTTTAGGGCCTGATGAGCCCTAAGCCTCTGGACCCCTAAACCCTAAATGCACCTCTAAGCCCTGCACCGGGCAGCTAGCTTGGGGCCTGGGAAATTGAGGGCTCCGAGCTTTCGAGGCTTGGGTGGGGTTTAGGGTTTAGGGTTTAGGGATTAGGGTTTAGGGTTTAGGGTTTTGGTTTGATTTCTTCTTGGTTGATTACACAGGCTTAGGGTGCAGGCGCAAGGCGAGCTCGTGGCCACAACTAACCCTAAGCCCTAAACTTCTAAGTTCTAAACCCCTAAACCCTAAACCCTAAGAAGCTATGTCTGGAGGTCTACCTTAGGTCGAAGACTCAGAGAAGGTATAGGCTAGCTATTCTAAACCTTGACATTTGTCAGCATTTGAAGGGTTGTGAAGCTGAGACAGCACCAGATGACGAGGCGGTGTAAAGTTTAGGCTTTCAGGGATGTTGGGTTTTGATGTGTTGGGTTCTGGGCTTCGTGCCGCTCGTAAGCTTGCACTTGTACCGCTGAACCAAAGTGAAAAAGCCCAGGCCTTATGATCCTCACACTGTGCTCATGTCAAGCCGGGTTAGGGCCCGGATGATTCAGGGCTTTACGGTGTAGGGTTGTAGCCGAAGGGTGGGAGGCTGAGCAGGTCTTCGTTGTCGAGGCGTTTGTGGGGTTGCAGGGTATCTGCTTTACACATGTACTAGGACCTAGAGTAGGCCCTTATTCCCTTTTTGGGGGCTTAGGTTCCCTTGTAAATTCCTAGGTTGCTCTTAGGTCTAGTGTATGTGTTGAGAGGTTGATAGGTTAAGGGTGGCTGGGCTCGAGGTCTCGGATGTCTGGGGGTGGTTTAGCACTCAAGGCTTGAAATACTGTAGCATCCTCAAACCCTGAACCCCTAAACTCCTAAACCAGCGGGACTAACCCTAAACTCTATGCTAAGCACAGATAAACCACTAAACCAGACATTCCAAAGCCAGTGTAAACCCTAAACCCCTAAATCCTACACTCCTAAACCGGGGTAAGCCCTGAAGCTTATGCTCATCACAGATGGTTAATAAGGACCCCTAGGTATATACCCTTAATATAGCCATTATATACCTTTCTATAGCCTATTATAGGGTAGGGGTCCCCATTAAGGGTCCCTCCTGTTCCCCTTTGACACTCTGCAGCCCAGGTATCCCGAGCCCGGCGAAGAGGCAGAGGAGGCGTCCGAACAAGCAGTGGAAACGGTTTAGGGGTTTCGGGTTTGGGGGGGTTTAGGGTTTAGAGTTGGGGGGGAGGTGTCGAATTTTGTTCGTTGAGGTTCAGTTTGAAGTTCCCTTTTGCTCCATGGGTCTCGAAACTGGTCAAACCTTACACACCTGGGGCGAGCCTGTGTGTCCCCTAGACCCGCCAAGGCCCCCGGTTTGAGTTCTCATGCAATCTCGACCCTGCAGTTCGCCAGGGATAACGACGGGGGTCTTCCTGTACTCTTGATTGGTGTTTGGAAGAGCCGGTAAGCCCAATGTCAAGCCCCTGAATCCTATACACCCTGAAGCCGTGTAAGCCTCAAACCCTGCACCCTGACTGTTTGTCCATGTCTCTCCAATGTCTTGTGCTTCACCTTTTTGCACTGCTGGTGTGTCACCGCTTGCTGAGCCCACCCAGCATGATGGAAGTATTGGTTGAAATGTCAAGTGCAACTTCCCCTAAACCCTGAACCCTAAACCCCAAACCCTAAGCCCTAAACCCTAAACCCTAAGCCCTAAACCCTAAACCCTAAGCCCTAAGAAGCCCTAAACCCTAAACCCAGAAGCTGAAGCCGTGGACCCGGACCACCCAGACCTTCCAAAATCCCTTAATTAAGGAATATCACCTTAAATCCTAATAGGATCCCTGATATGATTTAAGGTATATTCCTTAATTAAGGGATCCCTGATATGATTTAAGGTATATTCCTTAATTAAGGGATTTGGGAAGGTCTGGGCACTTAAGCTTCGGACCCAAGCTCTAGGGTCTTAGGACTCATGACATAAATCCTGCATTACCCATCATAAGGAATATAATACCAGACCATAGTTCCCATATATTTCCTCGGTTTAGGGGTTAGGGTTTATGGTTTAGGGTTTAGGGTTTAGGGGTTTAGGGTTTAGGGTTTAGGGTTTAGGGTTTAGGGTTTAGGGGTTTAGGGGTTTAGGGGATATGGGTAATGCAGGGTTTATATCATCAACCGTAGGACTTAGTGGGTTAAGGTTTGGGGGTTTGGGATCTCCGGCCTGCAGATCTCCAAACCCTGAACCCCAAGCCACCTAAACTTCAACCTAGGGTTTGCGAGTTAGCGTGTATGGCTGAGGGCCTTCAACCTGAAGGACGATATGGACCCTAAAAGGGTTTAAGGTTCATATACCATATAGGGGTTCATAGTATATGGGTATAGGGCCCCTGCTTCTAAGGGTCATTTGGTCCTTCAGGAACCTGAAGATCCCAAGCCCCAAATGCCGAAACTTCAACCTAGAGTTTGCGAGTTAACGTTCAGGGTTGAGGGGCCTTCAACCCGAAGATCCGAAGCCCCGGTTTGGGGTTTAGGGTTTGGGCTAAACCCTAAACCCTAAACCGAGCCCCAAACGCCGAAAGGAGGGACTCCATCCGGATTGGAGCCTGGAGCAATGGGGCCCCAAAGTTGCATGAGGAGATGGTCCTAGTAGTAGAGTAGGTAGACTTTAACCTTTTCGGGGTACTAGAATCCCAGTATGGGAGTTTTCGAAAATTAGGGGTACCGTATTTTGTCCTCATAATAAGGATCCTACTAAATTTAGGGTACTATTTTAGGGTCCCCTATTTTCGGAAACTCCCGATGTACTCCAGAAGGTCTACCTTCAGTTCTCCAGGATACTCGACAACGAGGTTGTTGAACAGATCGTTCTGTAGGGCTTCAGGCTAGGGGCTGCCGGGTTCAGGGGTTTAGGGTTTAGGGTTTAGGGGTTTAGGGTTTAGGGTTTAGGGTTTAGGGTTTAGGGTTTAGGGGTTTAGGGGTTAGGGGTTTAGGGTTTAGGGTTTAGGGTTTAGGGTTTAGGGGTTAGGGGTTTAGGGGTTAGGGGTTTAGGGTTTAGGGTTTAGGGTTTAGGGGTTTAGGGTTTAGGGTTTAGGGTTTAGGGGTTTAGGGTTTAGGGGTTTAGGGGTTTAGGGTTTAGGGGTTTGGGGTTTAGGGTTTAGGGGTTTAGGGGCGTTCGGAGTTTAGCGGACCTAAACCGTTGAACCTTAAACTTAAACACTAACCTGGACACCAGGAAGCCCGAACATTGAATAGTTAGCACCTGAACCAAAACTTCAAATCCTAAACGCGAGCCCCGGGCTTTGCAATCCGATACAGATGCCGACAGAGGCACCCTAAGCACGTGCACAGACTACCCAGTCACAGAATTGCCCGCAGGGGCCAGATATGGAGAATTCTTTCAACCCCATGAGGTCAAAGCATGCTACACGGTCGTTGCATGCATTTCGGATGTAAGATGCAGGCGGGATTGTTCCATCGGTCCTCCCGCAGGAGGGATGACTGAGAACAGGGAATACATGTCTACATCAATTGATCCCCTCACCAGAAGCACTACCTTGTGGAGGTTTTTACGCAGGTATACCATTAAAAGCTTGACCCTAAACCCTAAACCCTAAACTTGAAACTCAATCCCATGTTGCTTCTTTAAAGGGTGCGGAGGTTCGGGGATCTGGCGAGGCAACCCTGGACAGGGTTTAACTTTTGCGGTGTTGTTGCCACTAAAAATGTCAGGTTGTCAAAATTAGTTAGGGTCCCTTGCTGGGTCCTTATTATATAATACGGCACCTAATATTTAGGGTAAAAACCCAGTCCTGAATCCTCTTTTCCAACCCACACCCTAAAACCCTAAACCCTGCAAAGCCCTTATAAATCCTAAATCCGGAAGCCCGCATCCTCACCAAGGCCTGACAAGCGGCTCTCTACTCCAGGCTCCAGGGAAACCTATAGTCTCCATTGTAGTTCCTTTTTTTGGTTAACCAAAAACTCTATTCTAGGATCCCAACCATAATAAAACTGGTCTTCCAAAAAAGGAGCTACAATGGAGACTATAGGAAGAGTGTCTTGGGGTGCGGCGGCGTTTCGGATCGGATCTGGGATTCAGGGTTTTGGTACGGTTCAGGGGTTTAGGGTTTAGGGGTTTAGGGTTATGGGTTTTGGTATCTCGTTTTGCTGACGAGAAGGTCTGGGGTGCAGGGCTGCTTCTTAGGTTATGATTGTATGTTCCTTTCGCGTCTGGTGCCGGCTTAGGTAGAGGTTTCGAGTGAGGGGCTTTGGAAATTCTCCGAAATCCTAGACTCATTACCCGTAGCCGTAGAGAACATTATGCCCTTGCGGTGTTTACTCGTGGTGTTTAGATTTTGAGTGGTTTTGGGGTGGTTGCGCAAGCTTTCCGAATTTTAGTAGCTACTAGAAACACTTACGAAATCGATACACTTCTTTAAAACCCTCGAGAATACACAGCGAGACGTCGTAACACCCTCTAACCAACCGAAGTGTTGCAGATTTAGGTGTTGGCAGTGTGTTCTGAACACTTAACTTGAGAGCCGTTGAGGCATGGATTTAGTTCAGGATGTAGGCGTTGAGAGGCTTATAAGTCAAATTTTCCGGGTTGGGGGATTTGGGGTTTCGGGTCAAGGTTGGGTCTAGCCGCGAGCGCAACACCATTAACTCAAAGCAATCGACACCTGCTAACCCTATGTGCCTGTGAAGGCATCTCTCAGGAGGCAAAAGTCCCATGAACAACAGAACTTCTACCCCTAAGCCTACAATACTAGGACCATTTTTATTGTATAGGTTCCCTTATAACCCACTTTAAGCCAAAAAAGGCACCCTTTTTATTCCTAGGCTACCTTTAGGTCTTGAACACGAAAGCTTGTCAGGTTGAGGACGAGGGACAGGGCTGGTCTATCAACTTGGCCTTGCGAGAGGCACGCTGCCAGGGTATTCATACTCCCAAAAGGTCCTTTCTTTTGATGATATATACATCCTGCATTACCCATAATAAGACATATATATATATAGCATGATTCCCATAGTTTAGGGTCCTTAAGGTAATGCAGGATTTATATCATCAACCGTAGCACCTGTATGTAGGATATTTACCCAAACCGTATACTAGTACTTCCTACTATAGAAAGCCCCTGAGGATTGGATTCGCTAGCAACAAACAGCGGTAGCTTCAGCTACCGCAGCAGCAGCATTGTCGTCGTCGTCGTTCATTAGGCGTCTCGTCCTATAGCATAGTCCAGTTTAGAGATTCAAGCTGTGCTGGCTCAAAGGGGAAATGGAGGAACCCTTAATGGGGACCCCAACCCTATAATGGGCTATATAATGGGTATATAATGGCTATATTATGGGTATATACCTAGGGGTCCTTATTAAGGGTCCGTCCTGTTCCCCTTTGAGTGTTGGCTCTAGGCTGGAGGTCCAGGGGGAGCGCAGCGGCCTGTTTATCGAGGGCCAACCTCTAAACTCTGGACCATAAGCAATATGGGAGTTTTCGAAAATAGGGTACCCTAATATAGTACCCTAAATAGTAGGATCCTTAATATCAGTGCCCCAAAACAAGGTATCCCCAAGGTTCGGAAACTCCTAAACCCTAGACCCTTTATAGAACCCGTTAAAGGAACCCTAAAAGGACCCCTTTAAAGGAACCCTAGGAATATTCGGGGTACCCCCAAGGTTCGGAAACTCCCAGATCGCCCTCAAACCTCGTCCACAAGGAGCCGGATCTGGATGAGCAGCACTACCCCTCGGGCGTCAAGGCCTTCCGGGGTTGAGAATCTTAGGGTCCACGGTGTCACTTGGGGGTTTCCGAAAATACGAGGTACCTTCTGCTGGTGTCCTTATAATAGAGATCCTACTGTTTAGGGTACTACATTAGGGTCACCTTTTTTTTTCGGAAACTCCGATACTTTCTACAGTGTCACTTGTTGTCTTTCAGCTTCAGTGAACTCTACCCCTTCCTTGCTTCATCATTGGATCATGTCGGGCGGTGGTTACGCCTACATCAAGCCAAGCGTTGAGCTCTACATCTCGCTTGATGGATTTGACACCGACACATTGACGAGCTTGACAGCATGCAGGAGTTTAATGACCAATGCAACACGACCACTGACTACTTGGAGCGTGAGTTGAAGAAACCCAAGAACCGGAACAGCAACACAGACTTCAATAGCAGGAAGCTCACAGAGAGACTTGCCGAGCTTGGCGAGAACGTGGAATGGCCGAAGACGGTGACAGTGGTCTTCGAGCACGGCGAAGATGATGACACTAAAACTACAACCTACAGCACAGGACGGTGAGCACTTACCTGGCATTGCACACATCGGAGCTCAAAGAGAGGCTTGCCGAGCATGGCGAGAAGACAGAATCAGCCCCAACTTGCAGAAGATGGTGCGCAAGTCATCGAGAACGCCGATGGTGTAAGGTTTATCCGAGCTTTACTTAGCTCTACAATCCTAAACCCCATAGCAGCTCAGTGGAGTGGCTTGCGGTCATATGGGTTCCGAAAATAAAGGGTACCTTGTTTTGATGTCCTTATGATAGTGATCCTACTATTTAGGGTACTATATTCGGGTCCCCTATTTTCGGAAACTCCCATGTATGGCGATTGTCAGCATGAAGCTGTCTTCTCGACGGGGGCGATCTTTCAAACAGTTTGGGCTATTCGGAGGAGTTGCAAGCATGGCTAACCCCAAACCTATGTATCGCAAACCTGACATCACCGTCAGATGAAGAGAAGAGCTCCAAACTCACCACCCTACTCCCACAACCCATGACACCATGCAACCTAACTCCGTAACCCCAAATAACCTACCTTTCTAAGAACACTGTATAAGGAAATCATAATATATAGGGAACCTTAAAAAGGAAGGTTTTGTAGGGCCCTAAACCCTAAACCCTCCAGGTACTGCCTGTAAGCCCGCAGCCATCTTCGGAACGCAAGTCCCGAGGTGGAATCCGGAGCAGATGCTGGCGAGGAAGCAGCGAAGGAGCCTACGAAAGCAAGTAATACAGAAGCCTTCTGGGGTTTAGAGTTTAGGGTTAGGGTTTAGGGTTTAGAGTTTCTGTTTTAGAGTTTATGTTTTAGAGTTTAGGGTCTAGTGCCATTTTTCGGGTTCCTTGCTGTATCTCTGTTAAAAGATACACCACAACCGTATTCCGGATTGTTAAGGGGTCGTGCTGTTCCTTGTGGTTTTTCTTTGCATGCATTTGTGTTACCCAGATGCTGCTGCACGGGTATATGGTCAAAGCCGTAGAAGCCTATTTACTCGCCATTCTTTTCTCTTTGTTCCCTATGACAAATATAATAGTTTGGAGGAGCTCAAACCCTAGTCTAATTATTACGGCCCCTACATGATACTACTCAACAACTTTGGGACCGATTGCCAGGATATGGCTGAGAAGAAGCGCAAGGCGGATGCGGATGCTGCAGAGGCGAAAGGGAAGTGCCTTTTGTAACTCGAGGGTGGGGGGGGGCCTGAATCATCACCGATATTCTTCCTTACAGCTCCCGATTCTTGTAAATCCTGTTCTGGTACACCGCTCCGATCCGTGTCATGGTGCAAGTCGCTGATTGCATGCAGAGGCTTGCAGCCGTCAAGTGCTGTTTAGCTTCAGGGTCTGCTGGATTTCTTTGGAGGACATTCCAAAACAAACGTAAATCCTGAACCTCTAAGCCCTATAAGCCCGAAACCCTAACCCCTAACCCCTTAACCCCAAAAGCTACCTTTCATGAACAATTGCATTCTGGGGATAAAGTTGAAGAAAGTGAAAGTGCATGTCAGGCTGCTGTCAAGCCCAGATGTGAACGGCCTGAGCCCTGAACACTTACACCCCAAACCGCAACAGCAGAGCCTGGAGAAAGCAAGCTCCGGAAATCACAAACCCGAAGCCTTCAACCCCGTTTCATCCTGCTGTCCGGTGCCCAAGCCCGAAACCTGTACGAAAACTATAAACCCTCAACCCCAGAGCCCAAGAATGCTTAAGGCGTAGCCAAGCCCCCAAGCTCCGAACTTTGTCCTAAACTACTGTTGATGATATAAATCCTGCATTACCCATAATAAGGAATGAATATACCATAATTCCCATAGCTTAGGGTCCTTAAGGTAATGCAGGATTTATCTCATCAACAGTACTTTTAGACTGGTCTCCAGGCCACTGCTGCCAAGAAGGCCGCTCTGGACGCCAGCACCGTCTCTTCGTCATAGTTGGGCAACATTTTGCATCTTTATGGGTACTTAAGCCCACAAAAGGTATCATAGTTGGATAACATTTTGCATTTCCATGGGTACTTAAACCCAATAAGGAATCATAGTTGGGTAACATCTTATTACATTTTTATGGGTACTTGAATAAAATAGTAGATTTTTAATCCTATCCCAACCATGAACCAGGTCTCTTTGGACGACTGAGCAATGCCGAGTTTAATCGGAGCAGTGCTCGTTCCGAAGCCCTGAGCCCTCTGAAGCCCCCCCGACCCTAACCCAAACCTACCTTAACCCACCAGAACCTACTTTTTTGTAGGGTCCCTATAAATCCCATATTAGGGTTCATAAGTAGAACCTACAAAAAAAAATAGGGTTTAGTAGGTCTAGTTGTACCGCAAACCCTACACCCGAAACACTAATAGCTTAAGACCAAGTGAGGCAAACGCCTGCCCGCTTTAGGGTTTAGTTCCGCCTAAACTCCTGGACACCCAGAGCCGGAGCACCGGAAAGACTTTAATTCAGGAACATCGTACCTCAAATTATTAGAGGCATCCTTCTTGCGGAGTCAGATGCATTCCTGAAGTAAAGCAGTTTGAGACTCTGCACGCCCTAGACTTTGGCGCATATGGCAAATCCGTCTGAATTGGTTTATCTGGCACAGGGTTCCATGCATGGATACATCATGTCATGGTGACATAGTGTCAGATAGGATGTCGACTGAGGGTGTGAGTTTTGGTTTTCGCAGGGCTTTCAAACGAAGTATCTGAATCCGCAAAAATACCTGCTTTGTAGGGGTTGCTTGTCACGAATACCTTTGACAAGTCCTGATATGGGCGGTTTTCTGGCGTTAAATTTGGGGTTTATGTTATTTATGTTAGCGATTCTGTTGACTGTATATAGGACTCCATGGGAGCGTTGGCTCAGCTGGTAATCTTGTGAACCTTTTTTTTCGTGTGACAGGTCAGGAAGGTTTCTGCTGCACAACTCAACACCAGGTATCCTTTCTGAGCAACTCTGCGCTTTAGGCTGCTGAAGCCCCGAAATGCTGTGTCCCGAGAACCCTTGAAATGCCTTTCACAGGGTACCACATGAAAGGAATGTTTTTTAAAGGATGTGGGACTTAGCAAGTAGGGTCAAAAGCTAATAACAGGGTACCACATGAAAGGAATGCTTTTTGAACGATGTGGGGACTTAGCAAGTAGTGTCAAAAGTACTTCAATTGCGGTTATTCCCAAAGAAATGTAGGTGTAGCTACCCGAAGAATAACACTACGCACTAAGAAATTATTGGGCTCACAGCGGAGCCCTAAATCCTACCCTAAGCCCTAAACCCTATACCCTAAACCCTAAGTCCCCTCATCCTCTAAGAAGCCTTTCTCTCGAAGCTCGGGCTCGACGCAGACGGGCAAGGGACGTCTGCCTCCGAAGCTTGCGGATCGAAGAACTCAAAAGGTGGGATGGAGGTAGTTGGGAGTAAAGATCCCTTACATTCGTATACACAAGTATACTGTACAATATATGTTTATATACACATATATATATAGAGAGAGAGAGAGGCCTGTATAGGATTCTCAAACCTGCTTTCATCCCACCTTTCGAGTCCTTTGAGTGGAGGGGGTCACGTGGGGGTTCGCGGATGATCAGACTTTCTTATCCTGGTAGCTATGGTTGGCAACGATTTTTGGTTTAGAAGTGTCGACAGAGGGTCACAGGTTTTAGCAGCTCTAAGTGTCGGGTCAATGCTTTGCATGGTAATTAGAATTACGGCCACGTTTGCATAGGAACGACGAACGTGCGCACTCATGCGCATGTATGACTTGCAATCTAAAAAACAAAGAACTCAGTAAGCAATGGATAAGTCGTATGTCTGTTTGTATAGATATATCGCAGTTGTACATATGTGCACACATACATGGGTACGTATGCATATATTCATATGGTTATTGATAGTTGTATCAGACTTGCGTGTACATGTATGTCTGTGTTAATATTTTAAGTTATAGTTGCATTATTATGTATACTTCCTTTTGTATTTTTTACATTTTTTGTGCATATGTTCATACTTTTTATGCTCAGATTAAAACATGGATTTAGGATGATGTGGTGAAGCACAAATGTACATGTACGTACATACATACATACGTACATACATACACATACATACATACATATACACACATGCATACATGCATGCATACATACATACATGGTGCACTTTCTTACATTCTTGTTGATGTGTGTTTATGTTTTCTATCTGTCTCGTTATTCTTATGATATTTACTTACCTAGTCGTTTAATTATAGACAGGCAGACTGTTAGATGGATGAAGAGTGTTATGTACAATTATGTAGCCTTTGCACGGTCAGGCTCCTGCGGTCTTATGGTACCAGGATTGGGCCTATTAGGTTCTATGTGGAGGTCGGTGCATGTTCGGGAATGGCTTCAGCGTGATAGTGAGGGCTGACTCGTGAGTGATGATGTTCTTTAAATTAGAGCCCCTGTATATAAGCATACTACGCAAAAACAAACTTGCTATTCAAATGAGGTCTGGCCCAACCCCAAAACCCTACGCCCACAACCCTATACCCTAATCCCTACAGCCCTACAGCCGAAACCCTCAGCCCTAATTGCATCTGAAACCCTAAGCCCTAAATCCTATTCTGGGTTGTCCTTTGAGATCTTTTTTAATTTCCCCTACTATTTTGTAGAGAACCATAATAGGGGCTTAACGGACAACTCAGTATTTTGCTTTGACCAATCTAGAAGGTGCGCGTGGAGGTACCTGTCTCGGCTGACAACATATTGTAAGTACATGTGGCCTGACGTTGTCGTCAACACTATTCTTGGCGTTTCCTTAGCAACACATGCGAATCCCCTTCTGAGCAGAAGTATGTGTCGTACGGGGTTGTCCAGCGCGCAGATGAGAGTGCGAAGGCAAAAGCGGTCGATACACAGTCGCGAAATTGCTGCTACACAGTGGCTTGGGTCTTGGATGCAGAGGTGAAAGTGCAAGGCTCAGGCTTTGCGCATGCACCTTTTGTAGGATGCCCGAGAACGATCCTTACCTACCACTACATGTGATGTAGGATAGGTCTACAGCAATCCTGTTACCCAAAGGGTCCAAGTACCTAATAATCATATACTCTCCCACATATTAACCTACATAACTACTATCCTAAACCCAAGTACCTGATTGTCGGGTCCTTTGGACCCTTGGGGTTATTGCCAAGAAGCAGAAACCTCATATGAAAGCAACTAGGGGCTGGTTCATCTCGGCAGTAAGCAGCCCCAACCTGTAATATGTCTTGGGGTTCCTTCTTAACTTGCGCTTATGCTAGAATGCACCCGTAAGCCGCATTTTAAGTACTAAGGTCCCTTCCCAACCTCGTCTTTACACCCTTCGGCTTCTTTCACCAAAACCCCGAGCGGTAGGTGCTAGAGCCGCATGCTGCTAAAGACAAAGCACCTACCCAAAGTGTCCAAAGTACGTAACAACTAGGGCTTGAGTTTAGTGCACCATTCGGGTTGGGATTTGTGGCACCGGCAGGGGTTGTCACGACAAATCACGACAAAGACTCATTGTATTGGTCTTGGTCTTGAAGCACGAAGGCATCATCTGCTCTGTTCCGGAAAGCAAGCCCTAACCTTTCACTCTTGAGTTTGAAAAGCTCACAAACAAATCAACGCCGAGACGTCATGAATGCAGAAATCGGGTTGACATCGTTTCGAAATCAGGTGACGATGCAGTTGGACTTCATGTGCTCGGGGCCTTGTGAGTGTATTTGGGTATCCTTCCCTGCATGCCAGTCATAGAGTCCCTTCTTCAATGCCAATGTTATGAGCCGGTTTGCAGAATACGCCAAAATCTCGGCAGCCTCTTTGGCAGAAGCCATCTGAGCACGGGTGCGGGAATCGCGCCGCGGCTCCATAAACATCATGGAGGCATGCCGCGTGCCTTTGGAAACTACCTAGACCCTTAGATGTAGTACCCTTTGTTGGCTGGCCTATTTTATGGTTCGGATCCCAGAATAAGAAACTAAGGCAACTCAAGATGTACTATATTTGAGGGTTTGGATACTTTCTGAAAGTCCTTTCTTTTAGCGCGGCAGGCAGCCGGGTGGATACGATTTTAGAACGATTCAACCCTATGCCTATACCCTAATCCCTAAGGCATATGTCATACTTAGAACTACTCAGAACTCCTATTCTGCATCATGAAGCAAGAAAGCATACTTGGAGGATCATGGGACTCAGGTTATAAGTACCTTAGGTGGGCTTATAAATGGTTATATGTATAGTTACTTGTTTTTATAACCCCAATTACCAAGTCCCATGATCCTTCAAGTAGAGTCGATCACCCAAATTCTCAGGCCTAATTTGCACCTGAAGGCCCATTGGCATATGTGCGGTCGTATCTGTCTTATCCGGGCTGTTACAAGTGCTTATTCTCACATGTATAGCTATCCCAGTCCATGAAATAGGGTTTAGGGTTTAGGGTTTAGAAATAGCCTCTCTCTCAAGCCACCGCTGCCGAAGGCTCACTCATTTCTTCCAGGGGCCCCATAGCTTAGCAGTGCACCGATGGTCTCATTGTTGTTGACCCTTCTCTGCATGAGATCTTACACTTGAGGATCCTATCAGGTATGTAACCCCAACAAGCAACTACAACGGAGACTACAGGTATACATTGAATCAGTAGACATAGGCCTTTCCCAACTACGGTAGTTTCTGTAGAGCTTCTAGGATGCCCAGTAGTACCCTTATTCACTTTTTGTAGTCCTAGGTTCCTTATAAAGTTACCCAATACCAAAAAGAGAGGCCTTTTTATTCTTAGGTTACTGGGTATCCTAGAAAAGTTCAGTTGGGGTGTGTCGGGGCACGAGGTGAAGGCTGTTTGCTTAGCCGGGCTCACCGGGCTTCCTGTACCTACCCATCTTGCCTAGACCCAGAGGCCCTTGTTCCTTCTTTTTAGGGTTTAGGTCCCCTATAACCTCCCGTAAACCAAAAAGGGCACCCTTTTGATTCCTAGGTTACTCTTAGGTCTACTTGCTCCGAATGAGGAGTGATGATACCGTTCTAACACTGTCGGCAGAACCTTTTTCACCTTGCTCTCCTGATGTTGGCCGGCGTGGTACACCTAAACGAAACAGAGGCTACACCTGAACCCTGACACGAATCAACGAGACTAGCTGGAAGATTGGTCCGCTTCCTCCTGAAAATCTGGAGCCCCCAACCCCCTAAAACTTTGTGCAGGATGCGGTATCGAAAATGTCGAACATCGACGTCAATGACGTCTTTGCCAAACGCATGGCCCAGGCCCTTCGCAAAATATCCGACTCATATCTCAAGCTTTTCTTCAGCATATGTTCACTGCAGTTTCTGGGCATTGTTTGGGGCTATCTACGAGCCTTAGAGACGGACCGCAGCCCCAAAACGTAATCCGCAATCCTTGATGCGCAGGCTGGTATTGGTTTGGTTGTTATGGATATTTCTGATATTCTTATTATCAGTATTATTCTTCTTAATGTTGTGCTTACTACTATTACTATGTTTTAGTCTTTATTAGTACTATTTAAGCTATTAAACAAGTTCTATAAGGGAGCTTTAGACGTGTCAACTTATCAACGACAGTTCCTCGGTCGACACCCCGCTGCCCGAGTTGTGGATTTCAGTTGGGTGTATTGGTTTGGGGTTTAGGGGTTCAGGGTTTATAAGCTTTACCTTAACCTACCAAACCCTACTTTTTTGTAGGTTCTTGGTATTAGCCTTAATATGGAATTTATAGGGACCCTACAAAAAAGTAGGTTTTGGTAGGGGTTTAGGGCTTCAGGAGCGTAGCGTACTTGACGTGTTCATGTTGCTACAGAGCCATCCCAGGCCCGCTGCTTGAACGCCCCTACACGCCCCCATCCCTCATGGGAGCTTCCGAAAATCAGGGGCACCTTATTTGGGGGTCCTTACAATAAGGATCCTACTATTTAGGGTGCTCTATGAGGATTTTACTCCCAAATCGTAATCGGAGCTTCGGCTGAGGGTTGTGGTCCCCAAACTCCAGTAACCCCTTACAGCAGCCTAGATTCCACAACCCAGGCCATAAATGAGCCTCTCAAGCCCTTAAGATCTTTTGAAGCTGAAGCACGAATTAAGTTCAAAACAGCGCCCTTCACTGACTCAAAGACTCAAAGACTCTCGCGCAGAGAGAGAGAGAGAGAGAGAGAGAGAGAGAGAGGGTCGCCCAGACACAACATATAGTAGCTTTGTAGTAGAACCCCAACCTCAAACCCTTAGTATGGAACCCTAAAGCCTTGAGTCTTGAAGCCTAAAACCCCCCTAATTTCGAACCCCAAGACTTTTACGCAGCCCTCCTACTGAACTCGGAGCCCACGCAACCAAACAAGAACAGCGGCTAGAGTCCTCTATTTATAGGTTCCCTTATTAACCCCTTTAAACCAAAAAGGGCGCCCTTGTAATTCCTAGGTTACTCTTAAGGCCGGATCCCCTAGAACCCTTATAGATCCCTTTAAGGAGCCCTTATGGATCCATTTAAAGGAACCCTACCTATAGTCTCCATTGTAGTTCCTTTTTGGGGTTACCTTATAGGATCCTAATTATATATTTGGTTAAACCCAAAAAAGGAACTACAATGGAGACTATAGGTAAACTCTTAGGTCTAGTCTTGAGGTGCAGGCGGAGCTGCAGCAGATGCAGAAGGTCCAGACGGAGCTGAAGGGACCTCCTGGCGCTTTAACCCAGAACCCCGGGAGGATCTAGGAAGTAGGGTTTAGGGGTTTAGGGGGTTTAGGGTTTAGGGGTTTAGGGTTTAGGGGTTTAGGGTTTAGGATCTAGAAAGTAGATCCCCAAATTTTGGGCCCTATACTACTCAGGGTACGATTATAGGAACCCACATTAAGGGATCTACTTTTTGGATCCTCCCGGAGGAAACGGATGTCAGTAAGGATTGTTGCTTAGGCTTTATGTCCTTAGAAGAGTGGACACACTTTACACTTTTTGAGATAATATTACCCACACTATATAACTGAAAGTGTACACTTGTTGGGGCTTATGAACGCAGCAACTAAGTGTCCGCATAGCGGCCCTATCAGAATGGTTTGAAAGCCAAGCTGGCATGGAGAACGGACTTCACGGGGAGGAGCCTTTAGTTCCTAAACGTTCTTATGACTTCCTATAGCAGTTTCTGCGGTTTTGAGTTTTTTGAGTTCTTTTATGTGGTGTAGACAAGGTTCTACAAGGCTCATTAGGGGTGCAGGGTGCTTCTGGGGCCTTGTAAGTGAGGTAGAATTCGGGAAGCTGCACTTACAGTTACTTCGACAGCCCTTATGCAAAAGCTTTCAAGCCTGGGACAAGGTTTGGCAGGTCTCAAAGTGTTGAGGACTTTCGGGGAAGTTGGACTAGAAGGCAAGGGGTTCTCCGTTGTTACGGGCTGATAGTGAAGAGTCGGTTGACCGGGCTCGGTTATCACAGCGCGGACGTGCCTCCTCGAGGCGCGTGTAGCAAAATCCAACGATCTATCCCTTCGCAGAAGATTTGGATGCCCAGTAGTACTCTTATGCCCTTTTTGTAGTCCTAGGTTCCTTGTACAGTTACCCAATACCAAAAAGGGAGCCCTGTTGATTCCTAGGTTACTGGGCATCCTAGAATATGTGTCCCCAGCGATCGAGCGCGCTGGCCAGAGACTCCAATATTCCTTAATTAGGGAATATGCCTTAAAGCATATAAGGGATCCTACCATGATGTAAGGAATGTTCCTTAATTAAGGGATATTGGAGCCTCTGGGTGGCCAGGTGAGGAGCAAAGATTCCTGAAATCCATCCAAGGCCGGTCCTCTCGGAGACTTTATAGTAAGCCCCAAAAAGTTGGAAGCCGGATTAAGGCCAAATAGCGCTGGGATTCCCTCTACATTGCTCTTAAGGATTGAGGCTATTTGGTTTCCAACTTTTGGGCTTCTACTGTATCGGGTTTCAGGAAGGTTCTATAAGGGATTCTATAGTTTGGGGACCGTCTGGGAGAGAAGGAGAGGTTGGGGTGGGGTCTACATGGGTGTCGGGTTTAGGGTTTACATCACTTGAGGTGTACTAGGGTGAAAGGTTAAACTTGGGTTTTGAGCTTTCGGGGTGGGTAGGATTACGTTTAGGGTGGAGATGTATATGCGTATTCGTCTAATCGTGCGAAAACATTTACAAGGGCCTGCAGAGCTTAAACCCCAGATTCGAGAAGTAAGAAATCGAAAGATCCCACTTAGGATTACTCGTTGTCTGAAGTCTACGGGTCGGGCCAAACGAAACGGAAACCGCGAAAAGGAGTGATCCCCATGGGTCCAGGTGGAGTTTACGTGTTCTAGGGTTCATGCGGTTAAGGGGCAACATAAACCAGCCGCACTCACCCTCCTGCAAGCCTATAATAAATGCGGTTAAACTGTTGAAACCTACGGCCTTGTTGGATATTGGCTGGTAGAACTGTGTTCAGGTGGTGTTCTGTATTAGGCCTGTATAATATACCCAACAACACCTTTTTGAAATCAACTACGGCCCCCCGCATTACTTTGGATCCTGAGGCTACCATAGTTGGGATCTCAAGCAAATAGCATGGTTTCCTTATTACAGCACCTTAAATTCAATCCCTTGAAACAAGAACCCAGTAAAGTGAACCTCGAGGCTACCAGAAGGAGTTGGAGAACATCGCAAAGCAGCAAGGCAAATATCCCCCTACCTTGGACGAAATGAACCCTAAAAGGGTTTAAGGTTCATATACCATATAGGGATTCATAGTATCTGGGTATAGCGCCCCTACTTTTTAAGGGTCATTTGGCCCTAAACCCTAACCTTAACCCCTAAACCCCTCCTAAACCCTAAACCCTAAACCTTTAGGTAGGGTGGGAGGGTGAAAACGAGCCTTGGGGACCACGGGCATGGTCTCTCTTAAGGGTTTGTAAGGGTTTAGGGTTTGGGGGTTTAGGGTTTGTAAGGGTTTATATAGGGTTTGGGGGTTTAGGGTTTTTAAGGGTTTAGGGGTTTAGAGTTTAGGGTTTTTAAGGGTTTAGGGTTTAGGGAAGGGTTTAGGGGTTTAGGGGTTTGGGGTTTGGGCATGCAGCTCGGGGGTTTGCAGGGTTTGGGTCTGGTGCTGAGAACGCTACGGGACGCTGTGTCTTAGTAGTAGAGCAAGTAACCTGTGACCTTTGGAAAGTTTGCAGCTACCTAAACCTTAAACCCTGAATCGTATATGCACCCTACTTAGGTTAACTTTTAGTTTCCCTAGGAAGCTGGAGAAGTAGCAGTTTTTGTTTGGCTTCCCGGTGTGTGTGCTGTTTCTGAGGCTGAGAATGGGGGACACGAAGTTCGACGGCTTAGGGTTTAAGCTTCGTGGGGGAATTCGGGGTTTTGGGTTTCGGGTTTAATCCCAAGGGCCCTAATGCCGGCATGCCAAAGGACTCAAAGGTCTAGGGGACTTAGCAAGTAGGGTTATAAAGGGTAAGTACACTTGTATTTGCTTGTAACTTCCCTGCACCCAAACCTTCAACCCTAAACCCCAAACTTAACTTGATTCAAGCACCTATAACCATATACCTGCCAATATTCTACAGATTCTAAAGTCACCAGACCTCTTAAGTCAAGGAGAGGCCTTCGGATTTCAGACCTTCATCATTCCCCGAAGATGGGGGCTACTTGTTTCGGGGTTAGGTTATAGCTATAGTGCCCTGAGGATTTGTTTTTATTCATTTAAAATCAATACCAAGAGAATATCAAACACAATATTTTTTTGTTTAAGGGTTCTAAGGGGGGTATAGATTAGGGGCTTAAGGTTTTAGGGATTTACGGGCTGAGACAGTTGTGCTTAGGAGAACTTTTGCTCAGGGCTCTGGGCTTTCGCCGTTGAGAGTCTTGTGCTTAAGTTTCTGTATCGGTTTCTGGGGTCAGATGCTAGGACCCAGAGTAGGCCCTTAATCCCTTTTGTGGGGGTTTAGGTTACCTTATAACCCACTTTAAACCAAAAAGGGCACCCTTTTTATTCCTAGGTTACTCTTAGGTCTAGGATGTAGCGTTAGACCGTCAATCCCAAACCCTAAACTCTAAACCCAAAGCCCAAAACCCTAAAGTCTAAACTCCTAAACGGCTAAAGTACCTTAAGGACGACATGAACCCTAAAAGGGTTTAAGGTTCATATGCCATATAGGGATTCATAGTATATGGATGTGGGGCCCCTACTTATAAGTTTAAGGATCATTTGGTCCTTCAAGTACGGTGCGGTTCTCGTAACCCATGACCGCCGCCTGATGCCAGGCCATGCTGTCGCACGCAAGCAGAAGCTACTCAAGGCCTGCGCCGATGTCATCAAGGTTGCACCCCGAAGCCCTAAGGCTCAATGTACCCATATAGTATATACTGAGGCCTTAAAGTACCTATTTAGGGACCCCTTTCAGGCTTAAGTATCTACTATAAAGGTACATGGAGCCTTTGGGAAGGCTGAGCATAGCCTAAGTCATGGTATGTGTGCCCCAAAGCCTCAAAATATGAGTCCTTAGAGCCATAGGGTAAGGGCTATGACAGGTCTAGGGTTGTCGTTATCTGAAATACTACCTGAAGGATGGTTTACAATTTCTCTCCAACGTAATTGCTTTTTGGTTGCCTTGTCATCTCGTCACTTGTGGCTGAATGCTTTGTATACCTTAACCCACCAGAACCTACTTTTTGTAGGGTCCCTTTACAATCCCATATTAGGCTTCATAATGAGAAACTATAAAAAGTAGGGTTTAGTAGGTCTAGGTAGGCTCCTATCCAAAGGTTTCGCTAACCGAAGCGGAATGGCATGTGAGAGTATTCCTACAATACTAACTATCTGGGTGTTTCGTTTTATTCATTTCTAAGACGTGGGTACCGAATTTCGGGCTTTAGGGTTCAGGGTTTGGGGTGTGAGATAATGTTTGCAAGGGCAGCTGCTGGAGACAGCCCTGGCCTTTGAGAATGTGACGTACATAGGTGGACTGCTGGGTGCGGTGGGGCATCCAGCGCGCAAGGCAGCTCTGCAGAGCTTTTTGGAATCCAGTGTAGCGTCTCAGGAGAATGCTGCCTCGACCCGGACACTGAAGAAGTGCGAGTCTTCAACTGTATCCGAGCTCCATGGTGGATGGTCTTGGCATCTACCCTACGAAGAATTATGCTCAGGGAGAGTGCATTCTTACCGTTGGCTCCGATGGCGGTTGTGACTCATGGATGTCAGTGCAGGCTGGTCTGGGGACATAGGCTGAGAGCAGTAGCTGCTTGTGCATAGTTTTCAGAGTTCCGGGTTTAGGGTCCCAAGTAGTACCGTTTGCGATTTTGTTGGGGTTTCACATTGAGCTTGGGTAATGGGATGCAGGGTGCCTTAATCAGGGGTCCTAAGTTTAGGTTCCTGCTGCACAAGGAGTTGGGTGGATTCTGAATCCTGTAGACGACAGTGTTGAAATACGACCCACGTATTCCCACGCCAAAACATGGCACATGCAATCCCAAAATCCAAAATCTTAAACCCAAATCACGGGCCTCACTTTTTCCCGAAACCATCAACCCTGAACCCTGCCGGACCCATTATCTGAGAAGCCCTCGCCCACGATGCGATAGAAGCCTGAATGATTTCAAGTATCATTTCCTGAAAGTTCCTACATAACTACACTAGATTATATCACAAAACACTGTCAGAATTGTGCGTATAGTCTCATATCTACACTACAGCACCCTAAAAAATCCGATTCGAATTACTAGGGCCCTATAGACTGGTAACCCGACTGAAGCCCATATATGTATATATGTATATGTATGTGTGTATATACATATATATATATATATATGTATGTATATTGTGTATATAGAGGCCTTTAAATACTAGCCTTCTGAAAGATGTTTGCTGTATGGGGGCGGTATCCAAACCATATTCGTCCAGGAGTTGGAGGCTTGCAACGAGGAGATTGCCAGCCTGGAGCAGCGCAAGCAGGACTTCATCCAGTCTGGGTTCCCTTTAAAGTGCCTATAAGGGTAATAAGGGATCTATAATAGGGTTCTTTTTTTAAGGGCCTTAATAATTACCTATACTATTGTGGGGGTTCCTTGTTCAGTCTGACTTCATCCAGCCTGGGGAACCCAGGGGAGAGGATCTTAACAGTTGATCCCTTAAGCCCCAAGGGTCCAAAGTACCTGCATAGTAGAATGTAGGGTTTCTATATTCGGAATTACTAGTATGATTTGGGGAAGTATCTCCCATAACAGTACCTAGGACCCTTTGGGAAGGGAGTGCCTTGAAGCGATGTAGAACTTTGTGGCGCTCCGATAAAGCACCCTGTGGTAGTGTAGGGTTCCAAATGAGGGGTTCTACTTTCTGGGTCCGCCCAGAGGTCTGGGAAGAAGTAGCTACTGTAGAAACATACATGATCCGTAAAACTCCTCGTTGAGGTCTTGAAAGAAGCCCAAGATCCCCATCTAAGAGAGCTTCCAATAAAGGGGCCAGAGTACAAGAGAGGTTTGGGGTAAACTACAGTATGTCTAGAGGATAGCATAACTCATTGTGCGTTTTTCCGACATCGATATTGCGCAAACGCGGGCAGTCTGAACGAACACAATAGTTGGTCTAAAGGGCCACGAAGTACTGCCCAGTGTTGGGATGTGACAAGCATCCAGTCGCCCTTTCCGAAAACCATGTTCCCTCGTCGACATACGGTGTAAGCCCAAATAGATGGTGCGTGGAACCTTAAGACGCCGCAATGTCGAGAAAGCTCACATCTGGATTATCTTTGCAAAGCGAGTGACGAGATTGTGCAACAAGGTGGAAGCTTGGTGCCAAGTTCCAAGAGCGCATGCTGGCCGAAATGCCTATAATTAATCGGTTTCCATCGTTCTCCTGTCTGTTGTTGGGCTCCCTTGTCCTAATTTGTGTTATTTATCTAAGTACAGGGACCCCATGAGAAAGTAGAGGTCAGGCCCGCTACACTGCATTTCAGATTTCCCCACAGTCCTAGATCCAAGACTTGACACTCAGAAGCCTAGACCCCGTTGGAATCACCCCATAGTTAGTCTCCATATGTCTCCATTGTAGGTCCTTTTTTTGATATCTCTAGGATGCTAGATACCAATCCCAAACAGGACCTACAATGGAGACTAAAGGACGTGTCATGAATGATCTAGGACCTCACACACCCCCCGCGAACCTGCAACCCTAAACCTCCCCTTCCGTAGCTAAGCTGGTGTAGCATAATAGGTGCCTTCTTCAATAGGATTGTTTTGTTGGAAGGGGGGGGCGCATTGGTGTTTCACATCTGTATAGTACGTACATGGGGATTTTCTTAATCACTCACCCCGAATTCTGGTAGAACCTTTGAAAGACCTTATGCGGAAACCAGCGATTTGCTCGCCCAAACCCTCACGCTGCAGATAGTGTGTATTGTTGGAATCCAGTCGGACGACAGGAGACTGCCGGCAAAATGTGCGAGCAGGGCACCGAGAATTGTGGGAACGGTGGGCTTCGGTGGTCGGGTTTAACTAGGGCTTGAGGCATAGAATAGCATCAGCAGAGCCTCGTTCCTAGTGGGTATAGGGGGGTAGAATAAAGTGTTGTGTGCTTGGTTTAGGCCTTAGGGGGTTCCGTTGAAGCTCCTTTGCTATAAGTCGACATTAGTACCCTAGCGTCTTTCTAGTTTTGGTCTCCTCGTTAAGACTGATTAGAAGGAGAAGATGTTCTTGTCTTTTCAAGGGAATACTAGAGAGGCTACCCTAAACCCTATTCCCTAAACCCTAAACCCTATTCCCTAAACACTAAACCCTAAACCTCTCTTTCATATAGTAATTTAAACCTTAATGGAATTCGTGGGATAGGCCCAAACTTCCGGACCAACCTTAATGGAATTCGTGGGATAGGCCCAAACCGATTCGTGGGACAGGCCCAATTCCAGACCAACCTTAATGGAATTCGTGGGATAGGCCCAAACTTCCAGACCAACCTTAATGGAATTCGTGGGATAGGCCCAAACTTCCGGACCAACCTTAATGGAATTCGTGGGATAGGCCCAAACCAATTCGTGGGACAGGCCCAATTCCAGACCAACCTAAATGGAATTCGTGGGATAGGCCCAAACTTCCAGACCAACCTTAATGGAATTCGTGGGATAGGCCCAAACTTCCGGACCAACCTTAATGGAATTCGTGGGATAGGCCCAAACCAATTCGTGGGACAGGCCCAATTCCAGACCAACCTAAATGGAATTCGTGGGATAGGCCCAAACTTCCAGACCAACCTTAATGGAATTCGTGGGATAGGCCCAAACTTCCGGACCAACCTTAATGGAATTCGTGGGATAGGCCCAAACCAATTCGTGGGACAGGCCCAATTCCAGGGAATTCGTGGGATAGGCGGCCTTAATGGAATTCGTGGGATAGGCCCAAACTTCCAGAGCAACCTTAATGGAATTCGTGGGATAGGCCCAAACCAATTCGTGGGACAGGCCCAATTCCAGACCAACCTAAATGGAATTCGTGGGATAGGCCCAAACTTCCAGACCAACCTTAATGGAATTCGTGGGATAGGCCCAATTCCAGACCAACCTTAATGGAATTCGTGGGATAGGCCCAAACTTCGTGGGACAGGCCCAAACCAATTCGTGGGACAGGCCCAATTCCAGACCAACCTTAATGGATTTCGTGGGACAGGCCCAAACCATTTTAGGGACAGGCCCAAAAACCAATTCGCAAAGCACAAACTTTTTGGAAGGATTTAGGGTGGGTTGGGGACATTCTTGATTGGAGGGTCTAGGGTGGGTTGGGGAGCTGCTTGAATTGCACTACACAAGCTGTGAAAGTGGATGCATTGCCGTGGACACCGTCCGATGTGGAAACATTGAAAGACATGAAATCGAATTCGATAGCTGTGGTTGCTATCGTGAAGCGATGTCGTGACCGCAAACTCAGCTGTTGCGGCTAGTGCTTTCTTTCTGTAAATAGCTATCTTGACCGATCCATTGGTAAAAACAACTCATTCTTTAAACGTGGCGTCGATGGCCTTGAGGTGGTGGACGATGTTGATGCTGGGCTAACATTCGATAAAAGCAATTTAAGTTAACAAACTAAACAAACTTTGTATTTCCCTGATGTTGTGGGATTCTGAGGGTGGGTGGGTTTTATTCCTAAACCGTAGACACAACACTTCTTTAAAACTGCTCGATCCGGAGCTGCTGAACCTTAAACCCTAAACCCTAAACCCTATTTCCTAAACCCTTAAACCCTAAACCTTAAACCCTAAACCCTAAACCCTAAACTATAGACGGCCTTAGCAGGATGAAGATGCAGCACACGTATAGCGGCTTGCACAATGCTGTGAGTACACCCCAACACTCTACCTATAGTCTCCATTGTAGTTCCTTCTGGGGGTTACCTTACAGGATCCCAGTTATATATTTGGTTAAACCAAGAAAAGTAACTACTACAATGGAGACTATAGGTAGTTCCTTTTTCGGTTAACCAGTTTTATGGTTAGGATCCTATAGTAGAGTTTTTGGTTAACCAAAAAAAGGAACTACAATGGAGACTATAGGTAAACCTCAAGAATCTTCGACACCCCAAACGCTAGAAGACTTATTGTCAATCCCAACCCCCAAACCCCAAACTCCCATAGCCCCAAAATCCTAAAGCCTCAAAACCCTAAAACCCTAAAATCCTAAAAACCAGGAGAAGCCCTAAAATCCAAACCTAAAACCCTAGAAGCCCAAAAACCCAGATCCGAATCCCAAGCCCCCTCAACGAAGTTGAAAGCTGTCAGGGTGACGGCCGAAGCAGAACGGTCCGGGATCCCAAAGCACAAGCGGTGATGACAAAGCCCTGTGGGTTGTTGATGGGCCTTATTACTTGGAGGATCATTGGACTTAGTAAGTCAAGTTATAAGTACCTAAAGTGGGCTTCTTAGTGCGTGTAACTTATAAGTTACCTTATTTATAACCCCAGTTACTAAGTCCCATGATCCTTTAAGTAGGGTTTTGGCATCGGCTTGTAGAGTTCAATGGTATCGGCCCTGTAGCGTTGTGTAGGGCGCTTCGGCCGTTTGTGGTCAAGGTTTGTTCTTGGGAGCCAGGCACTGAAGTTGAGGATTCTTCTGGCTCCAGCTACATCTTCGTAGAATTCTTACACTCCTCAACAGTACTATGGGTCCTTGTGCCCGAACGACGGTTGCGTTTTTGGGAATCTGGACAAGGTGGGTGTTCAAAGTTTTTCGGTTGCCGCCGAGTGGACCGAAGCTGAAAACAACCAGGAGTCGAGAACGTCACCTCACCTTAAGGACGAAATGAACCCTGAAAGGGCTTAAGGTTCGTACACTGCTTACCTGGACCCCACAAGTATGTAGAATAATAGCCTTGTTTGGGTATTGGGCCTTTATTTTACCTACTTTGGGGGGTTTAGGTAGGGATTCATAGTATATGGATATAGGGCCCCTACTTTTCAGGATCATTTGGTCCTTCAGGTGTATGCGTAGCTCCTCCGGGCTGCTCACTGAGGGCCTTGTACTTCAGATCAGCCCAATCCAGCCCAAGCGACTTCTATCTCGGGTCCCAGAGACTCCAATATCCCCTAATTACGGACTATTCCTCAAATTATGTTAGGATCCTTTGTATATGATTTAAGGTATATTCCTTAATTAAGGGATATTGGTCTCTCAGGTTGGGCCCGAAGTCTAGAGCGCATACCACCAACATCGAGTCGGAGGATTCAGTGGTGGAATCTGTCGAGTTGTGGGACGGTGTGGGGTCCATGTCTGCCGGCATGTACCCCCCCCCGGTTCTGAACCTTTGAACGTCTACAAGCCTCAAGGGCATAAGATTCGACATCGATTATGCTTGCTGCCAGCAGTCCCAAGTTTGATTCAAAGGCGGCTGGAGTCTGCGGTTTTGGGGTTGCCATCGGGTCCACATGCAGAACTTTTGTTACTCGGGCTGGGCGTGAGCCAGAGCTTCAGCCAGGCTCTCAATTCTGATCTAAAAACTCTGGATCCTCCCTCTCTCTCACGCACTCTCTCTCTCTCTCTATATATATATATACATATATATATATATGTATAGCGATCTTTATCTATTTATTAACTTGTTTAAGCGGGAGAAGCCGAGGGAGAGAGAGAGAGAGAGAGAGAGAGAGAGAGAGAGAGAGAGAGAGAGAGAGAGAGAGAGAGAGAGAGAGAGAGAGAGCGCAACCCGAAACGGCGCTCGGCCCAAAATCGAAGCCCGAAGCCGGGTTTGGACCTTTTGTATCCTTGTCAGGACAATACAAGCGGGCGAGGACAACCGACAGGCCAAAATGGACACATCTCTAGAGTTTCGGGGATTCGATTAGCCTTAACCTAAACGCTACTGGCCCAAAAGCCGCTGAACCAAGCCCCTTATCGAACTCGTCCAAACCACACCCCAAACCTTGCTAGCTTCTGAGGGTGCGCGCCGAGAAGCTCAACGCTGCCTCAGGTGCACACCCTAACAGCGCCTGATCACTGGTCTTACAGTAGAAGCCAGAAAGTTGGAATATCATTATCCTAACCCCTTCAAGGTAAATTATAGGGGATCCTACCATTAATCCATATTCCAACTTTCTGGAGTTCCCTGTACTACGATCATCAGCATGATGGTTTTACATGGTCAGAATGACGAGTGGGCTGTTGGTGTCAGACTATACATGTTCTTTTGCATGGACGGTGTTTGGTGCAGCGGGAGTGCTGTTTAGTCACCCTTGCCATCTTACACGTATTAGCATTTCAGGTTGAGGGTCTAACCCCATGATTTCCACGGGCCGTTGGTAGTTTTATTTATGGATGCGGCCGCCGGTGCAAACTGCCTTGTTTCTGCGACTATTACCGAGAAAGTTGTCATCTGAAACCATAAGCGACAAACGCTGCACCCTAAACCCCAAACCCAAACCCTGCACCCTAAAAAGGCTACATGGGTGGTTGGGGGTCCTTATTATAATACGGCACCTATTCTTTTGGGCACCCCCAAAATTTTTGGCCCAAAAGGGACCATAATTTCGACTACCACCCACATCCCGGACAATCGACCCTAAACCCTTGCTTGTGGCGCGAGCTCTGAGTCTCATGAGCTTTGGACGTTGTGTTGTTGCGCTTCATAGGCCGCTTGCAGCTTTTCTATTGACTGTCAGTTAGAGTATACCCTATAAATCTGCAAACCCTAGACTGTACAAACCCTGAACCCTAAAGCCTCAAGCCTAAACCTTAACCTTAGCCGAGTTAGGGGGTGGAGCGTTCCTCAGCTTGTCCGATCCTTGCAGAGCACCTGAGGCACCCTCAACCTGCCCCCCTCGGCGGCCGCTGCGCAGGTGGGCGCCTTTAGAGGAACCCTGTCCTGAAGGACCAAATGACCTTAAAAAGTAGGGGCCCTATACCCCCTAAGCTATGAAGCCCTATATGGTATATGAACCTTAAACCCTTTTAGGGTTCATATCGTCCTTAAGGTAAAGGAACTTCAAAAGGAGCCCTTATAAGGGCAACCTTAGGGGGTAGGGGGTGGGCTCCGGGGTTGATCAAAGCTACCTTATAATGGGCTATATAATGGGTATATAATAGCTATATTAAGGGTATATACCTAGGGGTCCTTATTAAGGGTCCATCCTTCTACCCTTGGAGTTGAGGGTTCAGACTCTAAGTTCAAGGCTGCTTGCGGGCTCGATTTTTCAGATTTACAACCCTATAAGGCCTACCCATAGAGCCCCAAAGTAGTTCCTTTTTGGGATTACCTTATAGGATTCTATATATGAACCCCAAAAAGGAACTACTTTGGGGCCTATGGGTATAAGGCCTAGGCCCGAAACCCTCAAATGCGAAACCCTGAGCTCTTCAAAGGGGTTTAGGGTTTAGGGTTTAGGGTTAGGGTTTAGGGTTTAGGGGTTTAGGGTTTAGGGTTTAGGGTTAAGGGTTTAGGGTTTAGGGTTTAGGGTTAAGGGGGTTGAGGAAGGACTTTTTTTGGCTTTGGCTGTTCGGGGCAGGCTGACAGACAAACCAGGTTGAAGTAACAGGGCTACCTACATTGCTGTTAAGGGTTTACCTGGGGATCCAAAAGCTACCGTTTTAAGGGTCAGGCCCTCAAATTGAGGGGTCATAACCTACTATTTTGTAGGGTCTGGGGATACGGGTAGTTTGCGTTTAGAGTTTAGTGTTCAGTTAATGACTGTTCATGTGTTGCTACTTCCTGATGGTGCAGATTTAGAAGTGCTTCAAGTTTACAGCCCAAGCACCTGCACCTTACTGTAGACCCTAAAACCCGCATCACTGGAGTAGACCCCGAGTACAGTTTACGGATCATGAGCTTCCAAGTTTGCGAGTTTGAACCAGGCGGGTGTTAGCTTAGGGTTCAGACAACTTCAGGATTTCTGATGATTTCTGGTTATTGTTGTCTCATAGGGCAGGTTTAGAAAACTGCCAGCACCCTGGTGCCAGATGTCACCCAGCAATGCCGGCGTCAACCTGTGCGACCTCCTTGCAGTGCGCCACCCAGCATAGCTTACTATACAACACTTGCTAACACTATGTGCAGGGTGTCTCGCTAGGGTGTCTTGATATAGTAGCAATTATTGCACAATGTACCCCAGGACCTTACTCCAATGATGTAGTCAGCCCCCCTATTGAAACCCAGCATAGCTTACTATAGAACAAGCGTAGACTAATATTGTACAATGTACCCCAAAGCCTTTTCTAATTAGTCAGCCCCCATTTATGTTAGATGGTGTGTATGGTAGGAACCTGGTGGAGAGAACCATGCTTGTTGACAGGGTTCTCAATGTGGACCCGTGTTACATTATGCTTTGGGGTAGGGTTTAGGGGTTTAGGGTCTGGAGGGGGATTTGAAACTAGTTTTCGGGTCTCTGAATCGGGTTCCAGAAAAGCACGCCGGGGTGCATAATTCGCGCGCGATGCTTAGATTCTTGGACTTGGGATTTTCGGACCTGGGTGGGGGCCATTCGTTTCCAGTGTCGAATGAAGGCCGGCTAACGATCAACTCCAGTAGCGCGTGTTTCTTTTGAGCAGATGCTTAGTAGCTGAGTGGATACACTTTACGCTTTTTGGGATAATACTACCCACTATAAAACTGAAAGTGTACACTTTTGGTGGCTTATGAACTCAGCAACAAAGGATGTTTGGAGGGAAATAATGTATGTGTTCAACACCATGCTTCAGGGTTTAGGGGTCAGGGTGTTCTGTCCCCTGTTATCTACCCTTCGCTTGTCCTGTGCTAGCTGGCGCTGTGCGCCGCACACGGTCGAGTCACCGTTTCGACTCAAAGCCATATTGAGCTCTGGCCTGCCTCCAAAACTGTCAGATCATTTTCGAGCGAGGTTTGGGATTGCAGCGCTAGCCCCAAGGAGAACTTGAGAGGAAGGGTATGGGCTTTCCATCAGCATGAGCAGCACATGATCGATGATTCAAGGGCCCGGTTTCTGATGTGAGTAGAGGAGAACCTTTGCGATACGCTAGGTATACATATAGGGTCATACCCTACCCCTTTTTTACGGTACCTACTTTTCTATATAAGACAACCTAACCATAAAACTAGGTATCCTAAAAAGGGGGTAGGGTTAGACCCTCTAGGTACTCCCCATAGTATTAGGCGTTTGGGGTGTAGGGTATTTCATGGAGACCCCAGAGTATCGGGAGGTCTCCATTCTCAGAACTTTGCCAGCATAGGAACCCTTAGGGGGAGAGGAGGGTACTATACTATACTTCCTTAATTCCTTAAGTATTATACTGTGTTTCCTTAATTCCTTAAGTAGGCCTTGTATCAGACCCTGATTAAATCCTTAGTATACTTTTATTCCGTTCTCTCATTTTGGCCTTGTTAGGGCTATCAGGCCCCCTACCCCCTCAAAGGGTCCTTCCCACAGGCTCCATGTACCTTTATAGTAGATACTTAAGCCTTAAAGGGGTTCATATATAGGCACTTCAAGGCCTAAGTATATCCCTAGAGCTCCAGTTACCTAACTAGTAGGTTACTAACCCCATATTATATACCCCAGTAACCCACTATTTAGGCAACTGGAGCCCTAGGGTATACTATATGGGTACATGGAGCCTAAGGGTTCTTCTACCCTAAACCCTACACCCTAAACCCTAAACCATAAACCCCAAAACCCCTACGCCCTAAACCCCTAAACCCTCAGCCATAAACCCCTAAACCCTAAACCCTTAAATCATATGGGTACATGGGGCCTTATCGCTTACCTGTATCCCCAAACCCTGCAAAATAGTGGGTTATGACCCCTTAATTAGAGGGTCCAACCCTTAAAACGGTAGGTTTTCGGATCCCAAGGTAGGGCTTATATTACGGATCCTACTATTTAGGGTATCTACTATATTAGGGCCCCCTATTTTCGGAAACTCCAATATGGGTACATGGAGCCGTAGGGCTTATGATGCCAGTAAGCTCAGGACTCCTCGGCGCCGGCTCCGAAGCCCAGCCCAGGGGATGAGCACAGATTCCCCCCAAAAGAAACCCTTTAGGGCTTACAGGGGTTAAGGGGTTTAGGGTTTTTTTGGGGTTTAGGGTTTCAGGGTTTAGGTTTTTAGGGTTTAGGGTTTTACGGGGTTTAGGGTTTTTGGGGTTTAGGGTTTTAGGGTTTTGGGGTTATGGGGTTTAGGGTTTTAGGGTTTAGGTTTTTAGGGTTTAGGGTTTTACGGGGTTTAGGGTTTTTGGGTTAAAGGGTGAAGGGTTTAGGGTTTTAGGGTTAAGGGTTTAGGGTTTACGGTTTTAGGGTTATGGGGTTTAGGGTTTTAGGGTTTAGGGTTTTAGGGTTTTAGGGCTTAGGGTTAAAAAAGCCTTGCAGAGCTTTGGGGCTCTAGGGCTTCAGGAAGCTCTGAACCCGAAGACCAAACACCCAAAAACCCGAAGAGAAGAGCCCGGCAGGGTTGCGGCGGAGCTTTCGGTATCCAGAGTTATTCAGGGTTTCCAGTTACTTGCAGGCTGGGTTACTCTGCGATGGTGGAAGACGGGACAGTAGCCTGCCATGTAGTTAGATATTGGGGTTCCTAAAGTAGGAAGACCTAACCCCGGCGGGACCTGAGGAGGCCCTCGGTTTAGGACGAAGCTCTGAAATTTGGCTTTAGGGCTTAGGGTTTAGGCCTTAGGGTGTAGGGTTTAGGGGGGTTTAGGGTTTGGGGCTTTAGGGCTTCAGTTTCGGTTCTAGGCTTTGTGGTTCGTGCAGGCTTTGATTTCTGCAGCTTAGACGGTGGTCATTGTTAAAATCCCGGTCCACCGCCCCACTGGCGGAAAATCTACAGCATCTCTGATCCTACAAATACAATACGGACAGCATACTTGAGTAAACTCTAAACCCTAAGCCCCTAAACTCTAAACCAATCGGTAAACCTCGAACCTAAAACCCTAAACCCTATTCCCTAAACCCTATTCCCTAAACCCTAAACCCTATTCCCTAAACCCTAAATCCTAAACCCTTAAACCCTAAAACCTTAAAACCCTTATAAAGCCGTACCATCCTAAACCACCAAGCCAGCAAATGCTCCAGCCCACCTCTTGATCTTGGAATCCCAAGCTTACCTGCAGCCTCAAACCCATCAAAATTGTACCTATAGTCTCCATTGTAGTTCCTTCTGGGGTTACCTTATAGGATCCCAATTATAGATTTGGTTAAACCAAGAAAAGGAACTACAATGGAGACTATAGGTAGGCTATGACAGACTCAGAGCTGCTGAGACCCAAGAAGCCAAGGGCCGACTTCGATGAGACAGCAGGGGGGGGCCATGATCTTCATGGAACGAATCCTCAGGAAGGGTTTAGGGTTTAGGGTTTAGGGTTTAGGGTTTAGGGTTTAGGGTTTAGGGTTTAGGGTTTAGGGTTTAGGGTTTAGGGATCGGGAAGGACGGCTGCCCTGTGGGCGATGGAATTGGTGCAGTGCTCATCGGTGACGAATTCATCCGCGCGGAATACGGGGATGGGCCCATTACTGTGGCATAACTCGGCATAACCCTTAAACCGTTGCTGATCGGAGTCAGGCTATACTGCATGTGTCCGTTATGCGTTGGACTCCCCATCACGCAACCCGAAATCCGAATCCCCCGCAGCCCGCCCACACCCCCAAAGCCCGAACCCTAAATTTCAAACCCACAACCCCACACCCCGATCCCTCAATTCACCCTAAACCCGTATAAACCCTGACTCCTTTACCCAAAGGGTCCATGTACTCGAACGGTACACACTTTGGCCTCAAAAGTAGGCCCTATATAGGTACTTTGGGGCCAAAGTAACTAGTTGGGTGCATGAACCCTTAAACCCTAAACCCTTATGATACCCTTAACTATAGAACCTTGAACAATCCTTCAAGAAACCCTTATGGGCACATGGACACTAAACCCTAAACCCTAAACCCTTAAACCCTTAAACCCTAAACCCTTAAACCCCTATCCCTAAACCTCTAAACCCCTAAACCCCTAAATCCCTAAACCCTTAAACCTAAACCCTTAAACCCAAACTCCTAAACCCCTAAGCTCCTACGCTCCGACGTTCTTAGATCCTAAATCCCAAAAAGGCTGCGAAGCCGACGGGTGGCCCGCCAGCCGCCGGGCCGATGCTGGAGCTCCCTGCAGGGTTTCGGGGATCTAAGGTTTAGGGTTGCTTAGGGGTTTAGGGTCTGAGGGTTTAGGGTCTAAGGGTTTAAAGGTTTAGGGGTTTAAGGGTTGAGGGTTCAGGGGTTTAGGGGTTTAAGGGTTTAGGGTTTAGGGTTGCTCAGGGTTGCTTAGGGTTGTTTAGGGCTGTTCGGGGTTTCGGGATCTAAGGGTTTAGGGTTTAGGGAACTAAGGGTTTAGGGTTCAGGGAACTAAGGG
The DNA here is from genome assembly GCA_905221615.1 of Symbiodinium sp. CCMP2592. Lineage (NCBI taxonomy): Eukaryota > Dinophyceae > Suessiales > Symbiodiniaceae > Symbiodinium > Symbiodinium sp. CCMP2592. The sequence goes on along the minus strand of CAJNDT010003001.1, from coordinate 332,043 downwards.
TTTAGGGTCTAGGGATCTAAGGTTTAGGATTTAGGGATCTAAGGGTTTTGGGGTCTACTGTATGCGGGATCTGACTGAGGGTTTTGGGTTGTTTAGGGTTGTTTAGGGTTGTGTAGGGTTCTTGGGTTTGGGGTTGTTTAGGGTTTCGGGGTTTAGGGATATTTAGGGGTTTAGGGCTTATTGCTTCAGGGGTTTAGGGTTAAGGGGTGTAGGGCTTAAGGTTAACTCTTTTTTTTGGAGGGGGGTTCAGGGTTTATGCAGATCATCCCACCAGGGCGACTCCGATACCCCTTGTATATCAGAGGGGTTTCCCCAAGGGTCCAAGCACCCAGTAATCATACACTCTCCAAAATCCTAACCTACATAACTACTATCCCAAAGCCGAGTACGCAATAATTGGGTCCTTTGGACAATGGGGTTTGTGTTTAAATATAGGTTTAGATCTTGAAGGGTGGTCCAGAGAGGTGCTTCACCAAATTCTGAACCCGAGGTTTTACAAGGTTTCTTTCGAGTCTTTCATGAATCAACGAAGGACTGGTTACTGGTAGTAAGAAGCCACTACAGTTGCGACATCATTCTGCCGATGCTCTGGAGGTGAAGCATCACTAGTCATCCCTGTCCCACGTTCCGATAAAGTCCCTAAATCTCAAACCCCTAAACCCTCAACTAGAACCCCTAAGCCCTAAAGCCTAAACAAGAATTCGGGGTTTTGTGTGTTGAGGGATTTGGAGCTTCCGAATCGACACGCTCTCCGGGGGCTTCGGGCTTCGGGAATTATGCTTTGGGGTGTCGCGTTGAAGGTTCAGGGAGGCCCAAGGTAGGACTTACTTGGAGGGTCGGGGGACGTAGTAACTGGTTACTTTAGGGACTTATAAGTACAATAACCCCAATTAGGGTCCCTTTTAGGGTGCTTATAAGTCTACTTACTACCTACTTACTAAGTCCCCTGACCCTCCAAGTAAGATTTGGGGTTTAGAGGTTCCTGGATTCCCTCCGGGCCGGAGCTCCAACAAAACAGCCAGGGAGGATGCGGAACTACAGAATACCTGAAACCCCTAAGCCCCAAATACTAAGCCTTAAACCCAAAATCTTGAACCCTAAACTTTAAACCCTAAACCCTGAATACTAAACTCTAAACCGCAGCACCCGGAACGATGGAAGTCCATGAGCGACTCTTGAGCTCGACAGCCTCTAGGGCTAGGGTTCAGCTGGTTCCTTTACAGGGTTCCTCTAAGGGTAGCATACGGGATTGGGGCCCTTTAGGGATTAGGGCTTAGAGACCCAGAAAGGACATGACCATAGGCAATTTATCGGGATCTCCGTACCTTGCTGGGCTGCATTATAAAGGGGTTTAGAAGGGCTCGTTTTTGGGCCCTGTTCGAACTTTGCAAACGTCCAGTCTGCCAAGCTCTGAGCTAAGAAGCCCTAAAACGCCCCAAGTTCAGGGTTTAGGGTTCCCTAAACCCTAAACCCTAAACCCTAAACCTTAAACCCCAAAGTCTAAACCGCCAGGACTTGCTTCAACTTGATGCGTCTGCGGCCTCCACAGGCGGACTTTGAACTTCGGGCCATCGGTGTCATAGGCTTCACGGGGTAAGGCTAGGGGAGTTGATAGGTGCCCAGAGACTCCAATATCCCTTAATTAAGGAATATTCCTTAAATTATCGTAGGATCCCTTATATGATTTGAAGTATATTCCTTAATTAAGGGATATTGGAGTCTCTAGGTGCTGCTACCTCAACCTTAAGCCCCAAACCCCGAGCCTCAACCTTAAATCCTAAACCCTGAACCCGCAACCCTAAACCCTGAACCCTGAACATTAAAAATCACTCACCCCTACTGCCCCTCCTTGAGCTTCCATGTCAGCGGGCTTTGGTCGGGTGGGTTCGAGTGCTGGCCCTGAGCCTTCAACGAACTTTCGGCCTATGGTCGCTAATAGGGGTCTGAATAGTTGGAATAGGGTTTGGGGGGGGCCCATTATCTTACAATTCTAAGAAGGAATCCCCAATTTTATTGTACAGTTAATTATTTAGGCCCCTATATTAAGTCAAAGCTCCCGTGTTCCGGCCAAAATGCCTCTGATGAAGCTTCTCGCCTGCCTTTCTCAAATTCCTAAGCCCTCATCTTGATCTGCGAAAACCTAACTCAATAATGTCTCGTCTATTGGACAAGCGTCTTCAAGTTGTTCTTCGGTGTGACTGTAGACAAGATCATGAAGCTGAAAACTTACATCGACAAGAGTGAAGCCTTTCATGAGTCACACCCTACCCGTTCTTCTTTAGGGTACGTACCTAGCTGTACGGTTAGGACCGGGTTAGGATCTGTTGTATATGGAAAAGTAGGTACCCTGAAAAGGGTAGCTGCTAGCTTCGGGGTATAACTGACTATACTACAAGGGGATGCTATTGTTAGGTATTCCGCCCCTACTACATTTCCCTACCGTAACTACTTGAAGCAGGTGCTAGGACACTAAGACTACCTTAAGCTACCAAACCCTACTTTTTGTAGGTCCTTATTATAAACCCTAAAACGGAATTTATATGGACCCTACTTTTTTGTAGGTTTGAGGTTAAGGTACAACCTGAAGCCTCTGCTGATCTCAACCACTAACACCCAGCATAGCAGCCCAAGCACTAAACCCCTCAAGCCCTGACCCTAACAGCCCCGACCGTAAACCCTAAACATCTAAACCCTGAATCCCAAACCCCTAAACCCCTAAACCCTAAACCCCTGAACCCCTAAACCCTAAGCCCCTAAACCCTAAACCCCAAACCCTACCCGCTACTTCCGTTGCCTACCCTTTTCCGGGCTGCTTCGAATTAGCAGGTTATTTAAGGCTTATCCCGGGGTTTGAAGAATTACCGGGTTTTTTAAGAGGTGGCTTCTGTAGGTTATGCATCTAGAGCCATGTTGTGCTCAATCGATCTGGCTTTTAAGGCAGAGGTTCAAGATAATCCACACTTTCAGAAACCAAGTGCTTTATAGAAGCCAATGTACGAAAGACCAGCAAGATAATCCCTGCACCCCCAATCCGTCGAAAGCCATTCCATCCCCGAAACCCCCCAACAGCAAAGCCTGATGTTGGCGCTGGGACTCTGCATCGTCGACGGCGAAGCCAATTGACTCTAGGCTCGGTGATTTCTGTCCGGCTCAGATGACTTAGACATAGATATCATGTGGACAAGTGTCATACTATGCACATTGGCAGGGCATATATTGATGGGACGGGCGACTGTTTGATGTGATTGAGCACATGTGGTGGAATATTGACGGGACATGCACACACATGACTGTCCAGATGACCGCATGAAGGTACAAATGCAGGACACAAGAGCATTTCATACACTAAAGTTCTATGTCATGTCATGAAGACACAGCTTTTGATAATCATGTTTAGATATGTATATGTGAGTATGTATGTATGTATGTATGTATGTATGTATCTGTTTGTTTGCATACATGAATGCGTACACATAGGCATGTACATACCTGATTAGATACATATATGTACACTCATGTATGAGTGATATATATATATATATATATATATATATATATATATATACGTATGTATACACACACATACATGTACATGTACACATACATAAAATAAGCATACCCGCAGTAAGCTTAGAATCACAATGGAATGCAAGGACGTAAACATGAACCACTACTATCTCGACGACTGAACCAGGCATGCTATGATAACACATGCACATATGAATGAATGACACAAGCTATGAACTGAACTTTGAGGACACAATGCGTTCACATGGCATGACGGAAGGAAGTGGTTAACTACATAATGAGACGGCTCAATATGAATAGCGACTGGATAGTTGAGTGAATGGAATGAAAGGGAATGTACAACAATGGCTAAACATGAGCGCAAACAAAACTACATGTTACAGTTATGTAGACATCTTTCGGAATTTACACATAGACAGCCTAACATATACATACATACACACATACCTAACTAACCTATGCGAGGTTATGTGTCAGGTTTGGGCTAGATGGCCGAGAAATCCTACATAGCTATCACCAAGCCAGATTCACGCCACACAGCAAAGCTGCCGGCTAAATAGCGTTGAAACGTCCTATGAATTACTTGTCGAATATTCACCCGACGTGAAACACGTGACACACGCCCCACCACGTCCTCGTCTTGCTGGCACCCTGTCGAAAGCGGGTTGGCTGCAAAGCCAACCCGCTCACCATCACAATGAACCTGGATCATGATGTGGTCCATCGAATGCATTTTCGGAATCAGCGGATATAGGTTGGGCTTCTGTTCCCGAAAGTAGAGCTGAGCTAGCTCAGTGTAGCATCTCAAAAAGACAAGCCCTCGCCGAGACACATACATCGCTTCAGTCCGTGACAAAAAAGCACCAGCATCGTACAAGAAACGAAACATGCTGTTCAGGCATGCAGCTCCGCGTAAGGCCATCTCGATCCTCGAACAGTTCAAGTTGGCATTGCTGCGAAACAAACACTCCAACCAAAGCAACAGGTTTGTTGTCAACTGACCTTTGTGCCATCCACCGACAGCACCAGTGCTGTCACCGTAGTTAACCATGCTTGGGCCAATCTTGGTCACATAACCCTGTCTCTTGGCAGTCTTGCACCAGGACAAGTAATCTGCCGTGATTGCTTCCCATCTTCTTTCCATCGTCAAACACACGAGAGAAGGCAATGTGAGAATAGCCATGGTTATGCAGGAGGCTGCAAAGGACTTACCAACACCCAGGTGTACCGTATGCCACAAGTCAGGCTGATAGAAAGTGCTGGGATCTGTTCTAGAGCACGCCAAGTGTCTGAGCAGTGGGGGTGTCGCAGGCCATGGATGGGGTGCTGGAATCGTGCTAAGCCACTTCGGATCCGTGTAGCCACACTCTTCTGCTGGGTAATCCTGGGTTCCAGCCATACACAAATGGCAGATGCCTTTGCCTTTAGCTTCGTTGCCAACTTTTTTGACAGATCGCGAAAAATGCCTTGCCAGATGTCCTGCCCGAAGCAGGAACGGCCAGTCTCCTTTGCAGGCAATGACGAACAGCCGATAGGTTACTCCTCTGTAAGTAAAACCAGTCTGCAGACAGTCAGACAAGTCTTTAGCCAACTCGCTGCAAGCATGATCGAAAGAGGACTCTGTAATTTTCTTCGACATTATGTTCGTCACAAACCTCGTCGTGTAAGAGTGCCCAGCATAGTTCACTTGCCAGTTGCAATCGGCCTTCGCTGTTGTTTTCCGCGTCCGTCCATTGATAGCACAGCCATAGCCAAGGCAGGATTGAAATCCCATGATCATGAGCGCACCCTTTTTCAGCGTGCGCCCCTCATCTCCGTGAATGTAGACAGCTGCTGTGTTCTGGGGATCAAAACCTTCAGGCTTGTCGATGTCAGGTCGCAACTGAAAGAACCTGTCCCAATACCCAGACCACGTTGCCTGGCATTGCTCTAAGTTTGCTGAGGTCAAGCCCGTCAGATGGAACCAAAGGTTTTGTTCGACTAGATACCTCAACCACGTCGTCGGACGTATCCAATCTATGGAAGTTTGGTCTTGTAGCCGCATCTCACTGAACCCCACATCCAGTCGCAAACCTTGCCGCTTGATAACTCTGTGCAGATCTCGCTCTGAGTTTCGGAGGCCTGCGTTGGCCCACTCTGAAACTCCGGCTGCTGCAACAGCCTCCTCTCCGAACTGCTCTGTCATCGCCTGGGCGAACTCGATCTGCGAAGTGCAGCTGGCCTCGGCGGGCAGCTTTCATCAACATATCATGCCTCGACATGAACCACAACTTTACACAGCTTCAAATTGCACATGCATCACTGTATTCACTGCACCTGCGGTATCTCTTTGAACTTGCATCAACAGAATGCACGACTGCAGTGCCACAACTTCCAGAATCTTTTTTTCAGCAGCAGAGCAGAACTGATGTCCTGTGCACAGCATACATTCAGCGAATTTTGAGACGTTTCTCATAATTTGGCTGCAATCAAACCGCGACGAATTTGCACAGAATTGCATTCCGACACTATATAACAGCACGTTGATGTTTCAACAATTCAGTTCAGCTATGGCGCAGGGTGCGACCCTTTCCTTGCTGGAGGATACTTGAAAGATCTGGAAACCACGTATGTAAAATACGGGCCACTGAAACCCGAGTCATCTTTCGGCATCGTGTCCCCTCCCAAGTTCTCGTTGTGGCAGCCACTTTGTCCTGAGACAGTGGCGTTAACACTGAAACAACAAGTGCAACAAGCCAATGAAAGTCAACACGGGGAATACCGTATACCATGCAGCTCACAGGCCTGCACACATCACTGCCCTTATGTAGCTAGCAAAACAGTCTCTTAAAACCAGTGTAGATCTGTTTACTTACACATGGTTCCATGCAAACCTGGAAAGAGTACATATGATGGCACACACAAGCGAGTGTGTGCACATGCATATATTTTTTACATACACACATATATAGACGTACATTACATACAGTACATTGCATTCACCATACATCACAAGTATACACACATACATGGCACATCAGTCATACATCGGGTTTTCGTACAAGTATGTACGTACGTACATACAAACATATATCCAGACATACACACACACACGTACATACCTACATGCCTCCGTCGCTACCAAGATACACACCCAGATATGATATAGCATACACAACGCACCTACATAAATCAGCAGACACAATATGTAAATGCATGTACACACTTACGAATACATTATATGCATATATAGATATACATGTGTGTGTTCATGATCATAAGCAGGTACATGCATACATGTAGTACATGCACATACACGTATAGGTATATATACATTCACACAAACAAACAATTCTACATACATACATACATATATATATATATATATATACATATACAGATATTTATATATATATATATATGCATACATGAAAAGTAAGGTTTTGGATCATACATAACTGGATTGCACACACACACAACAGGCAGTCCCACTAACTGAGCCAACATGCCAAAGTAGATAACGTTGTACACATACATACACCCACATACAAATACTTGCACCCACACATACACAACTCACAAATGTGTGCACATGTGATTCCGTGTGTATACATACACTGCCTGGTAGATACCAACTGGAACAGGCATGTTTGCAGTTACATGTGCCCACATCCCACAGCAGTCACTTATACAGAAACACGTACTCCTATGTTAATATAGAATTACCACGAGCTACCTATAATGTCGTGCATGCCATGTGTACACGTATAGCTGTCCACTGCTTCCCAGCCACCCTTGTAGATGTTGACAAGAGCGGCTTCAAGGAACCCAGGCCCCGTAGCATCTTTCGCAGAATAAAGGATATCCATCCTTTCGTACTTCTGCACAGACACCGCGTAACCATAGATAGGATTCGTCCAGCGAAACACTGGATCATGCGTGAACCCGAACTTGAAGGACATGGGTTTTCTGCGACTGTGAAGATCCTCGAACACCTCAATCGCGTGTCTAAGTACCATGCCAGGTGTCCCGACCCTTTTCGGCAGCCGCATGTGTATCTTCTCATGCAGTGCTCCAGGCCTAGAATTAAGATTCTTAGCAAGACCAGGCGTCGAGGCACATGCTAACTCCAGACCTCGTAGGTTGTCAGATACCATGTCTTCGCATAAGACCGGCTCTGAACTCACACCACTCTGTCTGACATCGCCAGCTTGCCACGCGTATGGGCCGAGGGCTTCCTGAGTTGTCGAGCGGACCTAAAAGTGTTGGCTGTTCAATAGTAGTACGAAACAGTTTCCATACACAGGACAAATGTAATGACATCATTGCTCACATGACACATTTAAGTATGTACAGTTTAAGTTACCTAACAATATCCACACACAGCATCTACCTAGGAACAAAATTCTGGTGCTTGACAATTACATAGGCTTCAGACAGCTTCCGGTTTTGCTTTTGGGGGCGGAAGCATTCAGGCACTGGGGCATCAGGAGAGATTGTCGCTCACGTTTCGGTTCGGCCTGGATTGCTTTGACGATGCTAAGACTATGCAGCTCCCTACTTCTGGGTTGCCTGTTGTTTATAGGGGCTAGCATGGGAAATCTTTGGGATTAACCGCTACATAAACCTATGCATTGTGAACGAAGTAGGGGAACTTGAGTCACAGCACTTTTCATTGCAAGTCACAGTAATTCTGCCGATCTTTGATGTCAATATACATCTCTATACATATATGATACAAACAATATATCCCAGCCACCTAGGAATCCGAGCTAAGGAAGATGACTCTTGGTTGTGTGGCAGCCCCCATGAATGGACAACCTATATAGAATTGTAGTAGGCTGTACGACAGCTTAGGACTCCGTGCTAATCGAACCACAGGCAAGTTATTAGCCACACTGCACATAAAGACGGATGATAGCCTACATACACAGACATTATAAGAATTATCAATATATATATACACACATACATATGTATATATATATATATATACACACATATATATATATATGTATGGTACGAACAGAGGCTATGGAATCGGATGTTATGCACACAGCGATGCTGAGCTGTGCGAGGGTCATGAAGTCGCAGTAGTGGGTAAGTGATTATTTCCGAAGCCACAAGCTGCATGACAGGGCTCCGAGCGGTGGCAGGACAGCAAATCCAACAGCTCATCGTCGGTTGTCTCATCTGTTGTAGTCGACATGCCACAGCTGACTGTGACAAAATCAGCAGCACCAGCGGCTATGCAGTCACGACCTATAGATATCTTCTGCACATGCAAGTATAAAATCTTAGCCATACATGTATATGTGTACATCGTGCAGGTTAGTACGTGCAACACCGTACATATAGACACACGCACACACAAACCATGTACAGCACATGTAGCCAATGCACAGAAACCCACATGATTGTAGGAATACGAATTTGAATTGGTGTCACTGCAGTGCCATGATAGAGAAACGATAGCACTACAAAAAGGATCTCGGTTGAGTGCGCATAGAACGTGCCAGCAGAGTGAACGAGTACATGAGCCACAAAGTGCCTTCGGAATCGAGCGGCCTGTATCAGAGCGGTAGTTCCCATGCAGTCACAGCATGATGCCTAATTGTGTTTCATTACTGTAGTCATGTAACAATGTTGTCTGCGACCTTGCAGTTTGGGGATCAGATGCTACCTAAACACACCACATATATATATATATATATATATCGTTAGCACTATATACATATAATGGATATATCCACATCTCTTAGCGTCTCTTCCCTGGTATTTCTACTCTCTGATCATCTGCTTCTTCCTGCATACACTAATAGTATATCGACCTGTATTGATAGACATGTGTATGCCTCTGTATACACATCTATATACATCTCTATATATATATGTGTGTGTACACATACACACTTACATATTGTACATATTGATCAGAGTATACCTGCATCATGCAGCACAGTACCATTACACACGCATATGCACGTCTATCATATGTATATGACTTTACGTGTGAATACATACACATGTCTATCCCTTTAATTCAGCTTGGTTCCATGGGACTACGTGGAGCCTCTAGCACGAAGTGATCATGAGTTACGCGGAGCACGCATAGGCTAAGTACTGCACTAAATACACGTGAGTGAATGCTCCCTGGCTTAACGGTTCTGATAATCATGCAGCTGTACTACCATGCAGCTGCCTAACCTACCCAAGCCCTCCACCCTGCAAACCTTCAGCAAGCTGATGAATCTGTGCCATGGTATCCATGGACAGCAAAACCTCCTGATCCCGAGACTTCCAACAACTAATCTCCAATGTCACACCCGTGAGGCAAGCTATGTAGGCTTCGAGCAAATAGGAGAGACAGTGTACTCGACAATCGTTGGGTGTTTCAGGGCTTAGATGGCTCACTTCATGGGTGCAGGACTTAGGAGTTTCAATGGGCATGTTAAGGTTAACCAACAGAGACCTAAACCCTATAAACCCTAAACCCCTCCATATCACATTGTCTTTAAGGAGCGAGCTCCATTGCCCACGTTCTTCGCCATTCGACTCGTCACTGGGCCTCGACCTGGCGTGCTCACACCCAGTTCAGGATTCATGGGCTCAGATGTATCAAGAGACAGGGAAGACTGCATCGATGCTGCTTCATATTTTCTCGGAAAGTTCTCACAGGTATCCTGCTTGCGAAGTCACGGGAACTCACTTGCAAGCGTAGCTTCTATAAGGCTTGGATAAGCCCAACTGGCTAGCCAGATCTCCTCGCTCAGGCAGCTGCTGCGGCTACATGTGATCCAGATCTGCATTACAGCTACGGTGCCGCTGTCTGCATGAGAGGTAGACTCGACAGGCTATATATATATAGGGCCTGGTTGGGGGATGTCTGTCTGCAATCACAAAGATCGATCGCCACAGCGAGCTGCATGCAGGTTTACAAAACGACTTTGTGCGAAGTAGCGCACAAAAGGTAAATCATCATGGCTGCTCATGCCTCAGCCCTGCGGAACAGGCTCAGGCTTCTTCTTGAAGTGGCGCTTTGCACTCCTCGGATAAATGTGGTTGATAGGCTATGCAGGGGACTTAGGAGGGATTATTTAGTTGTATGGGGGATTGCCGTCTCACATCAGCAAAGCTAAGGCTTTGTCTTCACTTTGTTCTCGCTGGAGACCACTTTCGCCATCCTGGGATATTGCAGACTGCGCAAGCTGGTTTATGCCTACAGAACATGCTGCTGCGGCTTGTTTGTTAATTGCTCTAGGGATTGAGCCGGGTTGCTTGTACGTTTCGTCCTTCATCATCTTCTCACACTCCGAGCGCCACCTTGGAAGGTCAGATGGGGTGCAGGGTTCTCACTGCACACTAGCATATGTGACTATGCACAAGGTAAGATACTTACAGTTGCATGTACACACAGATATGTATGTTAAGGTGTGCAGGGGCTGCAGGTCTTACTATGCATAGTTACACTTCATGACGGGTATCATTAGCAGAGTGTGGACACATGTGTATGCAAGGGGGCAGCCCAGGGTGTGGTGCTTGTTTGAAACATGTTTACCACAGGAATGAAAGTCACAAACAAGTTAATGAGCTGTTACACCCACATGTGCAAATCAAGGCCATCAGCTGTCATTAGCCTTGCCTTGAGGTACCGACCCATACCATACTTACTTATGCTACCACACCCACCACCTGAACCTTAAACAACACCCTGATTAGCAATCATACGGCTTGCATCCATACCCAGCTGTAGGACCTAGGAAGCCCCTCTGTATATACAGTGCTTGAACAAACACCCACCGTTGTTTGACAAAGGTCCCAGAATTCCCAACAGTAACCTACTTGTGTGAGGCTGCACTGGCTACGGTGCTACGGAGCTGGGAACTGGGGCCTTGGCACGACAGAGAGACCGGATTAGACACATGTGGTTTGTAATGATTTCTGTTGTTCAGCACCCCTGTAAGGATGCCAGATGCCATAAATACTGCCCCTGTCTCTTTCACATCCCCTTGACAGATGACATAGGGCACGTGCCTAGCTACATAGCAAATGACGACAGCTGTTCCTGCTGACTTAAACCAATCAAGAAATGTTTACACACATACCTATGTATTTTTACACATTTTGCCATGATGTAATGTGTGCACCGTATCCATGCCTAGTATTCTTTCACAAGGACACAACACAACTAGGATAAGACTATAATGGGTTTAGGGTTTCGGGCCCTAGATTTTAAGGTTCACGGTCCTATAGGGTTTAGGGGTTCGGGGTTTTTGGTGTGGGGTTTAAGGGGCTAGGGTTGCGGGTTTAGGGTTTAAGGCCCCAGTGTTTAGGGTTTAATACATCAAGGTGGGGTTCTAGGGTTTAGGGTTTCGTAGGGTTTATAAGGTTTAGGGATCTAGGGTTTAGGGTTTATAGGGGTCCAAGGGTTTCGACTTTTGGACCCGAGATTTTAGGGTTTAGGGTCCTAGGGTTTAAGGTTTCGGGCCTGTGTATAGGGTTTAAAGCCCTAGGGTTGAGGGTTTAGGGTCCTACAGTTCGGGCCCTAGGGTTGAGAGCGGGTTCAGATAATTGCTATACTGGTTCCTTCACATTTGAGCCGAGTCTCTTTCCATCGTGGTTCTGCAGCTCACCCTTTGCCTGCATGTCGGTAAGGGCACTGTACGCATCGTCCAGGACTTTGGCATCAGCCTCCAGCGTACAGATGCTCCTCGGCGGGCGATGGGGTTCGATATGTCATTTTAATGTATATATTGTGGCAGTCGGAGTTTCGGGTTTCGGTGGCATGCTCAGAAATTGAGACAGGAGTCGCAGTGGCCAGAGGGTCATCGTAGGTTTTCACTAGGTCACGGATCAGCGCACGAAGTTTGGCACTCTTCGACAGCACACTGTCAATGAACTTGCGGAAGGTCTCTTTGGCTTTAGTGGCCTCTTGATTCGATCAGGTTTACATAGGGTTTATGCATGGGGCTTAGGTTAGGGGAGTACGAATGGGACACATAACATAGCTCAGGATGTGAACTGGTGGACTCCCGCATCATCCCCACCTCGCTGGCCACTTGGACAGCAGGAGCCTCGTTAGCTTCGATGCGGCTGTGCATGCTGTCCAGACCAGCATAGTTGTCGTCGAGAGCATCACGGCGCTCCTGCCCAAACCAAGATGCAGTTCACTGATTGATTCGTGTAGGAATGGAGCATTCCCTGGACGACAGTTAGCTATTGCATGACACAAATCCTGGACGTTCTGCGTGACCCGCTGCTCCCGCTCTTCGGCCACCTCCCTGACTCCAACCTCGCGCACTTGCACCCAGTACTCGTCCTCTCCACCGTATCGTGAAGACCTGAAGCAGCAATAAGTATTTCTGAAACTGGTCCAGCTACTTTCATTCGTACTTCTAGGTTGATCTAAGAGACATTTAAACAGCTACAGACACACATGCATCCTAAAGCAGCACATGCGCAGCTGTCTTATTCATGCAGTGCATGCTATCATGCTGATGCTGCATTTACGACTATACATTGAGTACACACATATACACATGTATGGCCCTCACGGTCCCACTCCTAATCTTACCCGCGATACCCTACCAAACCCTACTTGACCCCAGCAAGAGCCTCACCAAGGTCGTGCGGTTGGCCTCGCATGCACGAATGGCACCAGCGATCTTCTTCCTGAAGCTTCAGAGGCTTGCATAAATTCACATTCAATCCATATAGTTTTTGGGACAGAGACACCGAATAAAGTTGTGTAGGCATCCAAACTCCTACATTGCACACAGCTGAGTCTAAGCAAGCCTATACTTTATAGACTGATGCCATCACAGAGTATAAGACCAAACCAACCGTACTGCTTCATAGACTTACAACAGACAAGGAAGCACAAGCCTCACACAGATCCACATAATTTCATGTACATATAATCCCACATAGGACCCTGTAGGTTCGAATAGAAGTACATGTAGGTTTTGAAGTGTATGTACATAATCTATGAATGAGACTAAGAAGTCGGGGCATCAAGAGACCCATGCACTCGATAGGATCGGGGTGGCAGCAACAACACACCAGTCCAATAAAGGAGCAGTCGTTCCCACAACACTCATGTGTGCCCCTACATAAATATGTATGTACATGCTATCAAAATCTATAATATATGTGCATATACCTATAAGCATATACAGATTAGGTAGCTAAAGATGTGCATATATATATATATGTATATGATAGTATGTGTGTGATGACAATATAGAGAGAATGAAACATACCAGCACTGTGGAGCTAGTAGACATACTGACTGCAGGAACCTCAGACCAGGTGAGACAAGAGAAAGAGAAAGAGAGAGACCGAGAGTGAGAGAGAGGGAGTGAAGAGAGAAACTGAGAAATGAGAGTGAGTCAGAGAGAGAGAGAGAGAGAGAGAGAGAGAGAGAGAGAGAGAGACAGAGAGAGAGAGAAAAAGAGAGAGAGAGAGAGAGAGAGAGAGAGAGAGAGAGAGAGCGAGAGAGAGAGAGAGATTAGCGAGAGAGGCAGAGAGGCAGAGAGGAGGGAGCAACATGTCAAGAAGAGCAGCACACATTGCAGACGAGGGCTCGGGTTCCAATGCAGAACCCGCTGCATGTCCTCCTTGGAGTACCAGCCTTCCTCGACTGAGTTGGTCTTTCTGTCCTTGCGGGCGATGCTGTTCTGCACGGACGTCACGAACTTGTCCTTCGGAGATTTTGTAGGCGGTGGCTAAATTAGTCAGGCTGGGCATCCCTGCAGGTCCGGGGATCAAGATATTAGCTAGCTTATGCCACAAGTAGGACCACGAGCTAACAGACTGGCTCATGGTATAAGACTTGACAATGCCACGGTGCTGGTTGGTGCGAATTAAGACATATGACCTGTACACATAACTATCTACAGCACTTCGAGCAGAACTAAAGTTTTGCTACAGTGTATGAGGCCGACATCGACAACAGCAAACTTCGGTCCTTGTCGTAGCCATTCTCCTCGTACTGCATAGCAAGGGCAGTGTGGTTGCCTGCCTTCCACAGCTCGTGGAGCCACACTGGCACCTTCAAGGAACCGTTCTTCTTGCGCTGGCAAAGACGGCGGAGCTTTGCGTTCCTGGCCGCCCTGCTCTTCTGGCCCGGATCTGGGCCCTTGGCCCCTGAGGGCTCCTCCTTGTCCGCCTCCTCGTCGTCGTCTGTGTCCTCGGTCTGTCTCGGTGGTTCCACATGTACGCTACTGTTACAAACACTCGTGTGTCCAGACCAACACATGTTGCTACCCAGACTCCACTTTACAGTCGTTCGGGGGCCCTCGGTCACTCATCCCATCGTTGTTGTCAGTCTTTGTGTTCTTGCTCGTGGTCCCAGGGTTCTCGGCTGGCTCCTCTGTTCGTGCCTTCTTCTTCTCAGGACTGCACCCTGTGATCCGGTAACCCAGCACTGTGCTGGCAGTGTCTAAGGACATAGTGCCGGAAATGACCATCCGGCGCACGCGTTGCTCCAGCTCTGCCAGCTCCTCGATTGCATGCAAGGCAGCAAGGAAGCCCAAGCAAGAGACTCAGCAAACCACAACACCTTCAGCCCCTGTCTTTGCCTGTATACCCAAGGATACAACTGGCAAGTATATGACGACCACTTATTAACTAGGTCCTAGGTAACCAAAGGCAAGCATCCTGGCTCTGGGCACTCGTAGCCAAAGAAGACGGTGAGTTCGAGCGGGGTGGGGTCGCAGTGCTAACTTCCATACCGTGGTCCGGAAGGTCGCCCTTATATGCAGTTTCAGTTGAGATCGTCTACATTTCTGGCAAGCGAAATCTACATCGCCATGCATTCGTGAAAGATATGTTGCATGCCACTGCAATGTTATTGTGAAGACCAGGGGCTGGCTGGGTCTCGGCCACGGATGCCTCCAGCATCTTCTCCTGTTCAGACAGTTTAGATGGGGTAGTATTATCTACTGTGGTTGTTAATTAGGACAACACACAACTGCCCAGGTATGGATGCTCATCCCTTCTGCATATGGCCTTGGCCTCCAGCTCTCGAAGCTCCCTTTCCATCGCCTAGAAGGACCATAGGGTGAGATGTTTGGGGGAAGCAACAGTCAAAACTCGAGAATATCTGCACATCGTGGCAGCCGATGAGCTTAAACTTGCATTGGGCCCCCACCTCGACCTCATCGATCTCAGCAGGGTTCTCCCCGTCTCGTGTGACCGCCTTCAGACCTTCCTGAAGCTCAGAGCAGCTCCACACCCTGGAAGCAAACCTGGAATCATTCGCGGCTTTCTCCATCTTGCAAGAGCTAAAGACTTGCAAGGGCGGCCGGGCAAGAAGCTAGCAGTGCATGAGCTCAAAAGTGAACTGTGGCAGCATGTGAACCTCTGCAAGACATGTAGGACCAATGAGAAGGAGTGGAACAGTGTGCCACACAGCAGCAATCAGTTGCAAACATTTTGAAGCCGTGTGCAAGAGCGCTGCCATGATCCTGCAACATGGTTTTGACACTGTCAGCACCGACGAGCTTGCATATAAGCCAGTGCAAGTAGTACGGACCAGTCTCCAACTCGACACAATCGATGCACGACATGTCGGGAAGTAGATCTAGGTTACTGCTACCTCATGTTAGGTATCGGGAAGATGACCTAGTGTGGTGTTAAGCATTTGTTACCCGAGGTTAGGTTTCCGGAGGATGATCTACTATGGTGTAAGGTCATGCTACTCGTTAGGGGAGATAATCTGCTGTTATGTAACTTGGTTGAAGTCGATCTAAGTTCTTCATAACAAGATATAGGAGCTGAGTCTTGGGTTCCTACAGAATATGAGTCGCTCGGGATAGATGACGAGTATGAAAGAACCAGCCCCCAACACAACCGAAGGAAAGCCAGCAACAGGGTGGCTTAGTCTGTATGATTTATGTCTATAATAACCCATAAAATTTTATGGGTTGGTTACGCCCTTTTACGGGTAGGTTACGCTTAAAATACGGGTTAAGAAAATACGGGTTAAGGATTAACCGGGTTTCTCGAGATGCGGTTACGGGTGTTTACGGGTAGGTTACGGGTGTTTACGGGTAGGTTACGGGTAAAACCCGGTTATTTCTTCCTATGCTATCTTGGAACCTATGATAACTGTATTGTAGTGTAACCCAGACAGCAAAAAAGCAGTCGGAGAAGCCTGGGCCCACGGAATCCTCTTCTAATTGTATATACGAGAAGCACGGCTCCCAGAGACACGGCCCACTGGCTGCTCAAACCGAGTGCTGCCAGCTGCTACATACTCACACGATAAGAGAAACGGCTCAACCCAACCAATCCTATTGTAGAGTGAATGTATACAAGCAGTGCCATGCAGAAACCGGGCTCCTTTGCTTCAATTAGTTCAAACCTCTACTGTGCTGTACACAGCACATGCACTTGCATTGCATGAGCTGTAGTGAGGCTCATAGTGATGTGGGCAGCAAAGGACGGAAAGCTTCTGGGATTCGTAAAGAGGTGCCCCCACGCACATAACGGACACATTCAACTAGGTTTGCATCCTCCCACAAGTCATCATAGTCCATCTGGCTAAAGGTATCCATCGCCGACGCCACCTCCTCCGGCAGCTGGGGCATGCCTCTTTTTGTGGCCAGCACCTGATCGTGGAGCTCCACCAGGCGCAAGCCGAACTGGGGCGGATAGTGCCTGAGCTGAGAGGCCGAAAACTCTCGACTAGGACTATATATACATTTCACATGAAGGGATTCGGGTCTTGCTGCCTATAAATGTCGTGAGAATTTACCCCAAGCCCGAGGTAATTCACGCTTCACAGGAGGGGACAGTAGGCCATTGTCAGCTAGCAGGGGTTACTCGGGATAACCTGCCCTAGCTAGCTTTCTTAAACCCTTATAAGACCTGATATAAACCACCACAAAAGTCTATATCCCAACAGTTATCAAACCCTACATGTAACCACACTGCTGGAGTACTTGATCACTTCACCTCATTATAGGGAGACCTCAGGAACTTTACACTACACACAGGCAACGTTTCTGAGCACCCTACTCGGTAGGCTTCAAGTTCTTGTTCCCGTGGAACCGCTTGACACCATGCTTGTCTACATACCGGTGGCTCGTGCGAACTCGATCGGGGTGAGTCTTGCAAAAGTCCTGCCAATTCCGAAGCGGCCCCTGGTAAAGTTGGCTTATGGCACTTGCATTTGCAAAAGCCCAGTGTGGCTTCGGCGTAGGAGCTCCATAGTGGCGCATATGCCAGGTGACTTTGGTAACCTTGGCCAGTCGGTTCAGGGACAGCAAGCTCACGAGAAAGGAGTACACATACACTATATATACACATGCACGATGGGCCTTCGTGGTCCCCATGCAGATATACATTGCAATGTACATTAGCGACTAGGATGACGTCGTGTCCGCATGGCTGGCTTCCAAAACAACATGTAAACACGACGAAGCATCCGAGACAGGCTAGTCTGTACTCCATTCATTCAGACCGTGCAACAGCGGCGTATGTCCAGGGGTTGAATATATATATATATATATATATATATACCCTATATGTGCAGGGGTTGCATATATATATATATATATATATATATAATCGGCTGGGGTCCAGCATGTAGCTCACAATATTTTTGTGTCTTCGCAGCGACTTATTACCCAATCTGAATCCACAGCAAGACTGGATGCTAACCATGCATGCCATGGGTTCGGTGAAGGTAGCCCCACAACCCTTTATATACAGAACCTTTAAAATGCCCAGGTTGGATGAAGAAACCGAACCTCCGATCTCGATCAGTCTTCGTGACGTGGCCTTCAATTCTGTCAGGGTCGATTCGCGGATCCATGCAAGAGATTGGATGCCCATCACGCCAGTCCGCGGAGGGATATTTGCACAAATGGTCCAAGGCCGATAGCAGAGAGCTATCACAGGCACAGAAATCCTTGTATCACACAAGACCCAGAACACTGCAGACTTCTATACAGTATTTGAAGTAAACAACGTTCAACAGAGCACCTGAAACCAAGCCCCATTTCGCGATTGGAGACTCCTACATGAAATGGCCACGAAGAGATCGTAGAAGTGCACAGAAGCTCATTATACTGCATCTAGATGCATCACCCCCTCACCATAGCACTACAAAATATATCATCTCACAATTCATAATGCCCTTGACTCACTCCATCTAATTGGAAGTACTGTGAGATCCTGTTGTTCCTGCTGACCGATCTAGAAGCTTACTACATACACCAAGATTTCGACCCTAGAACCTTCCATCTCCATACAACTGTACATACCGACCATTGAAAGCCCCGAGACCAGGCTGGACAAGGATGAATGCAGGGAGATGGGGAGCAGGCTTGAGGTTTCAGGATCGTACGATGTTGCGGGTATCCAGGGCTGCTGGAAGTGCGTGGGTTCAGGAGGTGATGACTTTGGACTGGGTCCATTTTGGATTGAGGATGGGTTTGGGCTGCTTACTCCTAACAAAGGGGGGGGCTGTATTGCAACCACCTAGGCCAACCACGACGATTTCAACTTGATCCCTGATCCCATCTTGACCCTACAGCACCTTGAGACTGCAACTGACGGCCTATCCGAAACCAGCTGCCTGAGATGCCACTGCATCCCCCCCCGTCTCGTTTGGAGTTATTTCATCTTATAGATCATTCTACGGCAGACTGTCCTTCTCCCTTGGAAGCCAAGATCCCCAAGCCTCTCATTTAGTCAGCATTCTAGCACACCTATGTACAGCTCATATGTATCACTTTTCGTATGATAGGAGTATCGCCACAAGCACTCCAAGCTCTTTGTACATGCGAACATGCAGACCCCTAGGGAGCCAGCTAGTGACAGTAGAAACAACATCGAAACACCTAGCTGCTTCGTACAAATGCTGATGGCAACTAGGCTTATGTGTAAATAGCACTCAATTCACCTGTAGTCCATCGAAACCTCACAGCTGAAGACCTGTGGAACCCTGTATACCCTCAACACGTAACCCTTTCATGGCCTTATGTAAACCCTAAACTCACATAATAAGCCCACAACACCCTAGAAAGCCCTGCGTATTATCCCTAGAACCCTTTCACCCTCCCAAACCCTTAAACCCTGAAGTCCGAATCCTTAAACTTTCAAGTCCAAATCCTATAAGCCCTATATAACTATGTAAGTTTCAGCCATATAGGTTTCTGACCCTTATGCTTCAGGGGTCAGGGCGCGTTCTTTTACGATGGGAGTACAAACAAGAGCTGGCAGGGGTTGGGGTTCTAGTTGAGGCTTTAGGGTTGTATTTAGGGTTCACATAGCGTGGAACAGAACCATATAGCAAGTATACAGACGACTTACTGCAGCAGCACAGGCAGCCTATGGGGGAGCCAATGCTACAGTACCTGCAGAGGGAATGTATACAAGCTGTATCGCTTTCACGGCACACATCTAGAGCATCCTTTCTGTACATGTACATATGTCAATACATCTGTACTGGCAGCAATTGTGCAAGGTCTCTATGAGTTTGAGGGCCACTTAGGCATTACAGGATGATTTTTTTTTGGGTCTGGCCCAGGGTTTCCATTTAGTCAGGCAAGGTTGAGTTTAAGATTTAGAGGGAGGTGTCACCATGCAGGTTCCACAGATCAAGACAGCATGGATTGAAGTTGACCTAGGCAGGGATGCAAGTGCGAACTGACCTTAATTTCCTTCTTGTCCTATACTGACTAACCTGTTTATACTGTATGGATCCCAGCAACCCGCACTCAGAAAGCTTCTAAAGCAGGCTACCGAAAGCAATGAGGTCCTGATGTCCGAAAAAACATTAGATAATACTATGCCGTATTTAAGTAAGCACCAGCGGGTAAGTCTCTATCTAGACCACCAACTAAGGTATAAGGCCGAGCTACTGCACCTTCGCCCAATGTCTGCAGCACCCAACGGAAGCGTGGATAGAACTCCAGGAAGCTGCCGCTTGGCTGTTCAACAGACCACACACCCGACAGGGCTGTCACGACCAGCAGCAAGAGACACATCCTTAGGTTGAGAAATGAGGACTCTTTATTCACGAGCAGGGCAAGGTTATACAGGCAATGCAGAAGTAACACTGAGCACCGTTTGCCATCCTATCAAGATGTGGCTTCCCTTCAGTTCTTGCGCTGCTTGCATGGATCGTACAGTTAATGCTTCAGAGCATCCGAGAAGCCATACAGTTACCGTCCCGAACAAAAGCATGATCCTGGTTTCCCAAAGATGTGCAAATAGACCTCCCGGACGTCCCTTGACTCATTTGACTCCAGCTCCCACATTTGATGCCAAAATGGCACCAAAATCCCCGAGGATCTCCACGAAGCACGGTTGACAAAGCCAACCTGGGATACGCCACCCGACAGGACAAGCAGGCATCATGTACATGACACCAAAACTCTCCTTCGATAGAGTGTCTTACGGATGGCTTGGACATCGATCTCATACAATCATGCAAGTGCCATGCTAAGAGCAGCGAGTTGCAGAAACCCTGATGGGGTCAAGATATCCATGAAGTTCTGCTTCCCACCGGCAGCAACGTGATACTTGTAGTCTAGCTTGGCCGCACAATGCCCTGCGTACCTCATCATCCGTGTCGCTTCAGCATTGCCAGCGAACATCTCGATGAAGGTGTAGTACCCACTGTTCTGGCACATGAGACTGTTGCTGCTGCTTCAACATGAAGGGAGTCTTTTTTATTTTCTAGCACCTGCTACTGTAGGCGGGGGATCCTAATTAAGGTTTGGAGTCTTGTAGTCTATCTATCTTTACATATAAATACATACACACATATTTTACATACATACATATAGGCATATATATATATATATATATATATGTATACATATATATATATATACATATCATACATATATACAACCTGTATATAGCCTTTATGTGTGTGTGTATATATATACACGTATGTCGGAGTAGGCCTTGTAGCAACTCTGACGATTACATTGTTGTACAGAGACCGACGTGCTTGGGGTCAGTTTGGATGCGCAGGTGTAGGTGTCTGTTGTCTACACGGGTTCCAAGCGGGGTACTCCATCACCATGGCCCAATGCAAGCTCGCCTCTCCCTTGTAGCCCCTATATACATTATCAAGCCACCGAAGCATACCCTGAAACCTCTATCTGGAAACAGCCAGCAGGGGACAACCAGAATGATAACCCACTGAGAGCACCTACTACCCCAGGTATAAATTTGGTCGATCAGCTGCACCCTTGCCAAACGAACAGTTCGCAGTGACTCGGCAACAGCAGCAGACATGTTGGGGCGTGGAGTGCAATGTGTCTGTATGTTCGGTCGGACATAGACATGTAGCTGTAGCTGTGACTACTACTCCTAAGAGGGTGGTGCATTACCAGCAGGTAGGTATATGTCTTCGGCATGGGTGCACACAAAAGCATATATGTCCATAAGAAGATGTGTCCTGCATAGCCAGAATGTTCCGAGTACAACTGTGCATGCTAGGATGTTGGCGGTTAGACTAACACCCCGACCTCAACAACACAGGCAGAAATAACAGCATATCACCCAGACATACTAGCGATAAAACATCCCAAGAATGAAACCCATCCTGTCAGTGCAACCACTCGCATGCTGCCCAAATTGTTGTTATTATGTCTGTAGAAGTTTATCAGGGACTTTAGTCATGTGCATTTATTTCTGGAACAGCCCTCGCCCCTGAAGTTATCAGCCACATTCAGTGAAGATTATACAGGATCCCACTGCACCCTGCCAGCATCAACCGAAAGCCCTAAACCTAACCTTAAAGCTTCAGCTTCGAGCGTTAGATGCCTTTAGAAGCCACGGGCACCTGCCTGGGATTCCATCTCGTGGCACTCCGTCCACGACAGCAGGAGGATGGCGAGGAGAAGTGCCTTTGGCTTTATGCTGGTTGGTTTTGGTCTTATGGCGAATATATCTCTCTATATATACAGATACACATAACCAGTATGTGAACATAAGTCTGTACATGTGTATATATATATATATATATATATATGTGTATATACGTAGTTGTACAGATATATATATATATACATATGTGTACATACATGCGCTCGTATATGTTCGCACATGTACCTGCACATCCATACACAACTGTATGGCTAGTTGTATGTGTACATCAACAAGCAATGTGTATGTGCATGTACATGCATAGAAAATGTATGTAGATGTACATCACACAGATACATGTGCGTGGGGGTCTACAGGCACATGTGTGCACATATATATATATATATATATATATATGCACATGCACATATTCATGTCCGTACACATATGTAGGTATGTGTATATCTATATATATATATATATATATATATATATGTGTACACTTGTATACACATGTATACAGACATTCATAGATAGGGCTTGTAGTTTAGCAGCTATAAAGGTTTCGATAGTACGTAGGGTAAGGAAGCAACACATGACTCCTTGCACATGGGGAGTGCATACATTTGCACCTGGGCGAAACTCCAGACATGGTGCATCTATGTGTCGAATCAGTTTATAGGATACAACTTCGAGCCATGTGACCTTCGGTGCCCGCAGGATACGTAGTCGATGGAAAAGGGCATCCAAGTCAAGGCCCACCATTGTCGGATAAGCACGGCGTCACAGAACGGTCACCACTACAACCCCGATGCAACAAACCAGACATAACCCTATATATAGACCCTAAACACTCGTAAACCCATTATAAACCTTATAGACCCCTTGGCTGGCAGAGACCAGTGTCACGACTAGCCAGAAATCGTGAATCCCACTGCTGCTGCTGCAATCCAGCATCAGACACAGACAGATTAACACGTTCAGCTAAGGATTGACAGCTGCTAAACTGGAATGGCAGCTGCTGGCGCTCTGCACAACATGATGTTCTAACCAAGAACACATCAGTCAGCAGGCTGCACGACGAAAGGAATTGTGTGTGATTCTGAAGCTGATAATTGTAGCCCATTAAATTACCCCCATTAATTAATTGTATGTGATGGCTATAGCATACCACCTTAGTAAACCTCTACATGGGCTATTTGCATGCAGTCTACATAACCTTGCCACGACTCAAAATGAGACGTGTTGAAAGACGGAAATAACCAGAGCACCCTCCCGAACTAAGTTTATGCAAAGCGTGACCAGCCAGACGCTCGACATCGGGGAGAACACCCAGCTTCGCGAACTTCCGCTTGCCCCGGAGACTTGGCATCGTGATCTGACCTGGGCAATGCAAGTGCTTGTAGGGATCAAAGAAGGACAGCAGTGAGAGAACATGTGCAAATGCTCCGTCTGCTTCGTCGAATAGACGGCGTGCAGCAACACTGATGACATGTTTTTTTCCCGCATGATTCATGTGTCGATCGTCGATCTTTCCGCACGAGCAGGCTTCGCTAGCCCATGTTGCCGTGCAGAGCCCTACTTGATTAAATCGCCAACGGCACACATCACACCCCTAGCGCACGTGGGAAGACACACGCACACACAGCTGGCTGGTCTAAGGAGCGTGCTCTAATGTGCACCGGCCCGCGGCGAAAGACTGGATCGAGAGCTGATGTCCAGGCAGAGGCTCTGGGTACTTCAATCCTAAGAAGCCTTACATGCTATGTGCAGTGCATTGAAGCATGTATGAGGGCCCTTGTATTTGTGCATGGTTTGATGACACAGGATTAGGCAGTCATAACTACACAGCACTACCATAGCCTCAGTCTCGACACCTAGCTGCACGACTCAGCTTGTCTCCTCTGTCAAAACCTCGTTCAAGGCACTCAGGCCACTTGCATACGCCACAGCAAGAGTGGTCTGGAAATGGCCCCTCGGATCATCGACTCGCTTTAAGTCGAAAATGGGATGGTCGGGCTCGCTCTCCTCCATGATCTCCGCCTGGGCTTTACAAGAGCTCTGTATGCACACCAATTAATACCCCGCATATCATGCGAGCAAGCATGGATTAGTATGTATGTATGTATGTATGTATATATATATATACATAGACATATACGTACATGTGTGAGTGTGCATATCTATGTATGTATATCATATATATATATATATATATATATTTCTTGTGTGTATGTGTAAGTGAGAAAGTCAGTACAGCCAAACATTGATTTCTTCATATGCCATAGACACACACATACATACCTATGTATGTACATATATATATACACACATACATATCTATATATATATATATATATATATATGTATGTAGGTACATGTACACACACATATACATATGTACACATATAAACATATATACATATTTATATGCATGTATGTATTCATTCATCAATGTATGTGTTTATACATATATATGTGGAAAATAACATGATATATGTGTATATATATATACACACAACCACATAGGATTGCATATGACCCTTGCTGGAATATGCCAGTGTCGTCTTCGTATGGCGACAGTGTATAAACACATGTTTAATGGTGCACCCATGCTTCCCTGATGTTGTCTGTGAATAGGTCGGGAACACACAGAGGTGTCATGAACTACTAATACAGAACATCGTTATGAAGGCATAGTGGCCTCTACATATAACAGTATAGAGAATATAGATAGACAGAGATGTAGATAGATGGAATCCGATACAGACTACATGAGCGAAATAAGGAATACCCAAGACGGCCACAGGTTAAGGATGCTATACTTGACGGTGCTTTCGTTTGGGCTCGATATATATTTTGTGTAAATTTACATGCACATAATAATGACTTACATGCATTGCCCCCTTTCCAATTTCAGCTGAAACACAACCTTGAGGACCACCGCATACGCTGCAACCATGGTCATGTTCCAGCTGTCCGGGTAGTCCTTCTTAAAGCAGACCGTGCACAGCTGGGGCCTGCAAGGGTCCAGGAGGAGCTTCAAGCCAACTGAACTTCTCGTCCAATAGGAAGTCAGCTGTGTCTTCTTGAACTCGGAGCGGTGGGCCAGCAGGTGTTTCTTAACCTCATCGAAGGTAGCAGTAGCCATGTTTTTCATGATCAACACGATACGCTTCTTCGTGGACCTGTCCACCCAATCGTCATTCAAGCTGCCATCCTCATTCTGCCACAAGAGCGTCTTGCGGACCACCGGCTTGCCAATCTTGCTCTTCTTCCCAGACTTCGTAGAAGGGCTGCGGCCAGCAAGGGCTTTGGCCTTTGGAGAAAGCTTGCCCATTAGCATCTTGCTGGGGCAGCGGGAGCGGCCCTTGCGAATGACCATGGGGGTGGCACCTGGCACTGGGTCAGGCACCTCCTTCACTGGCCAAGCATCCAACTCCCCACCATCCTCGCCCTGATCCCATCCGAGCTCATGCTCGACGATCCGATTCTCGCCATCATCCGGCACAGGGCGCTTCGCACCCTTCTTGGCCCTGGGCTTCTTGGCCTTCTTGGGCGGCACAGCCAACTCTGCAGATGCAGCCGGAGCTTCATCTGCCTCCTCAGGAAACAGCTGGCGGCGCAATGAAAGATCAGGCTCACCGATCACGGATCCACGGCCCCTTCCACGGCCCCTTCCACGACCGCCACGTCCTCTGTCTGCCCCCTTGTTCGCAGCACTCGCCTTCGCCTTCGCCTCAGCTCGCGCTTTCTTCTGGTCGTTCTTCATCTGCAGCTGCTGCGTGCGAGTGAGAACCTAGCTGAGCTCACATAGGATCCGAATCAAATCCATTTCCCCCTACCTATTCATAGATCCACAGCTCCATCCAAACTCACATGTTATGTGGAACCCAGTCACAACACGATCCGGCTGGGCTGCATCAGGGGCATCATGCACCGGCAGGGGCTCCGACTCCAGAACCTTATATGCTATTTCACACAGGACCCTTCACTGCCACCAGCCAATCAATTAAGCACAGGTGCAGGGATCTCAGTCCCCAAGTCAGGAACCTGCGTCTCCACCGTGTCTGGGTTCTGAACCGAAGATCCTGCAATGCAAGATTACCACTGCCATTTTACACAAGTAGATAAGTATATAGCGTGTGCTATCCAGACCCAAGTCACACGAGCACCACGTATGTCGTACAATCATATAAACGTATATTTCAAGACATGTACCGGTTCATATATATAACCAATACCAACAGTGATGTTAGTGATAACCAAAGTATAGTGCTTGTATATGTATACACATACAAGTATACATATACACATGCATACACACCGCACATGTATATGTAGACACATTACTTGTTCAAGGTACATGCATACTAAGTACCTGCAGACATACATACAGACAGACCTGCATGACTAAAGGCATACCTATACATTGCTGGTACACACCTATCTGCATACATGCATGTACAAGGATGATTACTTTTGCATATAGATATGCCTATGCATGCTGTATACAATTCTAGGTTTATATATGTAGACACACATTCCCTGCAGATGTGCTTCTGTCTATTTGTTTGATACTATAAGTATGTATAAATAATATATGTGTATATATAGTGGTTCGAGTACATGTGTACATAAATGTATTGCTAACATATGAGTCTATACATGTGTAGTCCTGCTGCAGCAGGACACCCAGTCACCACAGGGCCCGGAGCTTCAGCAGCAGGAGGCTGTTGGAGCCTCGGTTTCACTATCAAGCAATGGGGGTACATTCCAGAAAGTCCAGGAGAATGCCGAGAAACTTAAGCTACGAAGGGTACGTGCAAAAGAGAGAGAGAGAGAGAGAAAGAAACAGCGAGAAAGAGACAAACATAGAGGCATGGAGCGAGAGACCCAGAGAGCAAGAAAAAGAGAGAGAGAGAGAGAAAGAAAAATAATTTGGGCATCGATCAGAACAGAGCTGGGATAGAGGGCATGTCGAGCAGCATCCGTGTTGTAAACCATCCCGGCCACGACTGTTTAATTAGCTTACTTAACATGGGTGAGCTACCGATGTGTATGTACTTGTACACTTTGTGACATTGTGTTTGTTTACCAGGGCATGTATGCACACATGTATACATTCGTATGCATGCTTCGTCGTGTACATACATATAAACATATTTACACGGCTGCTATGTGAAGTTATTCCGCATGTAGGCAGGTAAGTGGCAGGCAGGTGGATCAGGTACCTAGGTGTGTGTGTGTGTGTGTGCATACATGTATACATATGTTTTTAATAACTTTAGGTAATACATGAACAATGCATATATTCTAAGGCACTGTGCATTGGTGTAGAGGAGTGTCTACACATACACATATTGGTGTGTAGATGTCTAGATATAGGAGTATATACAGGTGTAAGTATATGTGTGTGCATGTTTGTCTGTGTCTGGGTATGCGGTATGCGTGTATGGTTGTGTGCACATGCACTTGTATGTGCAGTGAGAAAGTCGAAACTTCACGGTTGCATGTAGATGTGCACAAGCCGACATTTCTGTAGAGCAATAACATGATCAGTGGTTATAGAACTGTATAGAGACAGGATACCCACATAGAAATCTAGTGCAACCAATGAAACTCTGCAATACGCTGCTTCTTCTGAGCAATGAGTGCCTTCATGCGCTCCTTCATGGCAGCGAGCTGCTTGCACTTGCCTGCAGCAGCAAACCAATCAGTTTGAACATCACATATATGCCCAATCAAAGCTCACTTTGCTGTTGCACTTAACATGCTATCGAGTTGCACTCCGCAGGAGCCTTCAAACACGTCTCACAGTTGCCCGGAACATGCCAAGCCGACTGCAGAGCCTTGTCAACCTTCGGTACCCCACTGCTGTCAGCACTGTCAATCACCTTTGATCGCTTCAGCGCGGGCTGTGTGGCCTGTGCTTCGGATGGGAGCCCTGCTTGCGATGATCGCTTTGGGTTGGCGGATGACGATCCTGATCCAGATGAGGCTTCGGCTTTCGGGTTCACGGATGAGGCTTCTGCTGGGGGTAGCACCTGGGATGAGGCTTGTGCTGGCAATGGCACATGGGATGATGCTTTGGGTGGGGGTGGCATGCTGGATGCGGCTCCTGCTGGGGCTAGCGGTGGCATGCTGGATGCGGCTTCTGCTGGGGCTAGCGGTGGCATGGTGGATGCGGCTTCTGCTGGGGCTAGCGGTGGCATGCTGGATGCGGCTTCTGCTGGGGCTAGCGGTGGCATGCTGGATGCGGCTGCTGCTGGGGCTAACACATGGGAGGATGCACTGGATGCAGCTTCTGGTGCGGATGGCACAGGCCCTGCTGGGGCTTCCACACGTGACGAGGCCTCTGCTCTGCTTGCAGCGGACGGTGCATGGTTCGAGCCGCTTGAGGCAGAGGCTGCATCCTTTGACCCACGAGGCTGCCCGTCAAGCCAACGACGGAACTCCTCCAAGTCAGTCTCCCCATCGACTGGCTCGTCCTCGTCCACGTCGTTCTCACTGCTCAAACTTCCCGAGCTACGAGCTCGCTGCAAGGCTTCCCTTGCAGCCTGGGCAATATTGGCTTGCCTCATAGCTCCAGCCATGTACATGTCGATGTGCTCCTGCATGCACACTATGTGGCTGATCAAACCAATGCCGTGCTCAAACAGAGCTGCCGAACTGCTGACACATTCAGCCCAGCTGATGCACAAAACTACTCCTGATCGATACACTTCAGTTCAACACTCATGCACGGAACCGTGCCTGCAGGTCAGGCCGGATGGCCAACAGCAACTTGTGAAATCTGGTATCCTGCAACAACCAGAGTTGGCAACATGTTCTACTCATTTGCTAGACTCGCATATCTACACACAATTGAATTAAACACCTGTATCACATGCAATAGGTGGAAAACCGATGCAGTCGATCGTCCTTCGTCACTTCTTTCTTGTTTGCCTTTCTCTTGATGAAAGACAACATCTTCTTGATTTCACCAGCTGTTCTGTAAGCCAACTTTTCAGTGACCTGGATATGCACCTGTCGAAAGAACAGCTCGATCTCCGTTTGCAGCGGGCCCATGTAAGGAAGCTTCAGCTCGTAAGCAAACATGCGGTAAAGGCAAGGAAGCAGAACATCAGAATTTGCAACTGCATTCGCACGTGTGCTGTCGCATAGCTGAGCACCGGGAGGCACTCGCATCAACAGCCCAGTTTGACGGACAGCAGTGCGCACCGAAACGCTTTCCTCCCAAAGAGCTGCAAGCCCTTGAACATCCATTCCATTCCCTTCCGGCTTGGCTGCTGCAGCCATATCGATATAGGATCGATACGTAGAGTGACCCCAAAACTCTTGATCAAAAGCTGCAGTTTGAAACTCATGTTTGCAAACTTAGCACATGCTCTGAAGAATCCCTGGTCCAGGCCGCACCGACGGATCTACATTTGATGCTCGCAAGACGGGCAAAAAAAGCTCAGTTCCCGGCTGATCTGCAGAGATAGTCTGAATTGACCAGGTCGATCGCACCGAGTTCACAGGTGCAGATATAGCATCATGCAAAGATTTGCGAAGTCTCTAATTAGGCGGCCTATCCAAAGACACTCGTGATGAAGAATGTGCATCTATCGGTGCCTCTGGGCACATGAGCTCATGATATATGCAGGACGGTGGTAGCTTCAATAGCAATCCCACAATCATACGATGATCTAGCCTCAAAGGAACCTTCTGAATCTTATGATGCCCACACTTAATAGAAGCTGCCTGCTAACTTCGATTGTGGAAACGGCCACACTCCATGCGACCAAGGCCTGATCTTGGGGTAGACTGGGGTTTCCGGGTTTTTTAAGAGTTGCCAGGCAATTATGTTTATGGGCTGACATTACCGGGTTCTTGGTTTTCAACCCACATAAAAGAAGGCAAAGGACTTAGCAGGTAAACCCCTAAACCCCTAAATCCTAAACCCCTAAACCCCTAAACCCTAAACCCCTGTAACCATAAAACTGCCACACCTTAAGCTCTACGAGGCCTACATCCTGAAGCCCTGAGCCCTATCACAGGCATGCCGGCCACGGCCCAGACTGTCCCCACTGCGCCTCGAAGGAAGTTGTCAGGGATTGCCGCTTCAGGGCGATATGATATCAGGGTTCGGGGTATTTGGGATTTGGGAATTGCAAAAACTCAACGACCTCAGTAACTATGGCGTGGCATGCTTCGAGTGCCTTCACGTACAACGACTTAATATTTTCCACCTTTGTGGGGATTCTGATTGCGATTTGCTCGGGGCTGGGATGGTCTTCTACAGTAGGGTTTCTGGGGTCCGTGTCGGACTTGATACTGGTCTAGTACGAACCAATGAAAGGATTAGCGCAAGATGGGTAAGCGAGCGCAGCATTGTGCCGGGGATCCGATCAGGGATCCGATCAGGGTTTAAAACGGTTTCTGGAAGGCTTCTGCAAGCAAGGGACTACGAGTTACAAGGGCTTCTGGGGTAGGCTTGAGTGTTGCACTCTACGCTACAGCACCGAAGCCCCCAAAAATTCCGTGAGCACCCCTGAACCTTGAACCCTGAACCAAACTGCCCTAACACCCTATAGGCCCTAAATCCTAAGCCCGAAAGCACTGAACCTCACGTAAAACCCGGGGCCCTACACCCTACTCCCAAAACAAGAGCGCTGAACCCGAAATGCTAGCCCAAGAGCCGCCCCATAATGCCCCTTATGGCTATACTTACAGACTCCTTCAAGAGGAACCTGTAAGGCCCCTTATAGGAATGCTTATCAGCTTATAGATCCCCTTAAACGGAATCCCTAAAGGAATCCTATTCTCATTGTTAAGGCCCCTATCCTGAACACCCATAATGCCGTTTAAGTAATCCTTCCAGACCCCTTTAAAAGGAACCCTTAAAGGAACCCTGTTCTAACAAATTAAGGCCCCTACAACACCCTAAGCCCGAAACCCCTAAACCCTACCTTCATGCGGATAAGCCTCAAGCCCGATTCTACTTATCAACTTAGATCACCGATGCCTAACCTTTAAGCTATTTGGGGCTCTTATAGTTGAGTAGGAATCGGAAAGTCTAACCTTTCAGATCTGTGGCTTCTTGGGGTAGTAAGTCAAGGCCCCTTATAAGTAGGGTAACTCTACTTATAACCCATATTAGGGGACTTATAACCCTACTTGTAACTACCCATGAACCTCCAAGTAGGCCCTAAACCCTATACCTCTGCAGAAGCCCTATAGATCCCTCGAAAGGGGCCCGTACTTTCCATGAACCTCCAAGTAGTTGTCAAAACCCCAAACAAGCATCTCGAGGCTGCTCCTTGGCCTCAGTCTGGAGCCACTGAGCTGGGGCCCCAGAAGCCCCTGCAAGCTCTGTTTTGGCGGGCGTGTTTTTCTGCTTTAGTGTTTAGGGGTTTAGGGTTTAGGGGGTTAGGTGTTTAGGGTTTAGGGGTTGGGGGTTGGTTTTAGAGCTTCAGGGTTTTGGAGCTTTACGGTTTAGGGAAGCTCTGTTCGCGAGGATTCTTAGGCCCTGGGTTTAGGGTGCAGTGTTTAGGGTTTCCGGGCTTGGTATTTGTTTGTTTAGGTCTTGGGGCTTAAAGTCAAGGGTTTAGGGTTTGGGGTTTAGGGTTTAGGGTTTAGGGCCTAAAGTTTAGAGTCAAGAGCTGTAGGTTTAGGCTTCAAGGTTTGGGGCTCTTATGCGGTTTAGAGTTGTGCTGTGCAGTCTGAGGTCATGTCCCGGGTTACATGCTGGCCCTAGAGTCCTAAACTCTTAAACTAATGAAGTCCTAAACCCTAATCTTTAAACCCTAAAGCCCAACACCCCATATCCTAAGCCCTATAAAGCCTATGATCCCTGAAGCCCTAAACACAAGACGCTTCCCCTTGAAGTCCTAATAATGAAGTTCTAAACCCTAAACCCATAAACTCTGACAACCCTTATTGGACCCCCTTACAGGACCTCTAACCAAAAAACGAAGGCATCCTGAGAAGCTTTTAGGGACTCTTGAAAGGAACCCTATAACCGCAACGTTTATAGGAACCCCATAGCCCCATTCGAGCTCTTGAGGCTCCAGACTAATGTGCCAGCGACGGGACCTGGAGGCTTGAGGATCAGGGCGTTTAGGGTTAATCTTCCTTTCCCCGGTTCCTTAATTTGATTTCCCGGTATAAGGCCTTAAACAGGTAGGATATTCAGGGTTAAGGTAGCTTGGGTTTTAGGGCCTAGGGTGCAGGAGATAGGACCTTAAGGGTTTAGGCTTGAGGGTGTTTAGGACTTCATGGGGACTCTCAGGGCTTAGCGTCTTGGGTTTAGGGCTTTAGGGATTATAGGCTTTAGGGCTCAGGGCTTTAGGATTACCTTAACCTAGCAAAACCTACAAAAAAGTAGGGTCCCTATAAATTCCGTATTAGGGTTTATAATAAGGACCTACAAAAAAGTAGGGCTTGGTAGTTTAAGGTAGGCTAATTTAGGGTAGAGGGAGGAGGCGGGTTAGGGAGGTCCCTCTTGGGGGAATGAAGGCCCCGCACTCGCCCCCCACACACTCCTCCTTACTGCCCGTGAGAGCCCTTCTGACAACTTTGAGACTTCGGGTTCCTAGGAACATGCATAGCAGTTGAGCAGATACAACCTTTCTGTGGTAGGGAAGCAGGGAGGGAGGTGGGTAGAGGCAGGTGGTTTTGTATATACCTTCAATTCGACTGCCATTTCATGCTTGTTTTTTTTTCCAAGCGGTGGTGGGGCAAGGAATGCAAGGGCAGTTCAGTAAACTCGCTCAGTTGTCGCCTTGATTATAGTGTTCAGTTTGCAAGGGAACCAGAGTCCTTGTTACAGTCCTCGCCATACCGTAAACCGAAACAGGCGAAATCCGTGCAACCTCAAACCGTAATCCTGCAACCCCTTGTACACCCCGCAACCTTAAACCACCCTTTAGCCTGAAAGCAAAGTGGCGAGTGCTTCGGACTTTTGGTCACTTCATGACCTCTTTCACGGCGAGGGCCGGAGGAGTGTATTTCAAATCCGAGCGCCTCGGGACCAGATCAACTCAAGACGATCGTTGCATTGTGCATCAAAGACCTGGGTTTTGGCACGCCCAGGCAGCTGGAGCCGCCACGTTACATGAACATCAACCCTAAACCCTAAACCCTACACCCTAAACCCTAAACCCTAAACCGACGCCCACGCTGTAGCTCGGCAACCCGGGAGCCCTTCTTAAGGGCGACATAACCCTTAGGGGAGCTTGCAGAGGCTGCCTCGACTCCAGATCCCCAACCCAGAGCTGGGAGAGGTGGTGGGCAGCCGAAAGAAAGATGTTTACCTGCCCCTAAGGGTCCAAGTGCCCAAATAGTAGGGTTTCGAAGTCCAAAAACCATTCAGAGTATGGATTTTGGGACCTAAAACCCTACTATTTGGGTACTCGGACCCTCTGGGCTGCACGACAGCCAACAAATAGAACTCCTCACGTTCGGCTGCGGGAAAGGCCAAATCCCAAAGAGTTTGGGGTTTAGGGTTTAGGGTTTAGGGCTAATTAGGTTCTAGGGATTGGGGTTTAGTGTTGAGGGTTTTGGAAAGTTCAATGCAGAACAAGCTGCTGGGAGGGTGGGCTATACTTTTGACCCATAAGTCGTTTAGGATTCATAGGGTTTAGGAGAGGCCCGTAAGTGAAACCTTTACAACTCCGAGCCCGATGCCCCCCTATGTACGGAGAAACATGCTGCAGGTTAACAACTGGTACAAGCAACTCAATCCGGATTCAGGGTTTAGGGTAGACCTCCGATCCCTAAACCCTAAACCGAAACCCTGACCCCCTAATCCGAAACCCTAAACCCTCAACGGTGTGATGAGCCTTTATGGGGGTAGGGCTCTTCTTTTCCGTGCCGGTCAGGCGCACTTCCGAAATGCGACGCTTTCTTGCCAGGTTGTATCGGTCCTGCCTTAAACTACCCCTAGGGCTCCAATGACTTCAATAGTATACAGTAGAAGCCAGAAAGTTGGAACATGGATTTAGGAGGATTAGTGCTAGGATCCCTTATACTTTACTTTATAAGGGCATGAGAATAATGATGTTCCAACTTTCTGGCTTCTACTGTAGGTTACTGGGATACGTAATATATGGTTATATGGTTTATGGTAACCTACTATTTAGGTACCTGGAGCCCTAGGGTGCCATAACCTGCTTTTCGTAGGTTCTTATGATAAGCCCGAATATAGAAACAGTTGGGACCCTATACAAAGGTGTTGGTAATTTAAGGCGTACATTTGTCAGGGCCGTTCATCCATAACTGCCGTAAATTGTTGTTGCAGCAAAACTGTACCTGTGTCATGATCTGATATCCGAGTTGAGGTTACATTCTCAATGTCCTTCAGATCGACTCGTGTCAAGAAGGGTTTTGAGTCGGATTCGCGATGTCCCCGAAAGCTTGACACATCTCTGCCAGGCATCACAGGCTGCCCAGGCAGCTACGGTGGCTCCATGGACTGTGGCGGTGGAGGCAGTGCCCCTTCCTGTGGCAGCGCTTGCCACGGTGCGTGTGGGGGCTGCTTTGGTGACAGTACTGGCTGCGGGGGCTGCGGGGGATGTGGATTCGGCGGTTGTGGGGCGTGTGGATGTAGTGGCTGCGGGTCCTGTGGCGCCAATGCTGCTTGTGGTCCTGGCGGCTGTGGTTGCGGTGGCTGCGGTGGCTGCGGTGGCTGTGGTGGCTGCGGAGGCTGCGCAGGCTGCGGTGCCTGCGGTGGCTGCTGTGGTTGTGGTGGCTGTGGTGGCTGTGGTGGCTGCGGTGGCTGTGGTGGCTGTGGCGGCTGCGGAGGCTGCGGCGGCTGCGGTGGCTGCGGTTGTGGTGGCGGCTGCGGTGGCTGCGGTTGTGGTTGTGGTTGTGGTTGCGGAGGTTGCGGCGGCTGTGGTAGCTGTGGTAGCTGTGGTGGCTGTGCCTGTGGCGGCTGCGGTGGCTGTGGTGGTTGCGGCTGTTGCGGCTGTGGATGTGCAGGTTGCGGTAGCGGCGTTTATGGTGCCCCCGGCAGCTGCGGTGGCTCCAGTGCGTGCGGCGGCTGTGGCGCCGGTCCCTGTGGAGGCTGTCCAGGTGCCCCGGGAGCGTGTGGCTGTGGCTGTGCTCCTGGTGCAGGATGCGCTGGGTTCCTGGGTCGCAAGTAGCCGTACCTCGGATCCAAAGACCTAGGGTTGGACCCTATAATTCTATAATTCTAGAAAATTCTCAGAGGTTATAACCTCTATTTTGCAGGCTTTGGGGATACAGGTAAAACCCAGAATCAGCTTCACTGTGCTAGAGAGTCGGCCCGAAAATAATGACACCGAATTAAATCTACTGCTGAATGCCTGCCCCTTCACCCCTCAACGCCACACAGGCCCCTGTGCCCCACCCTCAGGAAGGTCAACGGTTCAGGAAGGAAGGGAGGGATTCTTGCCCCAAGGGTCCAGAGGAC
Organism: Symbiodinium sp. CCMP2592; assembly: GCA_905221615.1. Taxonomy (NCBI): domain Eukaryota; class Dinophyceae; order Suessiales; family Symbiodiniaceae; genus Symbiodinium; species Symbiodinium sp. CCMP2592. The sequence goes on along the minus strand of CAJNDT010003001.1, from coordinate 296,273 downwards.
CCAGTAATCGGGTACACGGTTTTGGGATAGTAGGTATGTAGCTTAGGATTTTGGAGAGTATATGATTATTAGGTATTTGGACCCTTGGGGTTGGGATTTAGGGGTGCAGGGTTTAGGGCTTTACGGGGTTTCGGAGTGAAAGTTCTATAGGTTTAGGTTTGGGATTGGAGCGTTTGGGGTGGAAGGTTTGGAGGTGCTTATTCAGCCATGCATGAGCCCAAGTCCCCATCCATAGTCTCCATTGTAGTTCGGTGCTTGTGTTAGTTTTACCTTTTCAGATCCTGAACCTATACACAACCCAAAGGCTCCATGTACCTTCATAGTAGATACTTAAGCTTTAAAGGGGTCCCTATATTGGTACTTTAAGGCCTAAGTATCTACTATATGGGTACATGGAGCCTTTGGGCAATGGAAACATAGGGATCCTTAGGGGTGTAGGGGGAGTGGGGGTAGGGGGCCTTAAGGCCCATAATAAGGACTAATAAGGCCTATTTGAGGAAATATAGTCCCCTACACCCCTCCCCCCTACACCCCTAAGGATCCCTATGACGGAAACTACAGGTCTTATCTAAACCATCCCGAGCCCTGCCCTGGACTCCCAAAAGCCCGAAAATGCCATCCGGCTTTGCAGGGTTTAGGGTTTAGGGTTTAGGGTTTTAGGGTTTAGGGTTTAGGGTTTTAGGGTTTAGGGTTTAGGGTTTAGGGTTTTAGGGTTTAGGGTTTAGGGCAGGGTTTAGGGTTTGGGTCATACAGAACGATACCTGCAGCCCCGAACCCAAACCCCACAACCATCATATCAGAGTTCAATAAGACTTAAGATTTAGCATCCTTATAAAGCCCTGGAAACCCCATGAGCCCCAAAACCCCGCTTAAGCCCCCAGTAAGAAAAGGGATTTAATAATTAGAATAGGGCCTTGGGGCCCTGTACTCTCATGAAAACAGGATCCCCAAAAATTGTATTGGTAGTTATTCAGGCCCCCAATATGGAACCCTATTATAGAATACTTATAGACCCCTATAAGGATCCCCTTAAAGGGAACCCTACTCTAATTATTGAGGCCCCTACAGTAACCTTCCAGGTGCAGCGGCCCTGGATGCGCAGGAGCACCTCCCAATGGGGTGGGAAACCAAGCAGGCGCCAAGAGACTTCAAAACCCGTTAATGAAGACCAGGGTTCCTTTAAAGGGATCCTTAAAGGGGTCTATAAGGGATCTATAGTCGGTTCTATACTATGGGGCCTTACTAATTAGCATAGTCTTGGGGGGGTGTATCATCCTAAACCCTAAATCCCCTATAGATCCCTTAAAGGAACCCCTTAAAGGTACCCTTATAGACCCCTTTAAAGGATCCCCGGGGGTCCAAGTACTCCCTGTTTTGCGACTTCAAGACCTTTTTAGGCCCAACAACCATAAGTAAGGACAACTTGGACCCTGAGGGGTCAGGTTAGGAAAAGGTGCTTTACAGGATCTTGTGGGGTTTCATGGGTTTTGTTGCAGGGTCGTTTAATCGTTTCCCCCTAATATTAAAACGCCCCCCCCCCCCCCCCCCTAATATAAAAACTGGATTCCGGAGGTTTAGTTTTTATTTATGGGCTGCCGCCACTGCCGCCGACCCCAAAAGGAGAGAGGTGACTATCCAAGGAAGGATCTTAATCATAACGAATACAGCCTTCCTGCGAAACTCGGTTCTGTGCGGATGCCTTCTGCCTCTGAGTCACAAGGTTGCGGAAACATGTGCACACAATGTCCGAGAGCTGAGCACTACCTCGCCGCATCAGTCATGTGCTCATGCTACTCGTGCCA